>OW964838.1:1285553-1903508 GCA_943142095.1 Ophonus ardosiacus | reverse complement strand
TGGGTGTTTATTTACACTGAAAGAGTGTCTCTACAATAAATAAATAAATTATTTTATAATTTAATATTTAAAGTTATTTCAAGTTATTTACTAAATGCTATTATCGTAGAATAGACGATTATAATTTAATTCTAATTATATTCAATGAATTTTTTACAAGAAAAATTGTTAAAAGCTTGTATAAATGATACTTCCGGTTATCTGATATACATTAAAATCTAATAAGCTCTTCCCACATTAGTATAGAATGGGTATACAAAATTTCAAATTTTTTTGATTGATAGTAATCGTTTCTACAATATCCACACTCACATACACACACACACACACACACACACACATACACACACACACATACACAAACATATCCGCAGACATCATTGTAAAAATGTTAAAATCGGGTTCTGGGGACATTAAAACGTGCTTATTCACTAAAATCTCTATAAGCGATTTTTACCAGTGGCGTAGTCAAGGGGGGTGTTTTTCGGGTTTAAACCCTCCCCATTGGTAATATTAATACAAATTTTATTTTAATAAATAAATGATCGATTTCATAAAACGTATAAGTTTGATGCAAAATTGTAACTAACGAAAATAGAGTACCTATAATATGTGCCCCCCCCTTCCACATATATTCAATATCCACCCCCATTTGAAAATCCTGGCTACGCCACTGTCCCTTACCTAGGGTAGCGGGAGGTAAAAATGATTTGTATTTTTATAATCAGTCGAGTTCGTCATTTGCATATCGGCAGTGTGGCATTCAAGATTTTTCGTAATAACATAAAATTTAAACATTTAGGAATAATAAAATTCTTTTATATCTGTCATACTTTTTTTTGGTTAATTTATAAATTCTCCTAGAAAACAGTCCATCAATATGCTATTATTTTTCTAGGAACACCTGATCCTTAATTGTAAGCGACTGTTATAAAAAATAACGGCCTAGGCCGTTATTTCTATCTTTTCATTTTTGTCTTTAGTCCTGTTATGTCATAATAACAGTATGGTATTACGAAAAAGTGATTAACTTGTTGGTTCAATTCATTATTCATTAGAATGAGAGTAGGCACTGAAACATCCCAGAATGCCCGAAACTGAAAATCCAGATAGCTGGCACTTTTGTTTTCCTACGACCGCAAAACCAGAATGTAGCTCTGTCAACAAAGTCCTCACCCGACGCCGGTCAGTGGCGTCCGTCCCTCGGGTGTACCCTAATACACCCCTGCGGTTTAAAAATACCCTTCTTGAATTTTTCTGACGTCCGCACAAACCCAATTTGTACAGAAGGCAACAAGAATACATTAGTATCTGCGGATAAAACATTTGGGAGTGAAATGGCTATGGGCGAAATCTAGTTCACTTTGATTGTGGTTTTTAATTAAAAAACTATGAATTTTAAATTTGTTTTTATTTCAAAATTGCAGAAGGTTTTTCTCGAGAAGTTTAATTAATTTTTTATTTATTAACATAAATAGAACTTTTATTTGTAATACATTTCCTACCCACAGACATAAAAATGTACTTTTGTAACAATATTTATACAATTAAATGCTGCATAGTACAGGACCGTAACTCCATAATTTTTTGAGCTATACATAAGTACATATACAGTATGATCAGAAAAAACCTAATTCGGAGTAGGAGGCTATGAAGACAGAAACGTATGTTTGATCATTATTCAATTCAGAAGTCAAGTTGTCAAAATTTTTGGTGAAAAAGGAGAAAATATATTAAAGAAAGAAACATAATATTGCCATTCACCGTTTTCTAAATTATTTTTATTTCTAAAATAAGCATTCAAGAAGAAAAGCTTTAGAATACCTCGTGTCAAATTAACATTTATTTAAATACGAGGGTCACGCCAAAATCATTGAGATACAGAAATATTATTTGAAGGAGAAGCATGTAGTTTTACTGGTGTTCAAAGTAGTCCCCTCCTACTTCAATACACTTTTGTAATCGAATTTTCCAGAGATGGAAAGCTTTGAGCTATTCATTTTCTGGAATCGTATTAAAATACTCCATTATGGTGTTGTTAATCTCCTCTTCTGACGTAAAATGACGACCACGTAAATGTTTTTTCAAATTAAAAAATAGCCAGAAGTCACACATTGCAAGATCAGGAGAATATGATGGATGCTCAATGACTTTAATACAATTTTCTTTCAAAAAATTAACAGTTGTCGCAGCGGTATGGGAGGACGCATTATCATAGTGAAGCATTAAACCCTTAATTTTCTCACTGCGAAGAACTTCAGGTAGACATTTTTGTACCAATTGGCAGTAACAGTCTTCTGTCCCTCTAACCTAATTGCTTGCACAAGACCTGTACTTCTGAAAAATACAGCGTACATAACTTTTTTAAGTGCACGTTGTTTTTTACGGTAACTGGTGTTGGGTCATCTTCAAACACCCATACCCTACTTTCTTGACGCGTTGGAACATCATAAAAGGGTATGTAAGTTTCATCGTCAGTTACAATTTTAGAAAGAATACGATGACCGCCATTATTTAACAATTTTAAAGTGGCGCGACTAATTGTAACACACTTGGCTTTTTGTTCTTCCGTTAAGTTGTGTGGCACCCAACGAGAAACATCATTTTTCTGATGGCAGCTACATTTTCTGGCACTACCGCTGTACAAGGTCTTCCTGAGTGTTTCTCATCACGCAAGAAATTACGGCCTCTTTTGAATTCTGAAAACCAGCGAAATATAGTTGCTCGAGATGGAGCTTCATCTCCAAATGCCAATCGTAGACGTTCCTCGCACTGTTCTTCACGTAATCCAATTTTAAAGTCTTAGTAAATCATAGCGCGATAATGATCTCTTCCTAACTTCATGTTGCAGTTTATTTCCACTTCGAATTCCACCACAATAAATCACTTCAACCAGATGTTATTATTGGACAGATATTTTAAATAAATTGTAGTTTGACATTTGTGCACTAAAAATTTTCCAAAGCCAACTGTTTCCCAGCATCTCAATAATTTTGGAGAGACCCTCGTACTTACACCCGTAAAAAATAATCTTCCCTACGCTAATGAGCAACCCCCGCAATAGAACACGTCCTCATCTGCCGGTTTATGTGACGTAATTGATGAACAAACAAATTTGTTGACAAATGCATTCGTGGATTCCTGGCCAAGGCACACTGCTATTCAAAAGCTCAAGCTCAGTGACAATTGTGTGTCCATTTCATCGTCCATTCATTTCCAGGACAACGAAATTTGTTTGGAAAAAATACTGGAACAGGAGGTTCATTCATCCAGGAATTAAAAGATAGTCAATGTTCCGAAACAAAAGGTTAAAAATCGTTAATGAAGGAACAATAGACAATTGTTAATAATAATGAGAAAAGTAACAAAAGATTTTTCATTGTTTTCTTTACAGTAATAATTGATTATTATTTTTTTATTATTGTAATCAACACTTGACATTGTTGAAATCAATAATTATTAAAGGAAATACAAATAAACAATAACACAAATTTAAATACAAATACAGCACCTGTCATTATAGTTTTGAATTTTTTATGGCAGGTGTCACCACCTGTAAAATCCACCCACGCATCCTTGAAATTCTTTAGTTATTCCAGTGCAGACGCCTTCTTTAGGGGGCCTGATTTTAACATGCCCCCAAATCCTCATATAAATAATACATGGCAAAAACTTTGCACCGACAGGTATGGTTTGGAATGCGGAACGATTTTCGATCGAAAAATCAATAATAATGATCATACGAAGTAGATCATAATAAAATATGAATAAATATTAACACAAGTTTAAATAAAAATAATGACAAGTACAACAGACAATTGTTAATAATAATGAGAAAAGTAGCAAAAGATTTTTCATTGTTTTCTTTACAATAATAATTGATTATTAATTTTTTATTATTGTAATCAACACTTGACATTGTTGAAATCAATAATTATTAAAGAAATACAAATAAACAATAACACAAATTTAAATACAAATACAACACCTGTCATTATAGTTTTAAGTTTTTTATGGCAGGTGTCACCACATGTAAAATCCACCCACACAATTCCATAAATTCTTTAGTTTTTCCAGTGCAGACGCCTTCTTTAGGGGGCCTAATTTTAACATGCCCCCAAATCCTCATATAAATAATACATGGCAAAAACTTTGCACCGACAGGTATGGTTTGGAATGCGGAACGATTTTCGATCGAAAAATCAATAATAATGATCATGCGCAGTAGATCATAATAAAATATGAATAAATAATAACACAAGTTTAAATAAAAATAATGACAAGTACAACAAAAAAATCATTGTTTTTTTTTAAATTAACTAAATATACGATTGCGATCAGGTGGTACTTTTTACTTTATAAAAATAACAAAATGTATATTACTTCATTGTTTTTTTATGACATATTATGTAAAATACTTTCTAGTTCATTAACGCGTTGCAAATTAAATACTTTAAAAATTATTTTACATTCTTTTTCTAATTAAAATTACAACATTTATTTTTTATTACGAATAAATAAATACATTTCACCTTTTTCTGAATGCAGCAATTTTTGCGTTGGAGAGTACACTACTTCTATTATTATTACTGTAAAATTTAAAACTAATAATAATTTTTAATTTTAAATATATTTTTTCAAATAAATGTTTTTTGAAAATGTTTGTGTTACCGAGAAAATCGATAAATCAATGAATACTTTGCTAGATCAGCCCAAATCAGTATAGATCCTGCCATCTCTTCGAAAAATCCTGAACTAATATTTTTTTAGAATTGTTTAAACAAATGTGTTTTAATTTGTTTGACTATTTTTTTAATGTATTCTTCAATTTTACACATTAAAAATTATTAACAAGTCATATTTTATAATTGTTATTAATATTATTTATAACCTCTAATAACAAATGACAGCTGATGCACGACATAAACAAATGTACAAGATTGGAACAAACACCAAACAAAACTAATATAGGACGTTTTTATTTTATTACAAGCTGATATCTAGTAAGAAAACATTTGTTTAAACAATGGATATGTAAATATATTATATTTCAGGTACTGCAAACCGGTTTTCCAAAAGTTGTGGGTAAGTAAACTTGTTTTTATTGAGAACCAAACCTGAAAAACTTGTTTGGCGAGTAATTCAATTATAAAAACCGGTTTTTGAACCAGTTTGAGATAAAAACTAGTTTAAGAGGTACTGTAAACCAGTTTTCCACAAGTTGTGGGTAAATAAACTTGTTTTAAATGAGTACAAAACTTGAAAAACTGGTTTTGGAAGTAAACCAATTATAAAAACCGGTTTTTGAACTGGTTTTGGACAAGAAGTAGTTATAAAAACTAGTTATTTTGGTAGAGAACAAATTTATTATCTCTTGTGTAGATATTCAAACAAGAATTGTTCCATTTTTAGTAATACACAACTCTGGTTTTAATTTTTTGCAAGAATACTACGTACAGCTTGTAATGGCTGTTAACAATTTATTTGTGTTCTGTTATATCTACTTCCTACGTCTCTAGTATTTGAGGTTTAGGAATTTCTGTTCTGTAGGTAATATACATGATAACATTTTGTAATAAACACTGTTGTAATGTGGTTGGAAACCAAACATACCGAAACACAGTAAAGGGAGAATCAAATAAACCTAGATTGTTATATAATGGAAAGCGTAGAGTCTATGTAAGCAAAAATACGCTGAAATACATATTAATATGTTTGCAATAATATGGTTTATATTAATATGTACATATTCAAGCTTCGTTCGATTGATATTGCTGCTAAATATAAACTTTGTATTGAATTAGTTGTAGGTACACTTATTTTGCATAAATTTGTAAATAATAGAGAGATATATGCATTGTAGTTTGATATAAATAAAACCGTAAATATTGTAATCTTAATTTGTCATTGTTGTAATCAGTTGAGCTTCATACACAGCTTCGAAAATAAAAATAAAAATATACATAAAAATAACAATATAAACAATAGATTTACAGAACTTTACCCAAATATTATTTTTTTATTAATAATTACCTACCTATATCTATTTTTTATTCTATGAGGAAGTTCCTAAATATCAGAGATTTTTCCAATTCATTAACCAAATTGGTGGTATTTCTGATGGATATTTGCATTTTACCTATAATTTCAAATATTTAATTAATAAAAGAATAAGAATGATTAAATGTACTTCCCAGAAAAAACTATCAGAATGTCACTAAAACTGTTGACTTTTGACCCTGACATCCGTCATTTACAAACTATTTTATAAACATTTGAATTTGTCAAGTGGTTTCCTTAGTGCCTTAGCCTCTGCGATTAGATTAGAAAATACTACTTCCGGTTGTCCATTTGTTATCAAAATCTTTTCAGCTCTTCCCAGGAATGTCAGATTGAGGAATTCATAGTTAAACAGGTCTTAAGTTTTATAGTTTTTGAGGAATCGTCCCTCCAACATCGACATACACACACATACACACATCAATACACACACACACACACACACACACACACACACACACACACACACACATCATTTTAAAAATCTTATAATCGTGCTTTTTTAACTAAAATCTGGATATGCGAATTTTAGCATGAATCCAATACCTCTCAGCTAGAGTTGTATATGTTTCGTACAATTTTTTAAAAGGTATAAAGTTATTATTATTGCTTGTTAATTATGAATATATTAAATGACAGTTCATGTTAATTTACGTTTCCTTTTTGAAGTTGTGAACACCGACCATAAAGTCTCATTTTTAATTTTACTTACATTTGTTATTTTCGTAGCTGTGAATGAACCTTTAAATGAAAATACTAATATATCTAAAGGTTTTAGTCGATTTACAATTATAATATTCTTTTCTTTAGCTATCCAAATGAAGATCTATTCCTGCCCATTTGAATCCAGTACAACTTCCGGTAAGAAACCAATCAATCGATAGGTAGATTTATCTAGTAATAACTCTTGGTAATTTCCATGTCTTGGTATTCACCACAGCTTCTCGGCGATATTTTCTCGGTCACTCTAATTTCACTAATGACGTTGGACGACCCAGCAAACTCGGTCAAAGAGACGTGATCGACGGACGATATAAATCATATGAAGACGAACCATCTACGGAGAAGAAATCGTATTATTTTATTTTATGAATATGGCAGCAAACAGGAAGATAATAAAATCAAATGAGGAAAACGAGTTTGCGTTTCTTTGTGAATAATGTTCTTTACAGCCCAATTCACAAAAAAGTTTAAGCTAATCCTCATTTTTGGTTTAGTGAATTCTATTCTATTCCGGTATTTAAAATTTAATTTTCATGATATCAATAAAGGTAGAAACTAGGAATAGATTAGACTATATTTCTAGATATAAACTGTCAAAATTAGAGTAGAATTCGCTAATCCAAAAATAAGGATTAGCTTAAACTTTTTTGGGAATCGGGCTGTAAATGTTTTACGATAGATAACCGGTTTTTCAGCAGTCTAGTTATGTAAACCAATATAAAAACAGGTTATAAAAACCGGTTATTTACTGTAAGATTGTAGGTATTTAATTTTTTATTACATTTTGTGTTTCAATTGTTGTAATCAATATATGTCATTGTTGTAATCAATTATTATTAAAAGGAAATACAAATATATTTAAATATTGGATTATTTTTATTATCCTCTATATTTTGATCAATGAAACCAATTACTAAAAATCTGTTGTGGCCAGCACAAGACCTCTCGCCATTTCCTTATTAGGTTATATTAGTATTGTACATATTTAACATTTCTGGTACTCACAAAAACAAATCTTCATATATTTTTATATTTTTTTAATTGATTCTATTCTGAAAGGTATATGCAATATATGTATCGATAATTACACATATTTAATTAATAATAAAATATGAAATATTAAATGTCAAAAATTATTCATCATTTAAATCATTCGGTTATAATATTCAATATAACACCTGTTTTGATAGTTTAAATTTTTTATGGCAGGTGTCACCATACGTAAAATCCACCCACGCATCCTTGAAATTCTTTAGTTTTTCCAGTGCAGACGCCTTCTTTAAGGGGCCTGTTTTTAACATGCCCCCAAATCCTCATATAATTAATACATGGCAAAAACTTTGCACCGACAGGTATGGTTTGGAATGCGGAACGATTTTCGATCGAAAAATCAATAATAATGATATAAAAGTCAATAAAATTGATTTGCGATCGATAGTATTTGAAAATAGAAATGATTTATGAATATATTGTATCATTTTGTTTATTATTATCATTATCATAATCATCAACACTTTTATTATAATCATTAAGTTATAATATACAAAAACACATATTTAAATACAAATTCAATACAACACCTGTTTTCATAGTTTAAATTTTTATAACAGGTGTCACCACATGTAAAATCCACCCACGCAACCTTGAAATTTTTTAGTTTTTCCAGTGCAGACGCCTTCTTTAAGGGGCCTGTTTTTAACATGCCCCCAAATCCTCATATAAATAATACATGGCAAAAACTTTGCACCGACAGGTATGGTTTGGATTGCGGAACGATTTTCGATCGAAAAATCAATAATAATGATAAATATTATAAATAGAAATATGAAAAACAGTTTTTTATGTATTATTTAAACACTATTTATTATTAATAAATAGTTTAAACAATATATTATTCTTTTATTTATTTACAAATGCATATTTTTATATAAACAATAATTGTTAAACTATAATAACAAATAATAGATGGCACTACGTCACTCAACTTGGCCAGTCTGCTATTGTTTATGTCTAATAAAATGTTGTTACTTTTGTGTTTATAATAATTTTAAGTGTTTTAGTGTTTTTTGGACATTAAGTGACAGGAAAATAGTGTTACGGTAAGTAATATTGTTAATATTTATTATATTTGTTAATACATTTTTGCTTAGAAACATATAAACAATGTTTTTGTCAATATTTATAAGTAGGTCAATAAACTCAATTTCTAAACATGTGTTTTTGTTTGTTTATATGTTTATAATTATTTTGTAGACAATTATATTGTTTTTAAGTACATTTTAAAGATATTATGAATAATTTAATAACAAATAAAATATAAAAATCACCGCGTCAAAGTGGTTCACCAGTTACTATTGTCTGTGAGTCTTGTAAAATCTTTACAAGGTCATTATTCTTGTTCTGATGGCTTTAAATCGTAGTGGCTTCATTCAAAACAAGGATCAACTCCTTTAGAAACGACTGAGACTAATTTATAATGCCTTATGGGCCCCTTGAGCGCGAGACTGATATCCCAGCAGGCCATGTAATCAGGATGAAGTTTAAACGTATTTACTACCACAGAATTCAGCTTCAATTTCATGGAAAATAAAAGGGATTTTCTTTACGATTTTACAAATATCATTACGACTTTTAATCATATAATTATGTGGGAATATTGTCTTATATTATGAGAACAAACTTTACACCTATTTTTGGGTAGATTATTACTGGTTTAAACTTCATTTATACGTTCAAAAAGTTACAAAGTTTAGGTCGTACCTATTTTTTTTGGATAAATTTGGATTCTACACCCAAAAAAGGGTCGGACAAAAATTTAAGTTTTGCACTATACAGTCCTGCCATAAATACTGTCACAGGATTTGTAAGCGGCTAAAAATTTGTAAAAATTATTTTGCATGTTGTATTACAAGTAATTTATTGACTCTAGTATTTATAGTAAAAAAATCTGTTGTGGCCAGCACAAGACCTCTCGCCATTTCCATATTAGGCTATATAAGTATTGTATTGCATTTCGCTTTCGAACCGTCGTTTTATAACAAAATCTTACAGAACATTACCCAAATATTGTTTTTTATTGTACGTAACATGTCTTCTGCACACATATAATTCTAATTATATCTATTTTTCATTGTTTGAGGAAGTTTCTAAATGTCAGAGATTGTTCCAAATCATTAACCAGATTGGCGTTATTTCTGATGGATATATGCATTTTACCACAATTTTACCTATAATTTCAAATATTTAATAAAACAATAAGAAAAATAAAATATACTTCCCAGAAAAAGCTATCAGAATGTCACTAAAACTGTTGATATTTGACAATGACATGTGTCATTTACAAACTATGTTATAAACATTGGAATTTGTCAACTGGTTTCCTTAGTGCCTTAGCCTCTGCGATTAGTTTACTCTATAAATTATAGTTTCTTTATATCTAAATCTATACAAGATATAATAAAAATTTTAAGTGTAAGAGATGGAGAATTTTATGTTCTAAAAAACTACTACTTCCGGTTGTTCAATTGTTATCAAAACCTTTTCAGCTCTTCCCAGGAATGTCAGATTGAGGAAACTGCAGTTAAATATTTATTAAGTTTTATAGTTTTTGAGGAATCGTATCTACTACATCCAGACATACATACACACACACATACACACATCCATACACACACAGACATCATTTTTAAAATGTTATAATCGGATTCTAGAGACCTTAAATTCAATTCAATAAAATCTGGATATGCGAATTTTAGCATGAATCCAATACCTCTCTTAGCGGGAGGTAAAAATCTGCTGTGGCCAGCACAAGACCTCTCGCCATATCCATATTAGGCTATATAAGTATTGTACATATTTGACATTTCTGGCACACACAAAAACATATTTCATCTTTATATATTTTTATATTTTTTAATTAATTCTATTCACTCTTATTCTTCTAATGTATATGTAATATATGTATCTATAATATTATAAATATTTATTTAACAATACATAAATATTAGATATACAGAATGGTCCGATATAAATTTGATATATTTGCAGTACTAAAAACCAAACTGTGAATAAGTACGTGTTATCAAAGTGTCAAATATTAGTTTACAACTACACACATTAACGAAATGGATCATGTAAAGCAAAAGATATATGCAAAGGAACTTATAGTTTGCAGAATATGTAGGTATGTATTTAAATTAATAAAAATTAAAAAAACAGGAGGTATTGTGTTCACCACATCAGATTTTTACCTCCCGCTACTCTTGGTAAGGGAAGTATAGGGATCGTGCTAAAAATCTCATATCGAGATTTTAGTAAATGACCACGTTTTATGGTCCTTAGAATCCATTTTTAACATTTTCACGATGATGTCTGTATGTGTGTATGTGTGTGTGTGTGTGTGTGTATGTGTGTATGTGTGTATGTGTACGAATTTTGTTTGCACTCTAACTCAAATACTATCATTCAGAAAATTCTGATACCTTGTATTTTTACCCTATTCTAATAGGAAAAGAAGCCATAAGATTTAGGTGTAAATCGGATAAACGGAAATCGTACTTTTGAAGCTCATAATGGTTTTTCTTCAAAAAATACCATTAAATGTCATTTTTTCGAATTTTATGTCTTATTAAAATTAAAGATTATTGAATTTTCTACAGGAATACATTAATACTTTTTCTATATATTGTACAGATAAATTTAAAAATAATTTTTTTTATTAGTCGCGAAGCCTAAGATAAAAACTATTTCTTTGTTACACAGTTCATTTTTTAAATGAATGTAACTGACAGTAAATGTCACTGTCAGAAAACTTATCACTTCAAATTAATAATAGTGACATTTTAAAAAGAAAATAGTAAATAAAGCAATAGTTTTCTGCAATGGAACAGTTTGCAGCGTTAGTCAATACGTAGGTAGGTATGTATTTAAATTAATAAAAATTAAATAGCGGGAGGTTTTGTGTTGGCCACATCAGATTTTTTTTCTTAGAAGTTGCAATAACTCGCTAATAACTTTTACAGTTCGCCAGTCGCTAGTTATTTCGAATATAAGTTATTAAAATGCATATTTCTGGGCGTCCAGTGTATATTCTGTTTTTTCGTATGCATAGCTAGGCATTCCGGTATTCTCCATCCATTATTGATAAATTGGCCGTTAAGTCGAAATCCCCATTCAGTATATATGACAATAAAACGAGCAATAAAGCGAATAGTGTAGGTAAAAACCGTTGCAAAAACCTGGGGGTAAAACGTCTATAAATGCAATTTCTCTCGGGTCAATCTTGATGTTTTATCGGGGGCAGGCAGCACTCGTGAGAGGAATATCTCGGCTGCCTATGGATTTATAATCGGATAATCCATTTCCTTTGGCGCATTACTAGTCGTTCCAAACGCTGAATTCTGATTGGGCACCTACGGTCAACGGGATTGTATACTCGCTACATCATTTTAAAAAGGGCGGGAAAATATTCATTATGCGTATGTGGTGCACTCTGCACGCCAGAAATGAGTGCCCTGTGGACAAGAAGCAAATCGCCAGTTATATACCAGGATGATATATTTATATATGGGGTCCCGTGGCCGCGTGCCTGAGTGTCTGGTCGCGAACCTGGGGAAACCGGGTTCGATCCCGACCGACGCCAAATATTTCCAATTTTAAATGGCACAAAAGTGACCCCTGTGGTGCACTCTGGTAAGCGCCCACACGGTAAAATATATCGTCATCATTACCGATGTCTACATGTGTTGTAGATACTGGCACACCCAGAAATGGGTAATATGCCGTGATGATATATTTATTTATTTATTTATTTATATATTTATATATATTTTATTTGAATATATGTAGATTTGGACAGTCAGCACAAGATCTTCCGTTAATTTGATGTATTTTGTACAAATCCCATACCAAAAGTTCATTGGAAAAGATTCTATATATCCAGTAAAATTGTAACACGAAGATAATACAATTTTTTACAAATTCCATAAAGAAAGTTCATTGGAAAATATGAAACATGGATATACATTATTATGGGGTCCCGTGGCCGCGTGCCTGAATGTCTGGTCGCGAACCTGGGGGAACTGGGTTCGATCCCAACAGACGCCAAATGTGACCCCTGTGGTGCACTCTCCACACCAGCTATGAGTGCCCGTGAAGTGACGCTTGGTAAGCGGCCACACGGTAAAATATATTGTCATCTTTACCGATGTCTACATATGTTGTAGATACTGGCACACCCAGAAATGGGTAATATTTATTTATATACATTAAGTATATTCATATATAAATAGTCTAAAAATGCGTACTTACATAACATTCTCTTTATAATCAAATCATATTACTTCCAAGTTTATATCTCTACCCATTTTTGAATTATTGCCCCAAAAGTCAATATACCCCACATTTAGATAAAAACTTCAAAATTTTCAAAAATCTAATTTTTATGTATCTAGATACTTCTCAATGTGCTGATTCCAAATTTTGAAACCGCAGGTCGATATCTCTTTTCGTTCTCGAGATATTTAGATTCAAAGTTTTGCTCAAAACTGCCCATTTTTGGGTAATAACCCAAAAATGGGTCGAGATATGAATTTGGCGACAACACCATTCGATTCTACAGGAAAAATTACATAAGTACACCAATTTTCAGAATTTTTGAACACCGCATATAATCTGTAAAGCAAAATAACTAAAAATGGCCAAAAATCGCAAAAATCCTAAGGGGTACCCCTTACGATTTTTTCAGATTTTGGGCATTTTCAAACTTTTATTCATAAAAAATAAACCGGTTGGACAAAAATTATGAAAATTGCTATACTTATGTAATTTTGTCCGTAGAATCGATTGGTAATGTCTCCAAATTCATATCTCAACCCATTTTTGGGTTATTACCCAAAAATGGGCAGTTTTGGGCTAAACTTTAAATCTAAATATCTCGAGAACGAAACGAGATATCGACCAGCGGTTTCAAAATTTGGAATCAGCGCATTGAAAAGTATCTACATACATAAAAATTAGATTTTTGAAAATTTTGATTTTTTTATGTAAATGTGGGGTATATTGACTTTTGGGGCAATAATTCAAAAATGGATAGACATTAGCTTGGTGTAGTAATATTATTTCATTAAACCATATTTCGTAATAAAATTTATAGCGTAATTTTTTTCTCAAAACATTTATTAAATTCGTATTAATTTAAATATAACCATGCGATTAATAGACAATTAAAACAGAACCCCTATTGGAACCAATTATACAGTACAATTCAATCATTGAATGTATCCAAATATGGAATTAACCACCCTATACATTAACCCTACCTGTTAGCGACATATTCAATAATGCACGAGGCCACAAGGACCGTAGTGTACTACCCCTAGTGTTAGAGACAGCGTGTTACATAGTGCAGTGTATACAACCCTTACATGTCTAGGGTTGGAATGGTACACTCAAGGGATGCAAGTAATAAGGGCTAGAGTAATGAGAAATGTTAGATTAAATTGCTACTTACTTATTAACTAACTTACTGTAAAAATTTAGGGCCGACACAAGTCGTAAACGTGTCGTTAAAATATCGTTATAGTTTAAGGTATGGTGAACATGAAATGGCAGAAGACTTACGTCATCGACGTGAAAAAAAAACTTATTAAATGTAATATAACTAGAATAGAAATGATTTATTTTTAAATATAGAAGAAAGAAAAATACTATTATTATGTTATATATACAGGGTGTCTCACAACTCGCGCCCCAGAGCGAATGAGGAAACACAAGACTGCACTCGGATGTGTAATTTCGAAGAAAAAAAAAATCTAGCTCAAAAGATATTAGAGAAAAGACGTCTTAAAATTGACCAATCAGAAACCTACACCTTTAACGTGTGTTTACCGTAATTTTACGTTACTAAGGTTTTATACAAATCAAATCTTTAAAATGTAAGGCGACTGTAGTTTTCGAAAAATGTCAGTGTCAAATTAAATTTGACTAGGTGAATAAAAAAAGGCAAATTCTTACCATGTATTCAGCCGGTGATTACTTAGAAATAATTATAATTTTTGGAGAATGTGGACAATAATATTTTCGTTTATTTTACACAGCTGCTACAACACGTTGCACTGTACGATATAAATGATGATCTCGGATGACACCTTCGCTAACCTAAATTTGTTGACAGTGAAAAGTCAACTCTAAAGTGTCAAAATTACAGTAAGTCAAACAAATTTTGTAACTCACTAGTAGTATTTTTAAAACCTAGCAACCAGTTTTATTTTGTAGTTATATCATCACACCTCAAGATATCCTTCCGGGATTGGTGGATTAAAAAGTCTTGTAACTCCGTTATGCAAGCAGCCGAAAATTATTTTCTTCTATTTATTGGCAACCTATTGTCGTCAGCAAGTGTCAGAATATAAAATTATTTAAAATATTTGTAGTTGATTTGTATACCATACGTTGGCATTCAACGTAAAAGCAACAGTGACAGTTTAGTGCCTTTTCAAAATTACGATATTTACAGTTTTATTGCTGTACCCGACACTAAATTTTTCTGACTACAGTTGCATTGTAAAATTTGCAGCAGATCTAATACATTTTGACTGAATGTAAATTGGATATCATATAATAATTAAATATGAGTATGTGTAAAGTGATTATGTTAATACCTTTCACCTAATTACGAAATTTCCGATATGTGCAGAACATTCGCTTCAAATGTTACAATGTATGAAATTGGCTGGTTGGACATTGATTGTCATTGGCTAATAAAACGTCAAATAGGGATAAATTTATATTATAATACTCATGATATGCAATAGAAATGAGCGGTTTATTATTAACATATGCAATAAATTAGATATTGTAACTTTTACAGTATTTGCATATTATATTATATATTATATTATCGGTCACTTTAATATGTTCTTATGCCCTTATGTATGAATACGTTTATGAATGTGGCTGAGCTGAAAGAAATGTGTGGCGAAGGATGATAGTTGCGTAACTATTATTGTGGTCCGGATGCGGTTATTCGCTACCGAAAATCGGTCACTTTAATATGTTGTTATGGATGAATGCTATGATGATGGACAAGGCGAAAGAAGACTGTTGTTAAAGAGTGAAGTGAGTCAGCTGAGCTCTTACTCTTATCCCTTTTCTTATTGTTACTACTGTTTTCAAATTTTTGCTAACCCACTAAGTGGGACACGCGTGATTTTATGTATGTATGTATGTATGTATGTATGTATGTATGTATGTATGTATGTATGTATGTATGTATGTATGTATTATTATTATGGATTGCTGAAAAAAATTAAATATTTTTGTTTAACCCTTCGGAGGTGTTCGATTTTATTTTGGGAGTTAAATTCCTATTTGTTTTATTTATTTTTTTAAGCGAAATGTCCGTTTCTATATATAAATCCGTTTCCCCCTCCTACTCATCTAAATGTTCGAGATTCTTCAAATTCATTGACGAGATTGGCGGTATTCCCGAAATTTAAATATTTAATTAATAATAAAATAAGAAATATTAAATGTACTTCTCAGAAAAAGCCTTCAGGAAGTTTACGGAACAACCCATTTTGTCAACGTTTCAATATAAAAATAATTTCGTTATTTACATTTTATATTATAAATATTTACTACTCCAAATAATTTAATTATTTTTGTATTTGTTACAGTGACCATAGGACAACAATATTTAGGGACATGTGAAGCAAAGTAAAGGTAGGAACCTCTATTGTTTTTCTTTGTTGAATATGATATAGTACATATTTTTTATGAGAAGTATAATAAGTATATTACTTTTTTGCAAAACCTTTAAATTAATATAAAATACTTTTTGTTATAATTGTACGACTTGAATAACAATTTCTTTGAAAAACATTCCGTTAAGGTATAATTTAAACACCACATAAACGAATTTAGCAGCCTTATAAAATTTTATTCAATTATTATGAAAATTTCAAATAAAAATTCATATTCCCGTATTCTCCATAAAACTTGTGAACTATTTGCATTTTAAACGTAGTAGAATATTCCTTTTTATTTTAATCCGGTTATATATAAACTCCTAATAAATTTACTCGCCGTATTTGCAAAAGTTTATTCAGTAGTTTAACGAAATTATAAAAGGGTTTAAAAAAATATGAACACAGTTTTTATACGAAAAGACACTATGGGATTATTAAAAAATATTAAATTTTAAATGTTATTTTATGTTATAAATATCGCTAATTTAGTGAAAAAACTAAAATACTTTAAAAATTCAAATTTTATTAATTTAGATACTCTTCGACGCGCTGATTTTAAATTTTGTTATAAAATATATAAAATAGTCTATTATTATCCTTTTCATACTTTTTCCAAAGTAAATAAAAATTCTTGTGGTACAAGAAATAATTCATACATCTTTCTTACATTAGATTCTGCAATTCTGCACATAATTTTCCCTTATTTTTCTTATGCATTATCCTTTATAGTCCTTGCGGAATCCTTGCTTTCTGTTCACCTGCCTTCCTGGTTTCCAATAACATAAAAATACGGAGCAATAAATCAAATTCCAACGCCAAAGGATAATAAAAGTTGCGTTGCTGATATTAACAATAAAATCATATTTACCGCCCAATAAGAAATATCCCTTTCCGCATATTGACTGAACTTTAAACTCTAGCGCCCTTCACCAATTTTTGAGGGGGGGGGGGATAAATTGCCATTGAAACCGTGGACATATAGTCTATAATATAATACAAATAATGGAAATACCTAGGGCGCATTGAAGGAGTATGTAATATATGATATATGTGTAATATAGAATGTGGGGGTTGATTTATATTTAATGGGAAATAGCTGACGACATCTAGGGTGGAATAGATTTATTACACCCTGCAGAAAACTGAATTGCAATTCGTACTACACCACGACGTTCATATACATTTATTACTTTGAATTCGTCCCCGTATTCTTTCTAATTATCAGGTGATTTTGCAAATTTGTATTTATACTCTATACAACACCTTTAACAACATGTTAACGACCGGTGTCAATGGGTCCACTCAAAGTAACACTTTACTTGAAGGTCTAATAATTTTTATTATTTTTAATTCATTCCGAACACGTTGCTATTTATAGGGTGTTTTTGCAAATTTGTATTTTTAGTCTATACAACACCTTTAACAACATGTTGAAGTCCGGTGTCAATGTGTCCACTCGAAGTAACACTTTACTTGAAGCTCGAATTATTTTTATTATGTTTAATTCATCCCGAACATGTTGCTAATTATAGGATGTTTTTGCAAATTTGTATTTTTACTCTATACAACACCTTTAACAACATGTTGACGTCCGGTGTCAATGGGTCCACTCAAAGTAACACTTTACTTGAAGCTCTAATTATTTTTATAATGTTTAATTCATCCCGAACAAGTTGCTAATTATAGGGTGTTTTTGCAAATTTGTATTTTTACTCTATACAACACCCTTAACAACATGTTGACGTCCGGTGTCAATGGGTCCACTCAAAGTAACACTTTACTTGAAGCTCTAATTATTTTTATTATGTTTAATTTATCCCGAACATGTTGCTAATTATAGGGTGTTTTTGCAAATTTGTATTTTTACTCTATACAACACCATTAACAACATGTTGACGTCCGGTGTCAATGGGTCCACTCAAAGTAACACTTTACTTGAAGCTCTAATTATTTTTATTATGTTTAATTCATTCCGAACATGTTGCTAATTATAGGGTGTTTTTGCAAATTTGCATTTTTCCTCTATACAACATTTTTAACAACATGTTGACGTCCGGTGTCAATAGGTCCACTCAAAGTCACACTTTACTTGAAGCTCTAATTATTTTTATTATGTTTAATTCATCCCGAACATGTTGCTAATTATAGGGTGTTTTTGCAAATTTGTATTTTTACTCTATACAACACTTTTAACAACATGTTGACGTCCGGTGTCAATGGGTCCACTCAAAGTGACACTTTACTTGAAGCTCTAATTATTTTTATTATGTTTAATTCATCCCGAACATGTTTCTAATTATAGGGTGTTTTTGCAAATTTGTATTTTTACTCTGTACAACACCTTTAACAACATGTTGACGTCCGGTGTCAATGGGTCCACTCAAAGTCACACTTTACTTGAAGCTCTAATTATTTTTATTATGTTTAATTCATCCCGAACATGATGCTAATTATAGGGTGTTTTTGCAAATTTGTATTTTTACTCTATACAACACTTTTAACAACATGTTGACGTCCGGTGTCAATGGGTCCACTCAAAGTAACACTTTACTTGAAGCTCTAATTATTTTTATTATGTTTAATTCATCCCGAACATGTTGCTAATTATAGGGTGTTTTCGCAAATTTGTATTTTTACTCTATACAACGCCTTTAACAACATGTTGATGTCCGGTGTCAATGGGTCCACTCAAAGTAACACTTTACTTGAAGCTCTAATTATTTTTATTATGTTTAATTCATTCCGAACACGTTGCTAATTATAGGGTGTTTTTGCAAATTTGTATTTTTACTCTATACAACACCTTTAACAACATGTTGACGTCTGGTGTCAATGGGTCCACTCAAAGTAACACTTTACTTGAAGCTCTAATTATTTTTATTTTGTTTAATTCATCCCGAACATGTTGCTAATTACAGGGTGTTTTTGCAAATTTGTATTTTTACTCTATACAACACCCTTAACAATATGTTGACGTTCGGTGTCAATGGGTCCACTCAAAGTAACACTTTACTTGAAGCTCTAATTATTTTTACTATTTTGAACTCATTCCGAACACGTTGCTATTTATAGGGTGTTTTTGCAAATTTGTATTTTTACTCTATGCAACATCTTTAACAACATGTTGACGTCCGGTGTCAATGGGTCCACTCAAAGTGACACTTTACCTGAAGCTCTAATTATTTTTATTATGTTTAATTCATCCCGAACATGTTGCTAATTATAGGGTGTTTTTGCAAATTTGTATTTTTACTCTATACAACACTTTTAACAACATGTTGACGTTCGGTGTCAATGGGTCCACTCAAAGTAACACTTTACTTGAAGCTCTAATTATTTTTATTATGTTTAATGCATTCCGAACATGTTTCTAATTATAGGGTGTTTTTGCAAATATGTATTTTTACTCTATACAACGCCCTTCATAACATGTTGACGTCCGGTGTCAATGGGTCCACTCAAAGTAACACTTTATTTGAAGCTCTAATTATTTTTACTATGTTTAATTCATCCCGAATATGTTGCTAATTATAGGGTGTTTTTGCAAATTTGTATTTTTACTCTGTACAACATCTTTAACAACATGTTGACGTTCGGTGTCAATTGGTACACTCGAAGGGACACTTTACTTGAAGCGTTAATTAGTTTATACTTATTTTTCAAATTTTGTATGAGTTTGAAGTTTTGAATCGATGTTTAAAGTAACGCCAACTATATTTATTTTACTGGTTTGAAGAAAAGTTAAAGAAGAAATCTACAGTCTATAATATATTCCAAAAAATAGAAAACTATACATTTCATATTTGTCATATGAGAAACTTATACTAAAATATGAATTTATAATAGCTAATATTGTAATAGCTTTTAACAGTTATTTAAGAGAAAGTACAGAAAATGTACGACCATCTGTAGTCGAATAGCTGTAGCTACTACGCATTGCAGAGAAAGTACTCTTGTAAAGAAATCAATATTGTTTTAGGCTTACGCTTTGCAGTGTTCTGTATCCTAAGAGTATCTCCTGGCTTACATACTCTCTATCCTTTCATAGATGTCCTTACAGTTCCCCGTTAAAATTCCAAATTTAAAATTTTCATTTTATAATCCTTTATTTAACTATCTCGCCATAAATTATTAATAAAGTAGGGGAAGAAAAAATGCAGTTCTTAACATAAAATTATTTTATTTTACACTGAACCAAGTACACTATACAGACCTGTCGTATACATGACTACCGTCATTTATTAGAAAATGTAATGACTAAGGAAAAAAAAGAAAATCGTGTAGGTAACAAATGTCTGACTGTTTATTGTGCAGTCGATCCTACACAACTATTCTAAATAAATTTATTCTTAGAACATTTATTTGTTTCGGTAGGGAAGATCGACAGTTGACATACCACAGCTGAACTTCGACAAATAATTACATAGCACACTACAACTAAATTATTTAATAATTATTTCAAGTGAATTTATTCAAATTCAAAAACATACCGGGTGTACCTATTTTTTTGGGCACTATTAAGTCTTCAATCAGTGGTACATCATCTGTCGAAAACAAACCCCACTTCTGAAATGCACACCACACTAATTTATACTGTACTTCACTCATACTGCCACATTTGTACATACTATTATTATTATATTACATCGTATACTGTACGACAATTAACATTTGCAAAAACATCATCGTAATCCGAACGGACTAGATCGTAATGCGTATATACAACTGTACTTGCCATCTACGGTCTTTACATTTAGTATACATTTGCTACAAAAAAGATAATACCTTTCTACATATCACCGTACGGGAAATATATTTTGGAGTTGTAACAGTATTATTACTTTGTGATTTTTACAGTTGTGTAGTTAAAGAATTTGATTTTGTTTTTGATGTAGACAAAACAGATTTTTTTCAAAATATCTTCTGATGATGAAAATTTTCAATACTTCAATAGTAAACACTTCAAATAACGAAAATATATTTAAAACGAAAGATGTAACTCCTATTCTTCTGAGCTGAGAAAAGAGCTAGATAAATATTTAATAAAACCTTTAAAAAAAGCTAAAAGAATCAAAATATTGCAGTATATTTCTAATGTTATACGTCCGGTTTTTGATGAGAGTAAAGAAAAGATTAGGAAAAGTTCAAGTGATGATGAAAGTGGACGAATTATAAAGCGAAGAAAGAAAGATTTTAGTACAAAAAGTAGTAGAAAAAGAAATGGACAATGAAAATGTGGTACCGTATATAGAAACAGAAATTGCGGACAGGTAATATATATATACAGGGTGTCTCATTAAGCTTGCTCACTATTGATAACTTTTTTATTTGGAGAGATACGAGGTTGGTTAAATTAGCAAAATTGTGCCATTTTATATTAGAAAATTGGCCATGTAGACAAAATAAAAATTGTGTCAGCGGTTCCCAAAATTTGGAACAGAATATATATTTTTTAAATGGACCTATATCTTTTTTATTATCTTATTGGAAAGAGTATTTTTTTCTCTCGTTTATTTGAAAAAATTGTACATAAACAACATTACCTTATTGGAAAGAGAAAAAAATACTCTTTCCAATAAGATAATAAAAAATATATGGTTCCATTTAATATATATATATATATATATATATATATATATATATATATATATATATATATATAATTGTCCCAAATTTTGAGAACCGCTGACACAAATTTTATTTTGTCTATATGACCAATTTTGGCACAATTTTGCTCATTTCACCAACCTCGTACCTCTTCAAATAAAAAAGTTACCAATAGTGAGCAAGCTTATTGAGACACCCTGTATATATATATATATATATATATATATATATATATATACAGGATGTCAATTTTGTCTGATCCCACCTGAAAATTCATGAATATATAATCAATTCTGTGTTGCCTATTATTAAACTCTCAGGATATTCTATAGTTTACAAGATTTCAGTAAAAGTAATAACATATCTCTTCCTGGTGATATGTAGAAAGGCTTAAACAAAACTATACATATGTAGACTGTTAAATCATAGTACGACTTCAAATAAATAATATAATACGATTACCAGATGTCAAAATTCATGGTATACATACATTTTAATGTCACAGCCTTACAAATCTTATTGTTTAAGGACAAATAAAGTTTTCAGTTCTTTCTAAATAAAGTAATACAATTTCTCGTATCGCTGAAAATTTGACGTTCTGGATTTAACTTATATTTAGAGACGAAAATGTTTGAATTTTGATCAATTTGTCAAAAAGGACGCTGTCCTCATTTTTCAAATTATGAATCAAAATACGTATATACAATTATATATCTTAATCTACCGAATGTACAAAGAAAATTATTTCTTATTATAGTACGAATAAATATGAACAAAATTATTATTTTCAATAAATTTTCTTATAGATAAATCAAAGGAATGTATACAGTCAATACTGAATACGAATATTCGATAATATTGCATGAAAATAAACAAATCGCGAATTATTAAACACTTTAGTACTACACAAAAATATTAGAAATTATTCATTTCTATTCTTTACAAAATATCGTATATACCACAAATTTATTATTGAATTTAAATGTTAAACATAGAGGTAGCAAATTTGTGGTATACAAGATACGTAGGTAGGTATATTTACTTGGGTAGCGATGTACTTCTTTGTTTTGCCAAAAAATAATAATATTTTTATGGTAGACGGTTTTACCAGTTACCCATTCATTTTTTAACTGTGCTGCCCTTTGCTTGACAACAACAATAATATTATCATTAATTTGAAATTTGAATATACAAAACTTGATTTGTAAGATTTATTCAACAAATAAATAATTAAATTAAGTTTCTTATATAAATTATTTTAAACAAATATATACAGGGTGATTTTCTCAAGATGTACATAAAAGATTAACATCCGAAAATAGCAAATACGTGGAAATATTCAATATTTTAGGCACAAATTAATTTTAAAATTTATTCTTTTTTCTATAAGTAGCCGTGCCAAATTTGACAAAAAGATTAACAAATGCTTGACATTTTATGTCAAAATACATAAATCAAAAGTAATGTCAATTAACTTATTCTGACGATAAAATGTCAAGCATTTGTTTATCTTTTTGTTCAAATTTGCATGGCTACTGCTATTGATAGGAGAATAAATAAATTTTAAAATTAATTTGTGGGCTTACATATTGGATAATTTCTACGTATTTGGTATTTTCAGATAGGGATTTTTTTGACTTTGAGTTGACTCTACAATCATTACTGTAAGTTAAATCGGAAGGCAACGGTTTGCGAAAAACTGAGTTACCATGTTAATCTGCTATATACACCCTAAAAAAAAAAAAAATCAGTCTGTATACAAAATATGTAAGAAGAGTACAACTTAAAGTACTATTAGCGCATAAAATAATATTAATATGGTTGCCAACTTCGATAAGTAATTCCCTATACCAAAGAATAGCATGTTGTGATCGGAAGATATACGGTAGGGGGCATTTGCTGAGTTGGAAGTCATGGCGTATTGCAGGCAGCATTTTGTTATGTTATAAGTCACTTGTCATTTATGCCATATATCTCGGAATATTAATTTTTTGATTTTGTTACCTTTTTTCATTTGCAATTATAGTTTTATACTATGTTGTGCCAAACTGCAAGAAAAATACAAAGAGAAGACCGATTTTTCGTTTCATATGTAAGTAATTGTGATTTTATGTACATATAATAATATAATAAAGTATAAATTTAACTGCTAACAATGATGTTAAAGAAAAGTGGCTGAAATTTATTGGAAATAAAGATTTTTATATCTCAAAAGCAGCACCTGTTTACAAATATTAAGATAATACGCTGCCCGCAATACCCAACGGCTTCTCTCCCCGCAAATACCCTCAACACCTATGTTCCGATCACAACAAATATATATATATATATATATATATATATATATATATATGTATATATATATATATATATATATATATATATATATATATATATATATATATATATATTATTTAATTAATAGGCATTTACGAAAATTCTACCGGTAGTACTGTACCTACCGATTGCGTTTGAAAACACAAGTGGTTAATAGTTACTGTGTTCGAAAATTGTATCATGTCTACTAGATCCATCTACCGGATCCATGATTTGTGGATCGAGTAATTCAGCCGGTAAATGCGGTAAATGAAGAATCTAACCTCAAAAATGTTAGAGATGCCAAGCGAAGTTGGAATCGAAAGTAGGTTCCAGAAGTTAATTATGATAATACAGAAGACGAGTCGAGATAAAATTTAACTACGTCAAATTTGAAATCTGTTCGTTCTTAAAATATCTATTCCGGTAGCTGTAACCTGATGAACAGCTGTTTACCGATACATACCGGTAACAGTTCACCGGTAAAATATTCGTAAATGCCTAATGCTACAACATTAACACAAAATGTATTCTTTAAATAATTTGAACTAACATAAAAAACAATACATCATTATATATAAACCAAAACATATATTTTAATTTTGCCACAAAGTACGTACAACAATTCACAACCCCCACCCCCCTCCAAGAAACAAAGAAGTACACCCCCCTTTCCTTCCATTTCCCCCCTATCAGTAGACCGATGCATTGCTATGCCCTTCGTAGTTGATTTGCAGATATGAAGGTATAGCTGCGTTTAGTTCGCTTGCTCGCCGTCTCAGCGCTGCGATGCTTTGTCCACGCCAAATATCGTCCTCAGGTTCTGCGGGACTTCCCCCGCCAACGGGTGGTGTCCCCCCGCCGCCCGTTGAGCACGGGATTTGGGGGGGAGGAGAGCCGGAACCGCTTGGCAGCGTAGGTGTTGTGTTGGAGCAGTAAGACATCATTGTATCCCCTGAAAAAATAAAAGCAGCTCTTATTCATCAAATAATATTACTAGCAAGTTTATATCTCTATCCATTTTTGAATTAACGTCCCAAAAGTCAATATACCCATATTCAGATAAAAACTTCAAAATTTTCAAAAATCTAATTTATATGTATCTATATACTTCTCAGTGCACTGATTCCAAATTTTGAAACCGCAGGTCGATATCTCTTTTCGTTCTCGAGATATTTAGATTCAAAGTTTTGCTCAAAACTGCCCATATTTGGGTAATAACCCAAAAATGGGTCGAGATATGAATTTGGCGACAACACCATTCGATTCTACGGGCAAAATTACATAAGTATACCAATTTTCATAATTTTTGAGCACTACTTACAATCTCTAAAGCAAAATAACTGAAAATGGCCAAAAATCGAAAAAATCGTAAGGGGTACCCCTTAGGATTTTTTCAGATTTTGACAGTTTTCAGGGGTTTTCAAACTTTTATTCATAAAAAATGAACCGGTTATTCAAAAATTATGAAAATTGGTATACTTATATATTTTTAGCCGTAGAATCGAATGGTGGTGTCGCTAAATTCGTATCTCGGCCCATTTTTGGGTTAATACCCAAAAATGGGCAGTTTTAAGCAAAACTTTGAATCTAAATATCTCGAGAACGAAAAGAGATATCGACTTGCGGTTTCAAAATTTGGAATCAGCGCATTGAGAAATATCTAGATACATAAAAAATAGATTTTTAAAAATTTTAAAGTTTTTATCTGAATATGGGGTATATTGACTTTTGGGGCAATAATTCAAAACTAGGTAGAGATCTAGCTCAGAAATGGGTAAGTTTGAGAAAATATTTGAAGTTGAATATCTCCAAACCTAAAAGAGATATCGACCTGCGTTTTCATGATTTGGAATCAGTGCATTGGGAAGTAAGAGATACATGATTTTTGAATATATTCAACTTTTTAACCAAATGCAGGAATTTATGACTTTTTGGCGAAAAAAACTTAAAAATGAGAACAGTTATGAACTTTGTGGTAATATTAGTCAATTTTACACACAATATTAGATATGTAACTATACCAATTTTTATGAGTATGAAACAAAAAGTTTAACAACAATTCTTGTAAAATAACATATTTTTATTTATTAAGATGTGAAGTATGTTGTTATTAAATCAATTTTGATCCATTTTAACTCCATCCTTTTTCATTAAAATATTAAGAAAACTGTGCATTTGATTGGATTATAAGATTTCTCGGGCCAAAATCAAAAGTCCGACTCGACTCAACTTTTACAAATGATTTGCCCGATTCGGCCCGGCAAAAATATCTTCGCCCGGCTCGATGATCGACTCGAAATCGAGGGGCCAAAGCTCGAGATCGAGTGCATCCCTACGAACTATGTTTGTTCGGATAAATTTCTTGCCAAATTGCATTACATTATTGGTTTGCAGCATGTGCACTTGCTATTAAAAACGAATTCTATTTAAAGCCCATCATGGCATAAGCAAATGTACATATTCTTGGGTGAGTGTGATTTTTCTCTGTTTACTCATCGTGTGGTGGAGACTGTTAAAACTAACACATAGGTGCGACGAGCGAAGTACACATCCATGCAGAGCAGCAAAACATACAATTAGCAATGATTAGAGCTGGTCTCATTACTGCCTCCGAAATACGCACTAATTGTTTCTGAACACAGAGTTAGAGCTGTATACTTTCACACCGGTGGAATTTGCATAATACATTAATCTGTGGGAGATCACGTTAAACACGAGTGGCCTCGAACCTGACTGTCCAAATACACAACCCACAAGATGAGATGCTGTTTCAAACACAGAAAGATGTATTGACAAAGATTCTGTGGTTGTGGTTTAAATTTACCTGCCGAACTGACCAGGACTATTTATTTGCTTCTACGACAAAACGTAGAATTCTGTGTCAAAAGACATCAAAAATTTTTTACTTCTTTTTAATCAAGAGATATTAACAGTGAGATTATATTCACCAGACTTTTATATATTGTCACCAATTATTACAAGACGTTACACAATGGTAAAACTGTCGGCTGTATTCTGAATATAATAATTAATCTACAATAAAGAAAACTGCGATATGCCTGTGTTCGATGACGCATTTTGGCATTTAGTATTTAGGACTTCTTCACAAATACAACTCCGAATGGCACACTAGTGATGTCCACTGGTTTATATGGCAACACTTTAGAATAAACAAAAATGAATTATACAATTCGACTCAATTTGATGCTTGAGAGTAAATGTTAATATTATATTTCATAAAATAGTAGGTAAGAAGCTATACTTTGATAGTAAATTTAACGTTTTGTACAAATTATAGCAACGGACATTTGTTTAATTAGTGCGCGTCAACTTCAAGGCATAGTATGCTCCCACAAAACCCTAAAATCTAATTCCTAAAACCTAAATAATCACTAGATTTAGGGAATATAAATTTAGGATTTAGATATTAGGATGATAAAAGTGCAACATCGGACACAGCCTTAGTGAGGCTGTTTAATATAATTTTCGAAAACGTTAACAATATTACATTTATAAAACAATATAAAACCAATGCTGCTATGTTTTCTACAGTAAATCGATTAATGTGTTCTTTCAATAACATGATTCTTAGCTATAATGTTCCAGATATTTTTAATTGTTCACTATTTAAGTTTAAATCATTTCTAAAATATGTTTTCTCGCATTCTTTGTCTGATCCTTAGTTTGTACTTCTCATTATCTATTATTATACTGTCTAGATAGAAACTTTTATTCTTTATGTATATTGTTTACTGTGCTGTACTTTTATTGGGCCTTGGCCTGTTGTACGGCCTTTCTTTCTAAAATAAATAAATAAATAAATTTCGGCTATTTGTCCAACTAACCGATAAATAGAGTTACGGGTTTCAAATTTTTTTTATTATTTTTAATTTTCTTTATGAAAAAGCAAAAATTTTGTCTGAAATAATTGCAGTGGTGCTAGTATCCAACAAATATAGTATAGAGAAGACCACTATTTGCAGTTTAAAAAACAAGAAACTTGCGATAAATAAAACCGTAAGATGATAAAGCCGAATAAAAAACGCACTTTAAGAATAGTTGAATTGTCAAAATGGAAGCAGCATTCTGGATCATTTAACGCTAGTGATGACTGGCTTCAGCGTTTCAAATTTCGACATATAGTGCGATTTTTTTAAATTACTGTATGTATACATATATTATAGTAAGTTTGGCTACATGTATGTATTAATTCATATTTATTTAATAAGAGTGCGTGTTTTATTACATTTATTATCTTAAATTTTATAAGCCTTAATATGAACAAGCCTGGATTTATTCTGTTCGCACTACCATGATTGTACTGTATATATGGCAAAACAAATCATCGCGGCATATTATATTTGGTTAGTTAGTTAAATAAGTTTTTCCTTACCGAGCGAGTTGAGCCCATAGTGAGTCTGATAGACCCCAGTCCCCGTCGCTGTGCTAATCGGCAGCCCAGAATTGAGCTGCCCCTGATTGAGCTGCCCCACTTGCCCAAATCCCCCCATGGACCCACTTAGGCCTCCGCCCAATCCAACTCCAACCCCACCTTGTCCAAGCCCGGGGGTCATAGGCCACCGGGCGGTCGCATCGCTAGCTCCAAACATCCCCCCACCACAGAGACCGTCACCCATTGCTCCAAAGGGGGGCAGGCCGTGACTAGGGAGAAGGGCGCCCGGGGTGCGGAAGACGTTGGTGGTCTTCTTGCGCTTCTTCCATTTGGCACGCCGGTTTTGGAACCATACCTGGAAAGAAGAAATTGTTTAATGTTTGATGAATAATGTTGAATGAATGAATATGAATATACAAAACATATGAAGGGAAATTTTTGGAGCTGTGATATGTATACATTGTGTCCCCGGATGGACCTTAACAATACTTGTAAAACTTCCTTATTATGCATTTTAGGAAGAACAGTCATTCTTCATAAAAAGTTTTGCTTCATCTAGCAAGTCCGCAGCCACTAACAAAATTTCGAAATAACATACATGGCGGTTAGAAAACAAGACAGCAAAATTTATACTAGTATAAGTTTTGCCAACGTGGTTATCGCAGATTTGAGAATTTATTCAAATGATTAATTTCATGTCAACTAATTGTTAGTCAATATTTGAATTATGTTGTCTTAAGAGCAAAGAATCTCGAACATTAGAAGAATAAGGGGAAACTTGTTTGTAGAATGAATTAAAAAATATAAAAATATATAAAGAAGATGTGTGTTTTTGTATGTATCAGAAATGTCAAATATGTACCATTCTTATATAGCCTAATATGGAAATAGCGAGAGGTCTTGTTCTGGCCACAACAGATTTTTACCTTCCGTCACCTTTAGGTAAGGAAGGTATTTTCTTTGGTCTAAAAATTCGGTGGTGAGTTTTTAATGAATAAGCACGTTTTAGGGTCCCTACAGTACGAATATACCATTTTTAAGATGATGTCTGTATGTATGTGTGTGTGTGTGTGTGTGTGTGTGTCCGTGTGTGTGTGTCCGACAACTCCAATACTACAATTCTAAAAATTATAATTCTTTCGTATTCCTCTTCTGTACAACCATATGAAGAGTTGATTAGATTTTGGTTATAATAGATCCACCGGAAGTACCCTTATTTGAAGTTTTTAAGTTTTTCTTAAAAAAACGCAGTTAAATATTATTTTTTGACTTTTTGTTATTATACATGTTAAAGAAAATACTCCACTGTATACGGTTTGATTATACATTTTCCCTCATATTCAATAGATGTAGATTTAAAGCGTTATAAAGGAATTAATTTTCTAAAATTAGTCAGCTTTGCTATTTATCATGTAAACAGCTGATAGGTATATTCAAAAAATTTTAATTGACAGATGTCAGTTGCAAGTGCAAAACCAAATATAGAAAGTATAGGATCTAAGATTGGTATGTCATAGTGTTCCTCGCAAGTGACATGCAGAGAAAGATGAAAAGACTGTATCGCAGAAGACTTGAGAAAGAAAGGACTTCGTGAAGAAGATGCGTTGGACAGGAATGAGTGGAAAAGAAGAGGAAACAGCGACCCCTAATAAAATAGGGTAAAGCTGAAGAAGAAATGAAGGAAGTGTCAAGTGCATTTTACTTAGTGTGTGTTTATGTTATAATTTAATTGGATTTGTAGAATCTTTTCAAATGAACTTTTGGTATGGAATTTGTAAAAAATAGTATGTGTTCGTGTTCGATTTTACATGATATTATATAGAATCTGTTCCAAAGACCTTTTGGTATGGGATTTGTACAAAATACATCGAATTGAAGGAAGGTCTTGTGCTGGCCACAACAGATTTTTTTTATATTTTTTAGTAATTTGGACATTCAGTAACCATGAATTTGGTGTTCATTTTATTGACTCTTCTAAACAATGAGTTTCTTGAGCTATTAGTAAGGACCACCTGTCAGCGATCAACGCAAACCCTAAAGAATTATTACCCTATTACCGCATCCATCACTTGACCATCGATCTCCCGTCTTGAGTCCTGTGGGATTCCTTGAAGGTTCAGGCCGCGACAGCAGTTATCCATCGTAGCAGCTAAATAATCCAAAGCCATTAGCAGGTCGGTCTAGTACCACCCGTGGGATTTCCGACCGGACTAGCATCGCAAACCGCCTCACATACGACAAACCAAACTTTCAATTCTTGCTGGTTTATGCTGTTTAAAATTCGTGTAAAACTGCAGCTTGCTAGCGATATAAATCGAATCGTTTGGCGGTAGAATCGCTTGCATCTTTTCCACGCGGTGATAGCGATTTTCAGCGAGGTGTCGTTATTTTTTACAGCTTGGCTTGCGGTTGATCTCTGTTTACGAGCGAGCGTGTACCCGGCGTAATCGAAAACCATAACGCCTAATCCGTGGTCTAGATCACAAACTCCATAGAAGGGAGATAAAAGATATTGTTTTATAGAAGAAAATTTCGCCACGACGCTAACTAGTGGTGGAATTCACGTCACAATGTTTTTTGATGATATTAAAACAATATAAATTCCAGGCAGACAAATGAAAAATCTACATGGACATGCTAAATGAAATTGTAATTTAAATTTGATTTGCTGATGACGGCTTTGATTCCAAGGGTGTATACCCCAGGTACTTTACCTGACGCATGCGTCCTATCTTTTAAATTAAAAATTCCTGGAGTAGACAGCGTTTCCATACCGACGCTTACGCAGAGGGGGAATGCTGGAAAAACTGGAAAATGTATTCAGGAAGAAATGGAAAATTCAATTATTTTGCGTCTTGTAACATAGGAGTCAAAACTTATAATAATCGACCGGTTTACATTTTCAACAAATTATAAAACCTACTGAATTTCTACAAAATTCTTTCGACTTAAAAAAAAATTGTTGTGGCCAGCACTGGACTTCTCGCCATTTCTATATTAGGCTATATAAGTATTGTATCTTTGCTATCGCACCGTCGTTTCATAACAAAATATTACAGAACTTTACCCAAATATTGTTTTTTATTGTGTCTTCCTACAAGTTTCTAAAAGTCAGAGATTCTTCCAATTCATTAAACAGATTGGCGGTATTTCTGATGAATATATACATTTTGTCTATAATTTCAAATATTTAATTAATTAAACAATAAGAAAAAGTAAATGTACTTCCCAGAAAAAGCTATCAGAATGCCACTAAAACTGTTGATTTTTGACACTGACATTAATATCTGTCATTTAGGAACTATGTTATAGACATTTGAATTTGTCAACTGGTTTCCTTAGTGTAGTTTCGCCTACTCGACTTATTATATTCTATATATTATAGCGTCTTTAGCTCTAAATTTATGGAATATATAAAAAAAAATTAAATGTATCAGGTGTAGAATTTTGTTCTTCAAAATTAGTAATACCAAAAACTTTCAAAAAATAATATTTAAAAGAATTATTTTAAAAACTACTACTTTCGGTTGTTCAATTGTTACAAAAAACCTTTTCAGCTCTTCCCAGGAATGTCAGATTGAAAAATTCATAGCCTGTTCAATCAAACTTTCTTACTAATTCTCGAACACAATTTACTCCCGATATTTCCTATTAAAAAGATCAATTGCATAGCTACATTTGTGTAGGTTTTATAATTTATAATGTAAACCGACTTGAGTTTGTATAGGCCACAATGATATTTAAAAGATGACCAATGAATAGCTTTCATTTTTCCTTTCGAATAAAAAAAAAAACATTAAGTGTTAAAATAAATAACTGTTAAGACTTAGTCATACCAGTAGCTGGAAAATGCGTCTTTTATACTGTACAAATATATAAAATATTTGCGAATATATCTTTGTTGATATTACAATCATAATGTGCAATTTAGTTAGTACAATTTCTAAATTAATTAAAGAAAATTACTTGAGAAATAAATACAAATTACTTTGTATTAGTGCTAAACGATGGAAGTGTTCTAAAGAGATGTTACTTAGTGTAATCAAACGTACATAAATACTGTTAAATTATTTAATTTGTTGGACAAAATGCTTCTTAAAAGTGTAGTATTCTCGAAGTGAGAATGGCTATCGTTCCAGATAAAATGCAGCATAGGTTGTCAATGTTAAATGAACTTAGCATCATAATAATACTGATTTATAAATAACGTAAGAAAATAATAAGAGAAGAATCTTAACTCTTCGTGATTTTGAAAATGTCAAGAATGAAGTTTGTCGTCTTTTAAATACAAAAGTTTTGCTAATATTTAATTCATTTGCCAAAACTTTTGTAGAAAGCTGATTTTTTTTCTTCTATTGCACGTGGTAAATTATTTTTATTTTCTTCTTCTAATAACAAAAATAAATAATATCAAATTTATCAAAATATGATTTTAAAGCAGAACATAGTTTGTTGTCAAACATATATTTCTAAAAAAAATCGTTCTTTCATAAGGGTAAAATGAAATATTGTAATTTGAATCTTACATTTCTTAAAACATCGTTTTAGTTAAATTAAGGTTTGTGCTACAAGCCATTGTTTTCAAAAATCTAAAAAACTAATACATTTTTAAACATCCATACTTAAATATTGGCGGGAGTTACCGTCTTAACGATTTTATCAATAAATTTCTGAAGCAAAAATATATTCGTTCACCAATTTTGATTATAATATTCTGACGGGTTCGTTTTTTATAAAATAATGTCTAAACATTCATTTTTTAGTTCATTACATATTTATAATTATTGTCCAATCCAATATAATTAATTATTCAATGAATTTTTTATGTTAATATATACAAAGCATAATGGAACATATTTTCCATAAGAATATATTTCATTATAAAATGTTTAAACTATTTGTTCTTTTAAAATAATATGCATATATATATATATATATAGAATAAAAATTACATATATATATATATATACCGGGTGTCTACTTTTATTTCTGAACATAGGAAATTCAATGTTAAAATTTTGATCTGGTGATATCTCCTTACCTATTAATTTTAGAACAAAAGTGTAAGGAAGAAAAATGTGTAGAATGAAAAACTGCATCAACGAGATCTAATATTGTTGTTCAATTGTTTCTTATGTACGAGTTAGAAGCAAAAGAAAATACGTCATTTAAGGCAATTATCAGAGTGCCATGGAAAAAAAAAACAATAATTTAGATTTCTTGTTTCTGGCATATCTGACAGATTTGACATTTCTTTTTAATTTATTCTTATTAGAATTAGTGATTATTAATTTTTTCTTCTAGATTAACACTTCGCATTATTCTAGTAATAATAATATAACAAGAAATGTCAAATCTGTCAGATATACCAGAGACAAGAAATATAAATTATTGTTTTCTTTTTCATGACACTCTGATAATAGCCTTAAATCATGTATTTTCTTTTGCTTCTAACTTATACATAAAAACAATCGAACAACAAACTTGGTACTCAATCAATGCAGTTTTTTACTCTGAACATTTATCTTCATTACATTTTTGTTCTGAAATTAATAGGTAAGGAGATATCGCCGAATCAAAATTTTAACATTGAATTTCCTATGTTCAGAAATAAAAGTAGACAACCCGGTATATATATATATATATATATGTAATTTTTTTCTGGGGAATTGAATAACGGCGACAAAACGAGTTATGTATCTTCTAATTTTGGAGTTAATTGTTATTTTTCTAATATAAATGAACAATTTCGTCAAAATATGATGTATCAATTATTTTGAAAATAATTTTCCATATGTAATTTTGTCCGTATATTATAAATTTGGAAGTCGAAAAGTCGGACCTTTATTATTTCCCGAGTTATCATTAGTTTTTTGAATATAGCATCATCATTATCATCATTAGCATATGTTACTCATATATTTAAACTAATGTGGAAAAGAAATTCATATGTGCTTCCTATTCAAAACTTAATACAGTATTAAAACTTTAATAAAAGTTCCCCTACCCTAAGGAAAAATCACATTAAGCTACTAATACCCGATTACGTTAGAATCAGCACCCTTACAATTTATGACCGCGGGACACTGAAACAATATTTGTTTTCTCGCCCTATGTAGTGTGTTATACATCCCTTGTGTAATTACAACATGATAAACAGATTCATACGAAGAAAAGCAAACGACAAAATTTACAGATCGAAGGAATAATTGACCAAAAATGTATCAACCTATGTCGAATGGTTATTCGATTTTGCTAATATTACAAATTCATGCTGATGGTTATGTTGAACTCCTGACGGTTTTGTTAATTATGCTTTCTATCAATAATTAAACATATGACATATTAATAATACGAGATCAAGCTCATGATTGTTCGGACGGCTTTCAACAAATTATAAAACCTGCACAAATGGTTATATATATATATATATATATATATATATATATATATATATATATTTAGGGTGTTAATTAAAACGGGGGCCATAGGCGTTTAACATAGGGACTTCCCATTTAATTTTAGACAAAAATGTTTCAAATAAATGTTATAGAGAATTAAATTCTACACCTAAATCACTAATCATATTTTATTTTACATATTTAATAAGCTGTAAAATCCAATTTTGATTTTGCAGCTAAAATAAATATCTTTTCATTGATTCAGATGTAGTACATAAAAACAAAATGGATGATACCATGAATAGTGATTAGAAGATGACTGGCAGTGTTTTAGAGTTGTTTAGAGAAAAAAATTTCAACCATTGACTGAATTCCAGTAGTTTTCCTTTACCTATTTTATTTTACTACCTATGTACGAGGTATGGCAATTAAATAACGAGATTTATTTTCTTCTGGCTTCCCTATAAATTTGGCAACATAGTATGCTATGTCATATTAATTTGACATCTTCCTTCCAACCACTGTTAAAATTTTAAGATAATTAGGCAAACCGTTCGGCAGTACCCTTTGATTGAAGTTAACTACTTTCTCGTAGTCCGCCGGATTTATGTTAAGTGTCAATATGAAATTCTGTGTGAAACTTAAAAAATCCGCTTTAGAAATGTACGAATTGTTGAAGAAGTTTATGGTGTTGAGGGTCTATCTATTACTCAAGTTTTCGAGCAGTTTAGCAGATTTAAAGAAGGAAGAAAAGAGATTGGAGACGATTAACGCCTCGGATTGTTTTTTTCGAAATGCGAGTGATTGTTCACATGGATTGGTTGCCTGAGGGGCATTTCGTAAACCAAGCATATTACAAGAAGGTTTTGATAACCCTTCATGCACGGGTGAGAAGAAAAAGGGCTGAAATGTGATGGATTCTCCATGAAGACAACGCGCCGGAACAAAACGCCCTGTCCGGCAAGACATTTTTGACGAAATACAAAATCACCGTGTTGGTACATCAACTGTACTCACTTGACCTAGTGCCATGTGACTTGCTTTTATTCCCAAATTTTAATTCTGCGTTAAAAGGCAAAAAATTAGGAGCCGAGATGTAGTTATAGAAAAGTGGCAGAACTTATGAACAACCTTACAAAAAAGGCCTGCAGGCATTGCTTCCTACAATGGAATATTCGCATCGGGCGGTGTAGGGTTCGGGGAAGAGAGTATATTCAAGGTGGCAATGTTTGTTTTGTGTAATTTTATACATTGTCAATGATCTAAGATCAATCTTGTTATTTAATGGCCACACCTCGTATATATATAGTGTGTTAATTAAAAAACTGGCCATAGGCGTTTAATATGGGAAAACAGTTTTTCTTTGCCCAAAAGTCACCAATTAATTTTAGACAAAATGTTTCAAATAATTGTTACAGATAATTATATTCTACGCCTAAATCAGTAAACAGTTTTAATTTTGCACGTTTGGTAACTTGTAAAATCTAATTTGAAATTGTATAAAAATATTGCTCATTTCTAGCGATACCCATGGAATTGAAACAAAATTACAGAGAAATGCGTATCGTTTGAACTGTCAGAAATTCAGTTTTCAATTAAAAGTTGCAGATAATTCAATTCTGCACCTAAATCACTACACAGGTATTATTTTTAAAATCTAACACTTAAATAACTTTTATTATTATTATTTTTTCACATTCTATCTATAAAATTAAATTTCTGACAGTTCAAACGAAATGATTTTCTTTCTAATTTTGTTTCAATTTCATGGGTATCGCTACAAGTGAGCAATATTTATACAATTTCAAATTCGATTTTACAAGTTACTAAACGTGAAAAATTAAATCTGTTTAGTAATTTAGGCGTAGAATATTAATATCTACAACATTTATTTGAAACATTTTTGTCTAAAATTAATTGGGGAATTTTGCGCAAAGAAAAACTGTTTTCCCATGTTAAACGCTTATGGCCAGGTTCTTAATTAACACACTGTATATATATATATAAATTGGCTTCAGATATCATACTTCAGTTAGTAAAGCATCCTCCTAGAAATCTCGTTAAAGTCCGCGATTTTTTCACAAAATCTTTCTTCGTTTTTATTTTATTTGCTAGGTGCGTGATTTGATAATATTCACCACCTTCAATATGCACGCAGCCACCCCTCTGAAATCAGTGGCGGTCTTCCCTTGTAAACAGCCTTGTCAGTAAGCCCATGGTCATAGATCAGGGCTTCCCCGCACCATTAGAGGATTAATGAATGCCAACCGCAGGAAAATTAACTCCCCTGGAGCTTTGCACGAGCAATAACGTTAACATATTAACCATTTGTTAAAATAGCAATATCGCAGCCACCTTCCGACGGCAGTCGTAAACCTGCGTTTATGTTTATACGCCAAGGCTTAGCATATATAACTCACTTTAGCAAGCATAATAAAGGAGAAGAAGAGAACAATATCAGCAAAGGATATCTGTAAACTAAAACTTAATATAATGCCAGAAAACATATTTTTTCAACTACTATAGCATTGCTTTTTTTTTAAAAAAAAAACAAGTAATTATAACAATACCTTTACAATTGGTAGACAATGGTTTTGAGGTCAGTTATAATCAGCAATCAGTTTGGTCTTTACTATTATCTATTTAAGAGTGGTATTGTGTATTAATATTTCGTATATATATATATATATATATATATATATATATATATATATATATATATATATATATATATATATATATGTAACACGGAAACCGGGCCATAGGCGTTTAACATGGGAAAACAGTTGTTCCTTGCGAAAAAGTGGCCTATTAATTTTAGACAAAAATGTTTCAAGTAAATGTTGTAGAGAAATAAATTCTGCATTTATACCAATAGTTATATTTTCTTCTGCATCTTTGCTAACCGAAAAAATTTAATTTAAAATTGTAGAAAACTTATAGTGTTAGCATATTTATTAAAACTATACACCGAATTTTTTGACCAAAGACAATACCTTCCTTACCTAAAGGTGACGCAAAGTAAAAAAGTATTTCTTAACAGAATGTAATCGTAAGAATGTCATCATTAACAGAATTCATTTTGTTAAAGATTTAAGTCTTTGATCCAGTCGGGTTATAAGGCATTAAAACCCAAATGCCCCATTTCTCCAAAAATCTTCAAAATTTTCAAAATTCGAATTTTTATACATTTAGGTACATCTTAAAGCGATGATTCCAAATTTTGAAACCGCAGGTCGATATCTCTTTTCATTCTCGAGATATTTACATTTCAAATTTTACCCATTTTTGGGTCATAACCCTAAAGTGGGTGGAGATACAAGCCTGGTGACTTCACCATTCGATTCTACGGGCAAAATTACATGGGTATACAAATTTTCAAATTTTTTGAAAAATGTGTACAATTTCTATAGTAAAATAACTGAAAATTGCCAAAATCTGAAAAAATCCTAAGGGGTACACCTTAGATTTTTGCGATTTTTTGCCATTTTCAGTTATTTTGCTTTAGAGATTGTATGCGGTGTTCAAAAAAATTGAAAAATTGTATACTTATGTAATTTTGCCCGTAGAATCGATTGGTGAAGTCGCCAGGCTTGTATCTCCACCCATTTTAGGGTTATGACCCAAAAATGGGTAAAATTTGAAATGTAAATATCTCGAGAATGAAAAGAGATATCGACTTGCGGTTTTAAAATTTGGAATCAGCGCGTTGAGATGTACCTACATGTATATAAATTGGATTTTTGAAAATTTTAAAGATTTTGGAGAAAATGCGGAATATGGGTTTTCAAGCCTTATCACTTATGACTGGTGTAAAATTGTAACACGAACATTACTATTTTCTACAAATTCCATACCGAAACTTCCATGGAAAAGATTCTATAAATAGGTACAATGAAATTATTAAAATATCTTTCAGAACTCATATTATTAATTGAAAAAATACTACCTTTTTAGTTTAAGTTCTGTAATTTATTATTTTAACCCAACGTTTCGGCACCATCAACTGGTGCCTTCTTCAGGGGATACAATGACATATTTTTTTTTTGCAATAACAAAAACAAACAAGTAACCAAGGTAACAAGAAATGTTCATAAATGTTACCTTTTTTATGTATACAATTTTCTAGACAATATATGCATGTCCGGCAAAAACATGGACGACGAACATGCAACTTCTCAAGAAAAAATCTCCTTTTGCCAGAGAAAAAACCGTCCCAAAAACTGGCAGAGAAGTGATCTGTATAACTCAGAGACGCTTTATCGGTACAATGAAATTATGACACGAACATACACTATGTAAATTGCAGCTGACAATAACATCTGTCAATTAGAATTATTGGAATATATCAGTTGTTTTCATGATTATGGCAAAGCTGGCTGTTTTATGAAAGTTAATGTCTTTTTAATTTTTAATGTTATTTCAAAAATTTGGTAGTGGCTGTGGACTTGCTACGTGAAGCAAAACTTTTTATGAAGAATGACTGTTCTTCCTAAAATGCATAGTAAGGAAGTTTTACAAGTATAGTTAGGTCCATCTGGGGACATTCTGTATATGTTTTAAGCCGTCAAATTCATTGGTTAAATCATTGAACTGTCCCTCCCGCCAAATATAAAATTTGTTCGTATATGCACATAGATTGTGAATTGCGAAACCTTTTTTCCCTATGTCAATAGTGTTCTCGCCCCCAAATTTTCTACCCCATACACATGTTCCTACAGTCCACAAGTCTCAGCCCTTGCAATAAAATATTCATGAATTGTAGGCATGCGCACTACAGACTCCGAAGCTAATGAAGAGCGATGATTTGATTTGTATCGCTTTTAATACAGATTTATTACGGGTCGCAAGACCTCGGGGTGGCAAATTGCACAGGGTTAAAACTTTATAGCGTTTTACAGCCTATTGTAAACTTTACAAGGTGAATTATCTGATTTCGAATATGTAAATAATATTTTTGCATATGGAGGACCATTCAAATTCGGTGTAAAAACTGTTTTTGAATAAATGATCCCAAATCGCTTCAGAAGGCGTTTTCTATCATAAGTTTTTTTTATAAATTCAATAGATTAAAATGTCGGTTCTCGCTGAAATATTTTAATAAAAATCTGTTGTGGCCAGCACAAGACCTCTCGCTATTTCCATATAAGTATTGTACATGTTCTCTACACACAAAAACACATATTTTCTTTAAATATTTTTATATTTTTTAATTTATTCTATTCACTCTTATTCTTCTTATGTTGAGATTCTTCCAATTCATTGCTGAGATTGGCGGTATTTCTGAATATATGTATCTATAATTACAAATATTTAATTAATAATAAAATAAGAAATATTAAATGTACTTCACCAGAAAAAGTTTTCAGTAATGTCTCTGGCTTTTTGGCACACACATTTATCTGTCAATTACAAACATTTTTTTCCATGGGCTGCGAGATTATTTACAATATATATATATATATATATATATATATATATGTCTCTATCTTTAACTCCATAGAAGATATAATAAAAATACGTATCGGATAGAAATTTTTATATTCTTTAATATTGGTAATAACAGAAATTTTCAAAAAATATTATTTAGAAGATTTTTTTAAAGAAATTATTACTTCCGGTTGTCCAATTGTTACCAAAATCTAATCAGCTCTTCCTAGGAATGTCAGATTGAGGAAACTGTAGTTAACTATTTTTTAAGTGTTATAGTATTTGAGAAACCGTGGTTCCAATATCCACACACACATCCACACACACACACACACACACACACATATATATATATATATATATATAAATAAATAAATATATCATCACGGCATATTACCCATTTCTGGGTGTGCCAGTATCTACAACACATGTAGACATCGGTAATGATGACGATATATTTTACCGTGTATCAAAGGTAATTGTTATAAATCAATATGCTCGTTTATTAAAATTTTGTGTTTCTTAACATCTTTATAGATTTCCAAAGATGCCAAGAAACTTTTAAAAATCTTTAAGCCATCAGCGTAAAGTAATATTTCGGAATCTTTAAAATCAATATTGTTAATAAATAACACAAACAACAAAGGACCAAGATTTGAGCCCTGGGGTACGCCGGAACAAATGAAGTAGGGTTGAAGTTATTTAGCGGTACTGATAATTTTCGACCATGTAAATACGCCTGAAGAACATTTATAAGATAAATAAATAAATAAATCATCACGGCATATTACCCATTTCTGGGTGTGCCAATATCTACAACACATGTAGACATCGGTAATGATGGCGATATATTTTACCGTACGGGCGCTTACCAGGCGTCACCTCAGGAGCACTCTTAGCTGGTGTGGAGAGTGCACCACAGGGGTCACTTTTGTGCCATTTAAAGTTGGAAATATTTGGCGTCTGTCGGGATCGAACCCGGTTCCCCCAGGTTCGCGACCAGACACTTAGGCACGCGGCCACGGGACCCCATGCTTTTCAAAAATCTGTATAAATAACGTCAACTTGAGAATTGTATTTTATCTGGAACGGTGCAGTATGTAAAATTGTTAGCCATAGTAATGAATTAATAACAGAATATTAAATATTGCATCTTATCTGAATCTCACGGAATATGTAGCTTACAAATACAAAGATCTCGCAGTGCACTACAGAGACTTAGACATGTAGCTTGCATCTGACAGTCGCGTTCCGCCATTACACATTTACGTTACAAGACAATCACATTTATTCGCGAATGGTGGATCCGTGTAGCGTTGGCATTCCTGCGACACGCCCGTTAAAATGTATTTCCTGTTTGCTGGGACATTTTTCATCAGTATTGTCAGTCGGATAAGTTGCCGGGCTGTCACCACGCACGCTTTTTTGCCCGTGTTCCATTTGTTTGTCGTTTTTTCATGCACACAGCGGGTGCATCCTATGCAATGCAATGTCATTTCGATGCATGTTCACGGTAAAATGCAGAGAGTGCCGGGAATGAATCAAAAATAGATGAAAAACCTGAACATCTGAACGATCACTACACAGGAATCATTTTAAATGTTGATGAATTTCACGGGTTATAGATTTTGCGATGGAAAGCGTGTTCCCTTCAAAACTTTGCCCAATTTCACATCATATCATTACACATAATCAGAACCAATCCACTTTAATTCAATTTAAACTTTTTGATATAAAAAGTTACACTAATTTACTCTAATTTAATATATTTAAGGAACACATTTTTAAATGAATATCAAATGAATCACCGACGTTTTTATCAAGTAAAAACTATAAATAGTAAACGATTTACTAAATTTCTTCAACTTGATTCCTAAAATTTAAGTAATAGGCATAGCAAAATTTCGTTTTCACAAACCGCTAAAGATTACCTATCTCGATTTAGGAATTACTTAGCTAGTAATCTGTTTTACAATGCCCAAATGGCTAAATATTTTCTAACGTTTGATAGATATTAGGATGATAAAAGTGCTACATCCAACACAGCCTAAGTGTAGTTCACACAAACTTAGGCTGTGTCCGATGTTACACTTTTACCACCCTAATATCTAAATCCTAAATTTATATACACTAAATCTTGTGATTATTTAGAATTTTAGGAATTAGATTTTAGGGTTTTGCAGGAGCACACTATGCCTTGAAATTGACGCGTACTAATCAAATAAATCATGTTCGTTGCAATTTTTTACCTTTCATCACCTTTAAGTAAGGTATTGTCTTTGGTCAAAAAATTAGGTGGTGTTTTTAATGAATGAGCACCTTTTAGAGTTCCTAGTATACGATATTACTGGTTTTAAGATGATGTCTACATGTGTGTGTGTATCTGTATGTCCGCGTGTGTGTGTGTGAGTGTGTGTGTGTGTGTGTGTGTGTGTGACAAAAATTTCTCCGACGATAACACCAATACTACAAGTATTCTAAAAATTTTAATTCTTTCATATTCCTCTTCTTTACATCCCTATGAAGAGCTGTTTAGATTTTGGTTATAATTGGTCAATCGGAAGTTCTCTTATTTGAAATTCTTAACAGTTAAATATCATTTTTTGATATTTTATGTAATTATGAATATGAAAGTATATCTTATTGCCTATACGGTTTGGTTATACATTTTCCTTCATATTCAATAGGTATAGAGTTAAAGAATTATAAAGAGATTAGCTTTCATAAATCAGTCAGCTTTGCTAAAATCATGAAAACAGCTGATATATTCAATTCTGACAGTTGTCAGTGTCAAGTACAATTTACATATTGTATGCTCGTGTTATAATTTTATTGGATTTATAAAATCTTTTTCATGGAACTTTCGGTATGGAATTTGTAGAAAATAATATATTTGTGTGGTACAATTTTACTGGATATATAGAATCTTTTCCAAAGAACTTTTGGTATGGGATTTGTACAAAATACATAGAACTTACGGAAGGTAAGGATCTCGGTAAAAGAAAAATCTGGACCCTTTAAAAATCGGTCATTTGATCCACAGTTTTTGTAAATTTTAAGTCTATATTTACAGCAGTCGAATGAATTTTGTAGAAATATCTCACCATTTACCTTGGTTCCAAAAACTTTTCACTTCATAGTGTAATATGAATCACAATTTTAACTCTTCGATGACTAACAAAATCAAAATCATCTGCCCTTAGTTAGCGTGCGTGTTTGAAAGCAGATGATTTTTCTCTTCTAAGCCTGGTGTTTCGTCCGTGATTTACCTTTTTTTAGGCAGATGGAAAAGGTGTTATAATACCACCCGGCTTGTCGGTGCATCAAAGAGATCCACCTTCATAAAAGGGAACGTTTATTGCTTTGTACAGGGTGAACAAATTAAAGATGATTTTCGAGTGATAGTGTGAAAAGTCTACCCTTCCTACGACCGGGACGACAAAAAATGGAAACAAACAGAATATTTCTTTTCCTTATGGATGGTTTTGTGTCTTGAATGAAACAGTGATATGGATTGGCAAAGTTTTTCAGCACTGCTTTAATCTGTGGTACATTGAACGTAATTAAATTGTGTATAAATAATTAATATCTAATTCAGTGAATTGTATTATACGAATACATGCCCCGTTGAACATCAGGTCGCCCACTTATTAAAATTTCATTTATCATGACTTAACTAATAGGATTTGTAATAATTATTTAGTAAATCTTTACTTTTATTTAAAATGAAAGTTTTTCAACATTATAACGTAATTTTAAATTAATTTTTTAGCTAAAGATTAAAAATTTAACGGTATAAAAGTAACAGAAATCGATATATTAATTTCATATTACACTGGCGAGCAAAAAATTGAGGTCAATTATTAATTATGATATATTTTTGGAATATTTTGTTTTAAGCTCATGTTTGTAAATTGTAAATCATAGAAGAATCTTAATAATTTATTTTTCGAGAAATATCATCTGTTTTCTTTTGTTATCTGTCATGTAATATCACTCTTTTTACAAATTTTATGAAATAGCATGCATTCGCGGTAATTGAAAATTCGCATTTCGGTGTCTCTTTTCGGTATAGCGTTGATTTCTCTTTGTACAATCTATCAGTTACACGGTGTAGTACTCGTATTGTGTATTTAGCAGTTCACAATGCCTGTAAATCCTATTGCTGCGGCAAGAATTGTAGCGTTGATACAAGATGACAACGTGAAACTGCAAGAATTGTTGGTCGGAGCCTTTGTGCTGTACAAAAGGTGTATCAGCGCTATGAGGAGACTGGCTTGATAACCAGAACACCGGAATCCGGGCGAAAAAGAATCACCAGCCGAAGAAATGACCGATTTTTGGTGTCCGCAAGTTTGCGGAATAGGACAGCTTCTGCGGTTTTGCTACGAAATCAACTCCAACAAGTTAAAGATGTAAATGTCAGTGAATGGACCGTTAGAAGAAGGCTTCATGATGCTGGATTATCTTGTAGAAGGATGGCTACAGGTCCACCATTGCAACGCCGGCATCGAATTGCAAGATTGGTTTTTGCCCGAAATCACGCGGCATGGAATGGTGAAGACTGGGGCAGGGTACTTTTTCCGATGAGTCGCGTTTTTGCCTCAATGGATCAGACGGACGTCGACGAGTATGGAGAAGACCCAGAGAAAGATACGCTCAAGTTTGTATTGACGAGCGACTTCCATTTGGCGGTGGGTCGGTTATGGTTTGGGCAGGAATCTGTTCACAAGCACGCACAGAGTTGGTTTTCATACAGAATGGCTCCCTGACAGCTCACAGGTACATTACGGAGGTTCTAGAAGACCATGCTATGCCTTTCTTGATCACTATGGGCGAGCGTAGCATTTTCATGCAAGATAATGCTAGACCTCACGCAGCCAGAGTTGTCAGAGAATATCTGGATGAAGTGGGAATTAGACGGTTTGATTGGCCAGCCCTCAGTCCGGACATGAATCCCATCGAACATGTCTGGGACGAGTTGGGACGGCGTATCCGAAAGCATACACCAGCTCCAAGAACTGCAGAGGAGCTTAGAGCGTAATTTCATCAAGTTTTACGCAGCAAATAAAGAGACATGTATTAGGTATTTTATAACCTGGCTTAATTGATTTACTTTAAGCAAGCATTAATATGGTAGTGAAAATTTTGTCTGTTGAGCTCCAAAAATACTAAACCGGTTATTAGTTTCCCTAAATTTAAGAATTGCTTAAACTGATTCTTATTCATTTTGGATTTCATCAAACAAAGCAATGCCCCGCTAGGAATTACTTACGTAGGCATCGGATTATAGTTATTTTAGCGATATTATATTTGCACACAGGAAATAAATGAATATTTCTTATAATTTATGACATTTGTCAATTGTATTGATTGTATTTGTCAACAATGACATTGGAAATTATGTGGAGATATTATTTATTAATATTACGACGAGGTATAGAAAATTATTAAATTTTTAATGAAATATATTTTACTATAAATATATTTTAAAATTTGCATTACAGAAATGGAAAATATAAATGGGAATATATAGAATAAATAATACAAAAACAGAAGCTGAATTATCTGATTTCAGATAAAAAATTAAAATTAGACAAGCGGAACGTATATGACACTTGGCTATATGGAATTTGAATTTAATTATATGTGAATATTTAATGTAATTTCCCTAAATATAAAATAAATAAACGGTATATAAGAGAATCAAAATTTTCGGTCGGGATCGGACCCGGTTCCCCAGGTTCGCAACCAGACACTCAGACACGCGGCCACGGGACCCCATATATATATATATATATACATATATATATATATATATATATATATATATATGTATATATATATATATATAAGAGAATTAAAAAAATTTAAATCACCCTTAGAAAATTTTAACTCACAAATTACAGACAATAAAGCTTTTTAAATAAATGCCTTGACGTCTGTCATCGACGATTGTCATGCCCAGCTTACTAACTGATTAATTTTTTATTTTGTCAAAATTAAATATTATAATAGTTGCTAATATTATTTGGTCAAAATTGTATAAAATATTGTATAAACCACGTGAGCTAAGAATGTTTATTCACTCGAAGAAATAAACTCACTCGCCCTTACGGACTCGTGAGCTAAACTTTCTTCTCATGAATAAACATTATCTTAGCTCACTTGGTGAATAAATATCTATTGTAGTCATAATGAGACATGAAAAGGAACTTCAATGATGAGTGAAGTATTATTTTTTTCTGAAATTGTATAAGAATTCAAAATTACTGAATGATACATATAACCTATTTTCATTTAACAAGTAAATCACATTGGAAACATAAGGAACTCTATTTACAATTGTACAAAAAATTACAATAAATGTATATTGAATATCATTTATTTTAATTTTATAATTGTATTTCACATTAAAACGTAAAATGTGTTTGTGACAGTAAAATATGGCAACGTTGCATTTTATTTCCCTGCCGATTTTGCGGCAGAGAAGTAGTAGATTACATGACGATTTCAGAAAAAAATATTACTATGGGACCTGTCTTCAACCCCTGTGGCACTCCAGTAGTTAGAATGTTTAACAAAATTTAACAAAAATCACCTCTCTCTATACACTGTTTCTTGTATAATATCGCGCTATCCATATCTATTTTGTATTCCTTGGTTCATCTGTGCGCATTTGCTATTCAATTCGTATTAATTAAGCGGCACAAAGAGCTAGAAACTTCCTGGGTTGGATTACTCGTGGCGTAAGCCGAAAAGCCACAGACAGAGCGTCGCAACCGCCGACGGATCCACGCATTAATTGATACGCCCAACACTGGACCACGGAGATTGTCTGTCTTTTCTAAAGCTTAGAATTCATAGCAAAGGGTAATACAACGGATGATACCTAAAATTTGAGACTAGACATTTTTCAAGACCAAATATATTAAGCGTTAGAAATATTAGTTTTTATTTAACATCTAGAAACACAGTAATGATAAGTTTTTCCTTTTGATTTGAGTTTTTTAAATTATTTGTTGTAGAACTGTAGCAATATGAATCGTGAATTATTAATTGAATGTATGTATATGTGAATTTCATATTTCAAATGGAAAGAAACGTTTGGCAGATCATTTTTTTTAAAGGAAATGAACCAAAAGTTATAATATTTCGCTACAATAAACGTAGGGAAGAAAATATTTATTCAAAATACAAAGCAAAGTTATTTTTGCGTACATAGATCAAAATTTAAAAAAATCCAATTTTTATATATGTAGATATTTTTCAGATCCTGATATCAAAATTTGAACCCGCAGGTCGCTATTTTCGTTTTTGAGATATTTACATTTAAACTTATGGCCCAAAATACCTATTTTAGGGTAATAACCTAAAAACGGGTGGAGATGCAGACTTGGCGACATCACCATTCGATTCTATGGGTAAAATTATATAAGAGTACTAATTTTCAAAATTTTTTAACAACGTATACAATTTCCAGAGTAAAATAACTGAAAATGGCCTAAAATCGCAAAATATCGTGCGATTTTTTCAGATTTTGACCATTTTCAGTTATTTTGTTCTGGAAATTGTATAGGTACATTATTTATGGACAAAAATATCGACCTATGGTTTTAAAATTTGGATTCTACGCGTTAAGAAGTATCTAAGAGTGTAAAAATTAGATTTTTGACAATTTTGAAGTTTTTAGCCAAAAATGGGTATCAGTCTTTTAAGACTGTAACTTAAAAATGGGTTGAGATACCAACTTGTGAAAATCATCAATCGATTCTGCGAATATAGCTACATAATTAAAAATAAAATAATTTTTAGAAAGAAAATAACGAAAAAAAAAAAATCATTTCTAAAATTAACCTTTACAGGATTTTTGAATAGAAATATGTAAAAACAATTATATTATATTATTATATATTATTTATTATATCTTTTATAGATTTAGAGATAAAAAAGAATAATCTGATGTAATAAATTAAACAGTCCAAACCACACCAAAGAAACCAGTTGACAAATTCAAATGTTTGTAACACAGTTTTTAAATAACAGATAAATGTTAGTGTCACAGTGTTTTTTCTTTACATTATGCATTATTATTATTGTTATTATTATTATTATTAATAATATTATTATTAAAGGGTCCCGTGGCCGTGTGCCTGAGTGTCTGGTCGCGAACCTGGGGGAACCGGGTTCGATCCCAACAGACGCCAAATATTTCCAATTTTAATTGGTACAAAAGTGACCCCTGTGGTGCACTCTCCACACCAGCTATGAGTGCCCGTGCGGTGACGCCTGGTAAGCGCCCACACGGTAATATATATCGTCATCATTACCGATGTCTACATGTGTTGTAGATACTGGCACACCCAGTAATGGGTAATATGCCGTGATGATATATTTATTTATTTATTATTATTATTAATTCTATAAAGTGTAGATAAAAATTCAAAGTGTATATAAAAAATTATCTACTGTAGACAAAACAAAAATGAAAGCATAAAGCCTACTTTTAACATTAGGTACAAAATAAATATGTATGTAACTAGTACCATCTTCAGCGTCCTACGTTAGACAAATGATCCGCCCATCAAATAACAATTTCTTTTATCTTGTCTATCCCTTCATAGGTGTAAATGTGCGTGAGCGCGTGAGATTGACGCGTGATTGTTGTGCGTAACGCGTAACATTCAACAAGTCCCAAGCTATTTGCTATTCACGTGATGCTGTGAAATTGTACTGGATTTCTAGTAAGCCTTGGAATTCTACTGTTGTTTTTTTTGCTATGTTGTTTCACCAAGCACATCATCATACATAAAGCGTATGAGTAAATGTGTAATCGAGATGAAAATTTGATGTTCATGTCCAAAATTATGAACGATGTATAACAATTAACATAATTAATTATATGAGGTACAAATAAATGCAATTTTGAGCATTCCGTAATGTTAAATTAAACTGAAAATTGACGAAACAAAAAAATGAGATTCCTATATTGCTAAATATATTTTAAAATTTGTATTGCAGAAAAAAAATATATCATCATAGCATATTACCCATTACTGCGTGTACCAGTATCTACGCATATATCGGTAATTATGACGATATATTTTACCGTGTGGGCGTTTACCAGGCGTCACCTCACAGGCACTCATTTCTGGCGTGGAGAGTACACCACAGGGGTTACTTTTGTGCCATACAAAATTTGAAAATATTTGGCGTCGGTCGGGATCGAACCCGGTTCCTCAGGTTCACGACCAGACACTCAGGCACGCGGCCACGGGACCCCATGGAAAATATAAATGAAACAAAAATGAAAATGAACAAAAAGAAGAAATATAAATGGCAAAAATAGAAATTGAATCCTCTAATTTCAGACAAGCGGAACGCATATGACACTACTTGGCTCTTAGGCATTTTTGTAAAAATTATGAATTTAATTATATATGAATATTTAATGTAATTTTTCTAAATTTAAAATAAAGAATAATAACGGTATTTATATATTTAGGTATATTGGAAATGACAGTGTTAAAAATAAACAGTGTTAATGACATTCTGAAAGCTTTTTCTAGGAAGTACATTTAATCTTTCTTATTGTTTTATTAATTAAATATTTAAAATTGTTGATAAAATGCATATATCCATCAGAAATACCGCCAATCTTGTTAATGAATTGGAAGAATGTAGAATCTCTGACTTTTAGGAACTTCCTCATACAATGGAAAATACACTGCTCAACATTTGACCTGGTATACTTACAAGAACATATATACATAACAATTTACTACTAATTATATGTTTCTGGAAACACTTTTAGGGCAAAGAATTAAAAGAATAAAACTTAAATAACGAATTTCAAATGTTTTAATAGAAAAATAACAAAATCTTCATTTTAGCTTGTCTCATCTCTTCAATATTTAAACGCCTTAATGGCATCTTTTAAAAGCAGTCAACCACTCTGAATTAAAACTTACTCGAGAAATTCGCAAAAATTCTCTTAAAACTTGATAAAGTACAAGCGTCCGCGAGCTCATTAACTGTACTTATGACAGATAAACAACAATTGAATCGCAAATGTTATTCGATAGGCATTTGTTTGCATTCCGAAACACAGCCCGGATCACGTAGGAAGTCATGCCAAACGCCTAAGAAGGGTTGTTTACTTTTACTGCATGTTATAGAAGTGTACCAGTTCAAATGTTGAGCAGTGTAGATAGAATTGTATGAGTGCAGAAGACATGTTAAATATAATAAAAACAATATTTGGGTAAAGTTCTGTATATTTTTGTTATAAAACGACGGTTCGATAGCGAAGTGCAATACAATCAGGGCATCGAACCCGCCAATAAATGGGTTCGGTTTAGGTTCAGGTTAATTTGTTTTTTGAAAGATGGGTTCGGGTGCGGTTCTGGTTCAAGCATTAATAAAATTTGCGGTTTTGTTCGCGGTTCAGGTTCCAAATAATGTAAAATGAGAGCCGGAATTTACGCAAAACGCCACAAGAAACGAACACACGAAAAGTCAGCCCAGACAGCAACGCAAACGCCTAAAACGTCGATTATCGGCTGTACTCGTATTTACTTTTCGAACTAAAAATTAACTTGAACCGGAGTTGAACCCCGAACCTGAATTTTAATACTCGGTTCGGTTTCGACTCAGGTTTAATTAAAAATATATCTGAGGTTCGCTTCTCGGTTTGGGTTCCCTAAATTGTTATGGTTTGGTTCCGGTTTTGGTTCGGTTCAGGTTCGGATTCTATGCCCTGAATACAATACTTATATAACATAAAATGGAAATGGCGAGAGATCTTGTGCTGGCCACAACAGATTTTTTGTACTATATTCTACTATAAGTGTAAGTTCTTACTTGAACCCTGCTTTCCGTGAGGCCGATTCGCATGGCTATTTCCTCCCTCATGAAGATGTCGGGGTAGTGCGTCTTGGAGAAGCATCTCTCCAATTCGTTGAGTTGGGCGGGCGTGAATCGGGTTCGATGGCGCTTCTGCTTCACCGGCTTGTCATCCAGGGGCTGCCCAGACCCCATGGGCAGCCCGCCGGAGATGTTCTGCTGATCCAGACCCTTCAGCTCGTGGGAGGAAGTGGGGTCACTGTGACGCAGTTTCAACGGTTCGTCTTTCGGTCCTAGAGAAGACAGACAATTATTATAAAATTATTATTACAACAATAGAGAGTGAGACTAGCATTAAGGCAGATGAAAAATTCATTGTCTTCATAGGGATTTTATAGCTCCACCCTACTAGTAATCTTTAGTACCGTTGCTAAAAATATTACCCAAAGAAGATTGATACAAGAAAGAGATGAACAAGATTAAAATATGTCGTACATAATTAATTTCAATTGAGAAAAATATTCTCTGTATGAATTTAAAATTAAGGCACTGTTTTATGTTTTGAACAAATAAATTAAATAGTCGAATTAATGTCCCCAAAATGGTAAACCGCATAGTGATCAGAACCAACAGATAGGCAGTTTTTGTTGGTGAAACCGGGCATGAGTTGTTGAATTTAATGAAATTACTGAAATAAAAATTCTTTATAAGCCTGCGGAGTTACCAAACTTTTCTTCATAGAAGTCTGATTGGTTTTGATCACCCTGTATATTCTATACTGTAACTGTATGTACCCTTTAAGAATTCTAATAATACTTCAGTATATACATTATCAGACATAAATAGAGCGAGTTTGTAAGAACCAATAAAAAATACCCCCCTCCCCCCAGAATATTAAACATTAAGTATATTTTCAAAAATTTTGTATAATGTAAAGGTACATAATTCAGAAAACCTTAAATACCTTGAATAAATAATTCAGGAGTATCGTATTAAATTTCACAAGACTGTACCCCAGGATAAAACCGATTACAATATTAATAAAAACGGTATTATCATTTTAAGAAATTTGCAATATCAAGAGCAACCAATTCTGAATATTTTACAAAAGAAATTAGGTTTGAAAGATAATGCATTATTATAATTTAAAAAAATTATAATAACTTCGATTGAAAAAATAATTCGAAATTGAAAACAGAAATTTATTTCAAAATTCATTTAAATGATTTGCTGTAAAAATAAATCGACAGTATAAAAATATTATATTTACTTTTAAAAAAATTAACCTGAATAACAATTTTTATTACACAAAAATAATGTTACATATTTATTTATATTTATATTAATACTAGTCCTTGCAATATTTTTGTCAATGGTTACCAACAAATTTTCGGTTGTATACATCCGTATTTAAGTACATAATTACATGTGAAATTTAGTACAATCCTTTTGAATTACTTTAACCTCCATAAGGTTTCATGAATATGCTATCTTTACATTATATAAAAATTTAAAAATATATATTCTATATTTATATGTGAAAGTATTTTTTATTAGTTCCTACAGAGTCGCTCTTTTTATGTCCGATACAATATACTGTTTTTTGTTTTTTAAGTGGTTTGGGGGACAATATAGTAATGTTGATTCCATAGACAATAACTCGAATTCAGCACTCTTCATTATACTTCATTTCACGTAAAAAATAGTGTTGGTTTAAGTAAGGAAATAAATACTACCCTCTGATTGGTCAGAATGCACACCTAATTCACAACAAAAATATCATTTAGCTAATATAAGTTATCAAATAAAATCGACATATTTAAATGATATTTACATGTTGTTCTAATTTTTAATATCCATGTCTTTTACCTTTTTTTTACAAATAAAAATATTTATTATTGAGACAGTTCGGTTTCACGAATTTAAATTATTTATTTAAAGCATGTAAAAACGGCCGGCTCTTAAACTCCATCTGCTATTTTCTTACGTGAAATGAAGTATAGTGTAATGATCGTCTCTAGTAACTATGGAAACAGCTTGTATCTTTTTCTTATTAATGTACCTATGCATATGTCTCTCTTTATTTTGTTATTTTTAGAGAAAAGTGCAGAATTCGACCCATTATATGTAAGTAGCAGCCTAAACTAAATCTTGTATTTAATAAAAATGATTTAAAACAAAATTAATTATACTTTTTTTTTTAAGAATGGAAACAAAATAAATTATTATGATGAATAAATATAACAAAGTTCAGAAATAATACAGTATGTTAAAAAAATCCTAATTTGGAGTAGGTTATGAACAAAAAAACGTATGTCAATTTGAAAGTATTTGATTAAATGCCAATTTGACACGTGATATTTAAAACTATAATCCAAAAACTTTTTGAATCTTTATTTTAGAATAAGAAATAAATTAGAAAACCATGAATTGCAAAATTCTATATTATTCTTTATTATTTTTTCTCCTTAAAATTACATTTCACGATCAATTTTGACGATCTGACTTTTGAATTGAATAATAATCATTTACGTTGCTGTATTCATAGCCTACTCCGAATTAGGTTTTTTTCTGAACACACTGTATAAATAATAAATTATCAAAGTCCAGAAATAATAGAAACGGCAATAAATTGGATGAGTAGCCATTTTAGATTATCTTAAATTTATTTATAAGCCATTCACAAATGCAAATATACGTACTATATAAAAAAATTTAAAGCAATAAATAAAAAATATAATGAAAAAATGATTGCATTTACTTTTATCAAAAACACAATTTTCAAATTGCACTAAAAATACTTATAAATAGTCAAAAATATATAAATTTTATCTTACTGTATTCGAAGAGCCACTCTTTATTTTCAGCCATGTGAACAGAACGACCACTGAACAAAAACTGTGCGAAATAGACCGCAATATTTGGTTTTATTCAGAATTAAAACAAGATATTTTATGATAGAACCATTGGAAATAAACAGAAAATAATATACTGAACTCTATACACAATTGTGGTATCAATTTAACAAATTATTGGTAGCTATATTAACAAATTTTAAAATCAAATTTATTATTAACAATTTGTTAATGATATGAAATTAAAACACAAATTTGCAAAAGTTGTAGGTTATTAATTTGGTCTAATTTTATGTATGTATAGTAATTAATAGTACTATTAAAACAAACATATTAATAAGACAATCTGTGTAATTGCCGCTAATTTAAAGTTAGAAGAACAACTTTAAAAATAAAGTTGGACATCTATACTTATAGTATAGGCACATTTTAAAGACCTTGTTTCATTAGCACCTATACTTATTCATGTTACCATTTAATTAACGTGTTAACGTATGATCTCACAAAGCATAGTGAATATATTTTTACTAAGTCATATATAGAATGACTCAAATTAAAAAGAAAATAAACATATATTTTCAAATTGTCATTCAGATGATGATTATAATATTTCAGTTCCGTCGCTAAGCATATACAATGTATTATAGATATACCTACCTACGGTAATATAATATTTACTGAAATTTACAGTGGTTGAAAATGATTTTGCAGATAATAAAATTTGTTGTTCCATTAAAAATACAAGTAAAATATCCAGTAAACATGGTGATCAAAAAACAAGAAAAAAATGTTGCATTGAGTAAACGAATAAAACTTTTTAAGACAATTGGAATAATACTACCTTTATTGTTTAAGTTCTGTATTCTTTATTATTGAAACCCAACGTTTCGGCATCATAAACCAATTTTTTTTATGTCAATTTCCCCTGAAGAAGGCACCAGTTTATGGTGCCGAAACGTTGGGTTTTAATAATAAAGAATACAGAACTTAAACTAAAAATCTGATGTCGCCAACACAAAACCTCCCGCTATTTAATTTTTATTAATTTAAATACATACCTACGTATTTAGTAATGCTTCAAACTATATTATGTTCCAATGCATATAACTATTGCTTTATTTACGATTTTCTTTATTATTTAATATGTCACTATTATTAATTTGAAGTGATTAGTTTTTTGACAATGACGTTTACCTGTCAGTTACATTCATTTGAAAAATAAACTGTGTAACAAAGGAATTGTGTTTATCTTAGGCTTCAAGATTAAAAAAAGAAAAATGATTTTAAAATTTATCTGTAAAATATATAGAAAAAGTATTAATGTATACCTGTACAAAATTCAATAATCTATCATTTTTATAATAACAAAATGCGAAAAAATGGCATTTAATGGTATTTTTGAAGAAAAACCATTATGAGCTTCAAGTAAAGTACCATTTCCGTTTATCCGATTTACATCAAAATCTAATGGCTTCTATTCCTATTAGAATAGGGTAGAAATACAAGGTTTCAGAATTTATATATATATACAGACATCATCGTGAAAATGTCAAAATTGGATTCTAGGCACCTTAAAACGTGGTCATTTACTAAAATCTCGATATGTGATTTTTAGCACGATCCCTATACCTCCCTTACCAAGGGTAGCGGGAGGTAAAAAAGGTAGTATTATTCCAGTTATTAATATGAGTTCTGAAAGATATTTTAATAATTTTTAAGACAAAATTCTTCTGTTTTCAAATTATTTAGGATACTTCAATTAAACATAGTATTTTCAAATGTGACTTTATAAAGCAAGTAATACTATGTGTTAAAAAGTCCTAACTTGGAGTAGGCTATGAACAAAACAACGTATATCAATTTGAAAGTATTTAATCTGGTACGAGATATTGTCAAAAATATTATCTAAGGAAATCGAAGCTTTTCTTTTTGAATCTTTATTTTATAAATAGAAGTAAATTAGAAAACGGTGAATGGCATCCTTCTTCATTATCTTTCTCCTTACATTTCACGATCAATTTTGACAACTTGACTTTTGAATTGAATAATAATAATCAGACATACTTTTCTGTGTTCATACCCTACTCCAAATTAGGTTTTTTCTGAACACACTGTACCAGTTTAATGCTAGTCCAAAATTATACATACATACATATATATATATATATATATATATATATATATATATATATATATATATATATATATATATATATATATATACACGCTAGGAGCCATATAGAAGATGAAAAACTACTTACGGGTGATTAGCGAGAATTTTATCTCTCTCAGTCGTTTATAGATTATTTTAAAGTAAAATACTTCAAATAAAAGTTGTAGAAAAATTAATTGCAAGCATCTTTTATTTGAAGTATTTTTCTCTAAAATAATCCATAAACAATTGAGAGAGATAAAACAATGCTAATCACCATTAATCATCGTCTGTACTAACGGTTTATGTTTTTCATGGATAAAACTGTTATTTTATAGTGATACACAATGCAATATAAGCTATACATTTCTTCAGAATGCAAGTCAAACTACTATTGAAAATATGGTATCTCAAGTGGTCCAATAATTTTACAGCTTGATTTTCAAAAAAGTTTAAGCTAATCCTCATTTTTGGATTAGCGAATTCTACTCTAATTTTGACAGTTTATATCTTAAAATATAGTCTAATCTAATCCTATTATTTATTGATAATATTATGAAAATTAAATTTTAAAATACCGGAATAGAATAGAATTCAATAATTCAAAAATGAGGATTAGCTTAGACTTTTTTGAGAATTGGGCTGTTAAAGTTTTGAATTTATATTTCAAGCACTCAAACTGGAAACTATATGAGCCAAAATATACTATATAGGGTGATTTTGAATGCATTAAACGCTGTATATTTAATTAAAACACAAGTAAAACTATCTATGAAACAGAGAATCTCAAAAAAGTTCCGTATACATTATAAGGAACCCAATATTTATCAATTATAATACTACTATTTTAGGGTTATTTAGGGTACACTTTGCCCTGTATATTACATGAAAATACAAGTAAAACTATCAATGAAACATAGATCCTCAAAAGGCTTCCGCATAGATTGTAAGGGACCCAATATTTTTAAATAATAATACTGCTATTTTAGGGCGAATTAAGGCGCATTATAAGCTGTGTATTTCATGAAAATACTAGTAACTGTCAAAGAAACATATAATCCTGAAAAGGTTCCATATACGAGTTGATCGTAATTAATATTTTTCAGTAATAATACTACAATTGTAGGGTGATTTAGGGTACAACATGTGCTGTATATTCCAACAAAATTCAAGTAAAACTATCAATGAAACATAATCTCAAAAAGGTTCCGTGTAGATTGTAAGACATCTAATATTTTTCCAAATGATTTAGGATGCTATATTTGTTGATAAAAGATGTATCCGTTGTCGCATTTTGGCATTTAGAATTTAGGATTTAGGTCTTCTTCACATAAATACATCTCCGAATGGCACACCATTGATATCCTTTGGTTTACATGGCAACACTTTAGAACAACAAAAATAAATTATACAATTAGATTTAATTTGATGCTTCAGATTAAATGTTAAAACTATATTTCATAAAATAGAAGCTAAGAAGCTATTCTTTGACAGTAAATTAGACATTTTACAAAAATTATAGTAATGAGCGTAATTTGTTTAATTAGTGCGCGCCAACTTCAAATCGTAGTGTGCTCCTGCAAAACCCTAAAATCTAATTCCTAAAATCCTAAATAATCACTAAATGTAGGGCATATAATTTTAGGCTGTGTCCGATGTTGCACTTTTATCACCCTAATATCTAAATCCTATATTTATATGCCCTAAATCTACTGATTATTTAGAATTTTAGGAATTAGATTTTAGGGCACAAAAGTGACCCCTGTGGTGCACTCTCCACACCAGCTATGAGTGCCCGTGAGGTGACGCCTGGTAAGCGCCCACACGGTAAAATATATCGTCATCATTACCGATGTCTACATGTGTTGTAGATACTGGCACACCCAGAAATGGGTAATGTGCCGTGATGATATATTTTATTTATTTATTTTAGATTTTAGGGTTTTGCAGGAGCACACTATGCCTTGAAGTTGACGCGCACTAATTAAACAAATCATATTTGTTGCTATAATTTGTACAAAACGTCAAATTTACCGTCAAAGAATAGCTTCATAGCTTCTATTTTATGAAATGTAATATTAACATTTACTCTCGAGCTTCAAATTGAATCGAATTGTATAATTCTTTATTGTTGTTCTAAAGTGTTGCCATACAAACTAATGGATATCACTAGTATGCCACTCGGAGTTTTATTTATATGAAGAAGACCTAAATCCTAAATACTATATGTCAAAATGCGACATCGGACACAGTCTTAGGGTGCAATAAGAAAGTACAAGTAAAACTATCAATGAAACAATAAACTTTCTTTTAAATCTTGTAATGCTTTAGGGTGCACTCTACGCTGTATATTCCATGAAAATACAAGTAAAATAATCACTGAAACAATATTCCAAATAGATCACAACACTAACACTTACACATACATCATCACAAACTTGAAAACTATATCAAAACACTAATGATTACTGGGATCATTTCAATTATCGCCGATATACCCCTTCGACTTACCAACTCCTCCAAGTCCGTTGATAAGCATAGGTTCCTCTTCCAGTCCTCCGGCAGCACAACACTGTTTATTTAATGAGAACTGATATCTGACTGAGACTATCTCTCAGAGTAGGCGTAGGTGGAGCGATGAGCTCAAAGAGGCGGAGCTTTCAGGAGGGCGGGGCTTTCAGCCGAGCTTCCATTGCAGCAATGGCTACGGAGTGTATTTTATAGCTTCAGGGATTCCAAACCTAAGGGCGAACGCTTTAAAGGGTGTGGCAGGTGTAGAAAGATAACGAGAGGTAGTTGACAGTCTAGTAGTGCTGTCGAAACCACTGTGACTACTGGCGGCAGTAGTAGGTATTGTTAGCACTAAAACGAAACTACTATCGGTAGTACCTACTATCGAGAGGTAGTTTGTTGACAGTCTAGTGGTCGAGACTACTATAATTAAGAGCAACAATAATATTATTGATAGTAGTATTAGACATTTACGAAAATTCTGCTGGTAGATACCGCACTTACCGACTGCGTTCGAAAACACAAGTGGTTAATAGTTACCGTGTTTGAAAATTGTATCATATCTACCAGATCCATCTACCGGATCCATGACTTGTGGATCGAGTAATTCAGCCGGTAAATGCGGTAAATGAAGAATATAACCTCAAAAAAGGTAGAGATGCCAAGCGAAATTGGAATCGGAAGTTGGTTTCAGAAATAAATTATGATAAATTTCAACGACTAGTTTTTAACCAATCATGATGCAAAACACTTGAAAATTCAACCAATAGAAACAGTATTATACTGACTATTTCACTCATACATTTATAAACCAATACAAATTCAGGATTCTACCTAGTTACCAAATTTCATTTTGACAAAACAATCTCACAAAAAAAATTTCGCACCCTGCATTTTTACAAGTAGGTGAGTTTTGATAAGTGAAAATTTTTTGACGTTTTAAGCGTTTTAAGAGTGCCTAGGAAATATTGTTTATATACCTGTCAAAGTCCTGTCCGCTTATTTTTATTTTTGAAATAGTCATCCGAATACCATTCGTGGTTAAATTTTATCCTGGCAAAATTTTCAGATTGTTACTCGAGCCTTTTGCTAATTTATCTTGTGACATTGATCAAAAATCACTCGCTTGACAGTTCGTGATTTTTTTGTCAATGTCACTCAGTAAATTGCTAGGCAACCGGCTCTCGTAAAATCTGAAAAATTTTCCGGCAAAAATTTACATATGATAAAACCCCGTTACCCCGATAATTTTCCGCTACCAAGTAAATAAACAGTTGTTATTGTTTATAACTGTCAGTGTGGCAATTAATATGTCAAGTTTCATTTTGCGTTGTCTTTGAAATTTATCTCACCAAATACCACACAACCTCTGAAATTTTTTCAGATAAACTGACATTAGGTAAAACCCTTCTTCTTTCGGAGTCGGAATTTTGTCGCAGTTTGCTTTCGTGTTTGTTGCTAAGCAAAAAAAATCGTGCAAAATAAAAATTTATCGATAAAATCAGGAGGTCTTGTGATATTACTTCTGATAATACAGAAAATTAGACGAGATAATGTTTAACTACGTCAAATTTCAAATCTGTCTTGTGTCTATTTTCAACATGAAAGTTTTCTAGAATTTTCTAGAACCTTCCGAACAAAATATCACAATACCCGTATTCCTAGCCGATGCTCAATCTTGTACTTGAGTATTACTTCGCCAAGCATTACTCCAGTCGTTCTCGACCTCAAGCACATCATATGTTTCATAGTCGAAATTTCGTGAAGTCTCGGTTTTGTGGGGGGATTTTAGAAAATTTGTAGTAATTACGTTGGTATATTTGTAAATTTTAATATTTTTCTAACAAATAGTAAATTTGACATATACATAATGTCACAGGTTACAGATATATGAGTCATATCACGGATATATCTTCTTGAAGCAACCTTATTTAAGGCTTCTTCTACAATAGGTGCGTTCGGCAAATGAGTTCTGTTCACTCTTTTCACTCTGTACACTCCTAGCACCGTTCGGTAATTACATGGAGTGAGAAGCGTCTTAAAATGGAGCGTTCGGCAAATGCAGAATGGAGTCAAGTGGAGTGAAAAGTGTTAACTCCATAAGTCCAACCTCGATATGCAAGCATACATGGAGTTTTTTTTTGTTTTATTTGACATCTGTCAGATCATTTTGTATTTTTATGTTGAAATATTTTATTATACACAATTATTTTATATTTATAATATTGTTTTGTAATATAACAAGGCACAGTATGTCGGAACGGTAAGAATTCTGTACCATATCTAATATATACTTTCTTCAGAATCATTAAAGAATAATACCGAACTGAATAATTTCTGTATGGTTCATTATTTATTTTTTTTAGCAGTGCAGTATATCAGATTGTCAAAAAAGGAGGTTATTATTTTCGTGTACCAAAATTTTAACTCTACTCGTTCGGTTAATCACAAATAAAGGAGTGTACCTTGTTCCCTCGATCTACTCCAACTCCAGTTCTACTCCCACTCCGTATGATTTACCGAACACACCTAATGTCTAAAAATTGTAGATTGTTTTCATGATTCACTATTTAACTTAAATGTCATATTTGATGGAAATGACAGTTTGACAGTTTTTTTAAATATTGATCAAGTCTACCTAAATTTTTTGAAAAAAGCATCAATCAGTACTTGGGCATTACTCAAGGTTACTTGGAACTTGCCTCAAGTAAACCTTCGATCGAAGTACGAGTGAAGAAACAATTAGCGACTATGAAACGAAATCTGGTACTCAAGGCAGACTCAAGTATGAGTCGAGGCGAAGTACTGACTATACATACGGCCAAAGGTTGCTTGGAGCTTGCCTCAAGAGAACCTTCGGTCGAAGAACGAGTGAAGAAACAAGTAGCGACTATGAAACAAAATCTTGTACTCAAGTATGAGTCGAGGGGAAGTACTGACTATGAATACGGTCAAAAACTTTTCCCGAAATTTGGAGTACTTTGCGTCTCTAGCGTCCATATACTTTGTATAGTCACCTCAGCAAACCGTAGATTCAAAATAACAAAACGAACAATCCTATTGGAAATATTGCCATATTGAGCTTCCGTAGTTTGAGAAGCACTTTTCGCTATACTATACGTGGTGTGTAGCGTGTGCAAGCCGTTCTCTGTCCGGATATTTGCCATAATCATTTTAGTTAATGACCAAGTCGCGTCGCTCTACAGATCGCGCTGTGGACTGGTGTACTGAAACCAAGCCAAGATGTTTTCATTAGAATACATTAATTAACCGCCCTGTTTATGTTACGAGCACCTGTGTTGAATTAATCTGCTTTTTAATGTCGGGATTTCTACTTGAATTTTCCCTACGGACAAAATTTTTACTAATTTACAATAGGGACAATCAAACACTAAATTATGGTGGGTTTTTGGTACCATGCGAGAGTTTACAGTATTTTATTTGTTACTCGTAAACTTCATTTATTGATACAGCCTACTACTTTTGAAAAATAATCTTTAACTAGTTACCAAGCTGTAAAATTAATCATATTTGCTGTCAAATAATTATAGACCGGAGATTTTTACACTGATACCTATTTTTTTAAGTGTTTACCGAAGCCCGGCCCGGTTTCGAGTCAATTTTCGAGCCGGGCCGGCAATTTTTATTTTCGGGCCGAGTCGATCCAAACCTTAAAACCCGGGTCGGCCCGACCCGAATGCATCCCTATTCCCAATTCTATAAATAGCATTATATTTAGACCTTTGAAAAGAAAATGAACGAAACTCATGAATTAAATAGTCTTGGTTCTTATAAAAAACAAGATTTAAACAGGCAGGCAAAAACAATTGTACGCATTTTTTTAAAAAAATTGGCGTTACATCCTGATAAAATTAATAATTTATTAAATAACAAGAAAATTTTGGATTTGACTGCAGAAGCATGTTGTGTTGGCAAATACAACTCCGAATGGCACACTAATGACACGTTGATTTGTAAGGCAACACTTTAAAATAACAAAAATCTGTTGTGGCCAGCACAAAACCTTCCATCAATTCGATGTATTTTGTACAAATCCCATACCAAAAGGTCCTTGGAACAGATTCTATATAATATCATGTAAAATCAAACACGGGCACATAATATTTCTATTCTATAAATCCAATAAAATTATAACATAAACATACACTAAGGAAAATCCACTTGAAACTTCTTATTCTTCAGCTTCCCCTATTTTATTAGAGGTAGCTGTTTCCTCTTTTCTTCCACTCATTCCTGTCCAACACATCTTCTTGACACATGCATTCTTTTCAGTCTTTTGCGATACAGTCCTTCCATCTTCTCTTTGGCCTTTCTCTGCGTGTCACTTGCGAGCAACACTATGACATACCAATTTTAGATCCTATATTTTTTTCCATATTTGGTTTTGCACTTGCAACTGACATCTGTCAATTAGAATTTCTTTTAATATATCAGCATCAGCTGTTTCCATGATAAATAGCAAAGCTGACTAATTTTTGAAAATTAATTTCTTTATAATGCTTTAAAACTACATCTATTGAATATGAAGGAAAATGTATAATCAAATTGTATAGAGAAGAATATTTTCTTTAATATGTATAATAACAAAATGTCAAAAAACAATATTTAACTGCGTTTTTTTAAGAAAAACTGTTAAAAACTTCAAATAAGGGTACTCCCGGTGGATCAATTATAACCAAAATCTAATCAACTCTTCATATGGATGTACAGAAGAGGAATACGAAAGAATTATAATTTTTAGAATTGTAGCATTGGAGTTATCGTCTGAGAAAAATTTGTCATACACGGACATACATACACAAACACGGACACACACATACACACAGACACACACACACACACACACACACACACACACACACACACACACACACATGCAGACATCATCTTAAAAAGAGTAAATTCGTATTGTAGGGACTCTAAAACTTGCTTATTCATTAAAAACTCATCACCGAATTTTTTGACCAAAGACAATACCTTCCATTCTTAAAGGTGACGGAAGGTAAAAAAGAATTATACAATTCGATTTAATTTGATGCTTCAGATTAAATGTTTATTTTATATTTTATAAAATAGAAGCTAAAAATCTATTGTTTGACTGAAAACTACTATAACCAATGAATCGTTTTACAGTCTTTCAATTCTCTTTCCAGTTCTTTCATTAAACTTGGCAATTCTTCGCCCGTCGCCAAAATTGAATGGCGATCGATCACTGATAGCCGTTTACGGAACGTCGAGACCGCGTCGCTAAAGACGAGAAGGCAAACGGTCAGCTCACGAGACAATTATTATCCAATTACTAGTGTCGTTCACGTTTAGAACGAGGTTAACGTAGGTTTCACTTTCTACCAGAGAACATTCAGAAATGGCCGCAAAGACGATCGTTGCTGAATCGATGAATTTTGGAGAAAACATCGTCAGATTAAAATCACAGAAGCTGTACCATAATATATGAGTAGGTACCAAATGGTCGAACTGCATTTTAAAATAAAGTTAATTGTCTAATTTGCTTCTTTGAAATCAATGGAAAATGAGTGAAAATATATATTTAAGAAGAGGAAACGAAGTAAAAACTATCTAGAGAAAGAAAAGAGTTTAAAAATTGTTGTTTTGTAGTGGAAGAAGATTTACATATAGAAAATAACAAAACTGTATAACAATTTCTTCTTTAGAAGATGTTAACAATCTTGAGGATGACATTCTGTTATTGAACGAAATTTTAATTTCCAAATTTATTTATTATTAATTTTAGATGGTACCAATTGTAATAGGGCTGTTGCAAGAATCTTTTCAAGACTTCTAAGTACTAAATTTTAAAAGATATTGTTCTTTAAAGAGTCTCAAATTTGAAAATATCACGAAATATTCTTTAGGTATTTCACAATTAATTTTTGAAATTTGGATATTTTGAATAAGTCACGTGGTCTGAAACAGAATGCGACGTCAGAGTACATACATGTTCAGCGGTTCTAATTGGCTGTTTATAATGTAAAAATTTGTGTTTGGTGTCAAGTTGTCAAAAAAGTGTCAAATACAGATATTTTTTTCTCGACATAGATCTACATATCCCATAGAATATTCAATGTAAGAATCACGACCAGAACATTAAAGTAAAATATATTATCAACCTCAACTCTTTAACACCCGTTATTTCGGTAGCAGTAAAACAATCGTTCTGATATAAATTCAGCCATCATCCAGCTATCCACCTTCGGTAAATTGTTCGACTTAGCTTGAGTGTAATTTGAATTAGCCATTGTTATTTTATTATTCATTTACAATGAGCAATGTCAGTGTCAAATGTCAAATTAAAAGATTTTTTTTATTAACATGTGACAAACTTTAGCCTACGTTTATTTATATAAATATGAATAAACATAGGTGATGGAAAAACTATTTTCCTATTGGCTATTAATGACGTAATTTATGTACTTCTACGACACAGAAGTGGGGGGTAGTTTTTCATGACGCCAATCTTTTTATTTAATTATTTCCATAAATAACAATAAATTATTAAAATAAAAATTATTACTATAAAAATGATTGCATAAACTTTCATTTAAAATAGTTTTTGAAAAATGTGGAACAGACTTATTATTCCTTTGATCACCTTACTGAACAAAATGTCAAATATTAAACTACTCGTTGATTAAATATTTAACTGGGCAAAAATCGCCAGATAATTTAACCAACGATTTATTCGTCAAATAGTTGTTAACTGAGGTTGGTGAAACAACAATAGTTTAACTAATGAAAAAAATGTTTATACGTCAATTACGAAACTGGGCATTAGTCGAATTAAATTTTAAACATTGTCAATTTTTTTGAGACAAATACACATGGTCAAATTAGGTCTTCAGTTACTCTAGCAGTGAATGTTTTTAAAATTCGTTAAACATTTGAGCCAAATAAACATTTGGGTGATTTTAAAATTCCAATTACACAAAGTTCTCAATCGTTCCTTAAGTGAAATAAAAATAATTCCATCGATCTTCCCGATTTCATTGCGATTGAATAAAGTGCAACTGTGTCTGTATATTGCTCCTTGGCTCTGTGACGATAGCGTTCGCGCTTCGCTTCTTAGAGTGGTGGGGGTTGGGGTGAACGAATCAAACAGCAGGCCATGAGCGCCGCCAAGCGACAGCTGCCGCGCGTTGCTAGGAAACGGCCCGGCGCTCGCGTATCGAACCCGCAGTCATAGCAACACCAGGATACACACCTCACAAAGGAAAAATGTTCGAGATGTTTTGCGACTTGCTTATTAAAATTTTTCATAAATTGGAATCGTAAGGCATAGTCACACAAGATATTCAAAAGAAATAGGTACACAAATTCTTTTATATTGTCTACAAAATAAATTACACAATTTTTTTTGGGACACGGGATTGGTACCAACCGTCGCTAAAATTATTTGGAATTTTAAATAGCACAAAGGTGACCCCCGTGGTGCCCTCTCCACGCCCGCAATGATGTGATTTGACGCCTGCGCTCTATATATATATATATATATATATATATATATATATATATATATATATATATATATATGAATAAATACTTTTTTTTGATAGATTGAAAAAAATGTTTATGACAAATATTGTAGTAGATAGTTTAAGGATTTTATAAATGTTTTACTTTTGAAAATCGATGAAGTGGTTATCAAAAAATCATGTATTGAAATTTTTGATCGATCGCCATTTTGTCATTTGAAAAAATAAAAAATAATTGTAAATGCTAAATATTTTAGAGAACCTAAAGGTAAATTTGCAAATTTTTTTTTTTTAATAGTCTTTAAAATAATGGAGTTATGACGATTTTTCGAAAAACAAAAGAACTTTAATAAATACGAACAGGGACACCAAATCAAAAATTGGAACTAAGATAAGTTGTTTGTTTTATTGAGTTCTAACTACCATTTTCGGGTGTAACGACTTAGTATTAACACCCTGTATATATATATATATATATATATATATATATATATAAATATATCATCACGGCATATTACCCATTTTTGAGTGTGCCACAATCTGCTTTATCGCAGATATCAGTAATGATGATGACATATTTGTACCGTGCGGGCGCTCACCAGGCGTCACCTCACGGGCACTCATTGCTGGAGTGGAGATTGCACCACAGGGGCTACTTTTGTGCCATTTAAAATTCGAAAATATTTGGCGTCGGTCTGGATCGAAACCGGTTCTCCAGGTTCGCGACCAGACATTCAGACACGCGGCCACGGGACCCCATATATATATATATATATATATATATATTTCTCAACTCAGTGAATCCAGAAACTAAGGTTGTATCCGTTGTTGCACTTTTATCACCCTAATATCTAAATCCTGAATCTAGTGCTTTTAAAGGATTTTAAGAATTAAATTTTAGGGTTTTCCAGGAGCACACTATGTCTTGAAGTTGACGCGCACTAATTAAACAAATCATATTCGTTGCTATAATTTGTACAAAACATCAAATTTGCTGTCAAAGAATAACTTCTTAGCTTCTATTTTATGAAATATAATATCAACATTTATTCTCAAGCTTTAAATTGAATCGAATTGTATAATTCATTTTTGTTGTTCTAAAGTGTTGCCATACAAACCAATGGATGTCATTAGTGTGCCATTCGGAGTTTTATTTATGTGAAGAAGACCTAAATCCTAAATACTTAATACCAAAATGCGACATACAGCCTAAGACTGCAGCAGAAAATGTGGAATGAATTTTATAAATATTACAAAATCGAATTTCTGACAGTTCAAACGATAATCATTTCTTTTTTGCTATCACTACAAATGTGCAATATTCATAAAATTTAAATTGATCCGATTAGCGATTTGGATGTAGAATTTAATTCTCAGCAACAATTATTTGAAGCATTTTTGTCTAAAATTAAATGGGAAGTTTTGCGAAAGAAAAACTGATTACCTATGTTAAACGCCTATGGCCCGCTTTATAATTAACACCCTGTATATAGTTTGGGCACGAAAAATAAATAATTAAACAAATACTCAAAATCTCAGTTATGTTTCGATCTATAATTACCCTGAAGTTAAATACAAGCAAAATTATAAATGAAAACTCCAAATTCTTGTGTCTTTGTAAAGGAATTAGTGAAATATTGTATATTAGCCTTTATATGAAGAATGTAAAATAATTTCGCTTGTTTAGCGTAAGGTAAGAATGTAGTTTTTGTCTTCGGGAAGTCAAAATTAGAAATACCGAACATTGCTTCTTATATAAATATTTCCCAGACTAAATACAAAAAATTACAACTTTGTAATCAATATTTTGAAAATATACACGTAAATGTTATAACATAAAAATGAAATTCTGGTACATGAAAAATTAAATTTGATATTGCCGTTAAATGTAATTCACATTTCAATATAATTCTCTATTGGGAGCCTAACTGATATAAATTACAATCTATTTTAAAATAGTTTTATAAATGGTTTTTGCCAACACGCATTAAATGTATACGCGGTGCTTTGTATATGCACTAATTTACATATGAACATATTACACTAATATCTAGTTTATTTTTGGGCTTAATTTTATTTTATTGGTACTTTACTCAAATGCTTTTATTAAATTTATTTTGAAATAATACTCCACTTAACCTAACCTTCTAGTAGACTCTTAAAAATTAAAAAAAATCTATCGATTTTCACTTTGTGATATGTGCCTTTTAACTATTTATTTATTTATTTATAATTATAAATGTCCGTTTTTTATATCTCGCTAAGGGAGGTATTGTAATCATGCTAAATTTTTCATATGCAGATTTTAGTGGATAGGCACGTTTTAAGGTCTCTATAATCCGATTATAACATTTTTACTATGATGTCTGTATATATGTATGTGTGTGTGTGTTTGTGTGTGTGTGTGTGTGTGTTTGTGTGTGAGGATGTTGGAGCCTCGGTGTATCAAATACTATAGGACTTAAAAAATGACGCCTGCAATTAGTGCCCGTGAGGTCCTGGTAAACTCCCGCACGGTAGAAATATATCATCATCATTACAGAAATCTGTGTACAACACAGATTGGCACACTCAGAAATGGGTAATATGCCGTGATGATATATTTTTTTATATTAAAAAATATTTAACTGCAGTTTATACAATTTGACATTCCTGGGAAGAGCTGATTAGATTTTGATAACAAGTGGACAACCGGAAGTAATATTTTCTTTAAAAAAATCTTCCAAATATTATTTTTTGAAAATTTTTGTTACTACTAATATTGAAGAACATAAAATTCTACACCTGATACATTTAAAAAAAATATTATATCTTGTATAGATTTAGAGATAAAGGCACTGTAATATATAGAATAATCTAATCGCAGAGGCTAAGGCACTAAGGAAACCAGTTGACAAATTCAAATGTCTATAACATAGTTTGTATATGACAGATGTCAGTGTCAAAAAACAACAGTTTTAGTGTCATTCTGAAAGCTTTTTCTGGGAAGTACATTTAATATTTCTTATTGTTTTATTAATTAAATATTTAAAATTGTAGGTAAAATGCATATATCCATCAGAAAAACCGCCAATCTTGCTAATAAATTGGAAGAATTTGACATTTAGAAACTTCCTCATACAATGAAGAATAGTTATAATTAGAATTGTATGTGTGCATACAATAAAAAAACAATATTTGGGTAAAGTATTGTAAATTTTTTGTTATGAAACGACGGTTCGATAGTGAAGTGCAATACAATACTTATATAGCCTAATATGGCGTCCCGTGGCCGCGTGCCTGAGTGTCTGGTCGCGAACCTGGGGAACCGGGTTCGATCCTGACAGGCGTCAAATATTTTCAATTTTAAATGGCATAAAAGTGACCCCTGTGGTGCACTCTCCACACCAGCTAAGAGTGCACGTGAGGTGACGCTTGGTAAGCGCCCACACGGTAAAATATATCGTCATCATTACCGATGTCTACATGTGTTGTATATACTGACACACCCAGAAATGGGTAATATGCCGTGATGATATATTTATTTATGGAAATGGCGAGGAGTTGTGCTGGCCACAACAGTTTTTTAAATATAGCACCGTCTTTATAATGAACGATTTAGAAAACATCACCTCCGAGGTATTGTTCTTTAGTATTGTTAATTAATTGATATAAAATTCCTTGGTCGTTCCATCAACATTCCCCCGATCTTGAATTATGAATCCCTCTTTGCCAATGTTGGCGATCCCAACCACTGTTTTGGTCATCCGCACTACAGATTCTGCTGGCCATTGACGGCCTGTGGTTTATTACCCCGTGGAATCTATGCACTCTACACATTATGCTACTCGAAACACGAATAATTGATGTTTTATTAAAGCCCATACGTCACGAGAACGGTTGTTATGTTTTAATTGTATACAACAAATAATCCGGGGATATTATTATAATCGTTGCGATAGTGTTTATCACTTTTGATGATAGATATAGTCGCATATACATTATATATAGGAATTGAAGTATTTGTATAAAGAAGTTCTTCAGTATTTATTATCCCTAATATATAAAATAAATTAATTTCTCAACATAATCACCTTGTACTTGAACACACTTACTTCACTTATTTTCTAACATTGTAAAACCTTTTTACCTTCCGTCACCTTTAGGTAAGGAAGGTATTAACTTTGGTCAAAAAATTCGTTGGAGTTTTTAATGAATAAGCACGTTTTAGGGCCCGTAGAATACGAATTTACTATTTTTAAGATGATGTCTGTATGTGTGTGTGTCCGTGTGTGACAATTTTTTCTCCGACGATAACTCCAATACTACAATTCTAAAAATTATAATTCTTTCTTATTCCTCTTCTGTACATCCATATGAAGAGCTGATTAGATTTTGGTTATAATTGATCCACCGGAAGTACTTTTATTCGAAGTTTTTAACAGTTTTTCTTAAAAAACGCAGTTAAATATCATTTTTCGACATTTTGTGATTATCATTATGAAAGAATATCTTATTCTCTATACGGTTTGATTATACATATTCCTTCATATTCAATAGATATAGAGTTATAGAGACATTAAGAGAGATTAACTTTCAAGAATTAGTCAGCTTTGCTAAAATTATGGAAACAACAGATTTCTTCAAAAAAATTTAATTGGCAGATGTCAGTGTCAAACGCGAAATCAAAGTTGAAAGTATAGCAAGTGACTTGCAGTTGCAGCTTCGTCTCAAGAATTTTCAATGCCGGAAGTACGAGAAAGGCCAAAGAGAAGATGGAAGGACTGTATGGCAGAAGATTTGAGAGAGGAAGAATTGTGTGAAGATGCGTTGGACAGGAATGTGTAAAAGAGAAGAGTAAGTAAGTAACTAATAAAATAGGGAAAGGAACTTTCGGTATATGGAATTTGTAAAAAATAGTGTGTTCGTGTTACAATTTTATAGGATATACAGAATCTTTTTCAAGGAACTTTTGGTATGGGATATGTACAAAATATAACGAATTGACGCAAGGTTTTGTGCTGGCCACAACAGATTTTTTAGTTAGTTAAATTGCGCAATGATGATTCGTTAGTCTTCCTACAATTACAACCGATAAATAAGTATTTTATGTCTTACATTTTCTGTATAATTCCTTTAACATTGAAGGTGTTCCGATCTTTGAAGGATCAAAGATAACACCACACTATTCCGTATTTTAAAAAGGCAATTTGTATGATCCTTGCATCCTGAGAAAATCTTCGATTAGTTTATTTCCTAAGCATGCATCACACAGCATTACGCTGAAAACAGTATAATTCCATTTTTAACATAAAACCAGACATAAAAATTATTATAATTAAAATTGTAATATGTCTGCTACAAACAATTGTTGGAAATATATTCAACTGAAGAGAGATATTAATTTCATAAAATTAAACACTTTTGTGTACCTTATTGACAGTGTTTGTGACAATGATTGATAACTGAAAATATTCATTAATATGAACGAACAGAATTACAATTTGTGATAGTTAACGCATAATGTCAATGGACTCAATGTGTATATGACAGGTTCCCAAAAAAAAATATCGGGTATTTAATAGTTGAATGAAAAAAATATATGGTATTTTCTTGATAAAGTTCCTAATTTGGAAAATTATTTAGCGTAATGTTGTCCAGATATTGATGTTATACTGCTGGCATTCTTCTAATATCGACCGAAGGTTGGCAATTATGCTCTTTCATCTTCATGGAAATAACTGCCAATGACACCTCTACTGGACATTGCAGCCCAAACAATGACCTTTGACTATGGAGAGGTCGCTGGTTCTTTCTTTTGGGATTCTCCTGTGACCAGTAACCGGTAAAAATATCAGAACATTCAACTAAGTCAGCAACGTAGACGATCGGTTGCAAATATTACGAATTATTGCCCCCAAAGGCCAATATACCCCATATTTAGATAAAAACTTTAAAATTTCCAAAAATCTAATTTTTATGTATCTAGATACTTCTCAATGCGCTGATTCCAAATTTTGAAACCGCAGGTCGATATCTCTTTTCGTTCTCGAGATATTTAGATTCAAAGTTTTGCTCAAAACTGCCCATTTTTGGGTAATAACCCAAAAATGGGTCGAGATATGAATTCGGCGACATCACCATTCGATTCTACGGGCAAAATTACATAAGTACACCAATTTTCAGAATTTTTGAACAACGCATACAAACTCTAAAGCAAAATAACTGAAAATGGCTAAAAATCGAAAAAATCCTAAGGGGTACCCCTTAGGATTTTTTCAGATTTTGGCCAATTTCAAACTTTTATTAATAAAAAATGAACTGGTTGGACAAAAATTATGAAAATTGCTATACTTATGTATTTTTGTCCGTAGAATCGAATGGTGATGTCGCCAAATTTATATCTCGACCCATTTTTGGGTTATTACCCAAAAATGGGCAGTTTTCAGCAAAACTTTAAATCTAAATATCTCGAGAACGAAACGAGATATCGACCTGCGGTTTCAAAATTTGGAATCAGCGCATTAAGTTGTATCTAGATACATAAAAATTAGATTTTTAAAAATTTTGAAGTTTTTATCTAAATGTTGGGGTCTATTGACTTTTGGAGCAATATTTCAAAAATGGGTAAAGATATAAACTTGGTAGTAATATTATTTGATTGTAAAGAAAATGTTACGTAAGTGTACTCAATTTTAGAGTATTTGAACAACTGTGTGACACTCACCAACGAATTTTTTGACCAAAGACAATACCATCCTTACCTAAAGGGGACGGAATCAAGTAGCCGATACCCTTTTTGGACAGCCTGTATATACGAATAGCCCACCCAAAAATGGGTATGGAGTAGAGTAATATATTGATATATTTCTGTCTTTTTATTCGTTGCTTATGCACGTGTATACGCATTCATCGCACGTGTCATTGCGAAACGAGGGCGTCGCAGTTTTGTAATTCAATTTCCCGCCCCCCTGTCGTCCTGTACCCCTTCACCCTCGCAGGTGAGCGACAAGCGACAGTGAACGACAGATTCAATTTACGCTTTTCTAAACACAAGTTTTTCGTTTAATGCTGCAATTACCGTAGCGGTATAAACAGAGGAAAATAGTGGATGGTGCGAAACCAAATACCGATTAGATGGACGCCGACATTAACTAAACAATTTAGAAGATGTACATAGCATAGTTATTGTAATTTCGATAAAATATTTCTATATGATGAAGATGTTAAAACAAAGTATTCTACTCTCCCATATTATATATATTCAAAACGTTTTCATACTTCTAATGTAAAGATGACGTTCATAAAACCTGATGGACTTTAAATGAATAATTTAGAAGTAAAATTTTATTTATTTGAATACAGATATGAAGTGCGACAAAAATAGAGCGACAAGATTAAATAACAATTTACGAAAGCAACTTAAATTACATAAAAAATAAACAATGATATTGAGGAATACTTTATAGTAATTAAGGTACCAAGGATGTTATAAAGACAACAATTCATGAGGTCAACAGTCTACTTGTACGTTGACCAAAGGCATTATTGTTCGTTTAACTTCCGTGGTGTCTTCAACGTTTAAATTCTTTAATATTTTTGGGATTACAGATCAGAAAGTTTTAATAAAATTTACGAAGTAGGTCAATATCATAATGCCCTAGGGCATTATTTTTTATAGAATTATAATTACCCTGGAAGGAGGGTTATTATGATAGCAGTATTCCGACTGGATATTAATAATTATTCATAACAGCTTACATTTGTCGTGGCATAGTATTAAGTAAATTATCAATGATTTTGTGGTTTATTAATTTCCGTACATCCGTTATAATTTTAAATAATTGTTTGGAATTGTTAAGAAATATAGAATGTTGCTCAACAATGGTTTCCAACATATTTTCAATTATATTCACTACTCTCTCAAGGTGAAAAATATGATAACGTAGTTTCAGAATTTGAGTTTAACATGAAATTATTTGAAAAATTTAATACGATATTTTTAAATTAGTCATTTGACGTCTATAAGATTTTATGACTATGTCACCTTTACATTATACAGCGTGTCTCACAACTCGCGCCCCAGAGCGAATGAGGAAACACCAGACTGCACTCGGATGTGTAATTTCGAAGAAAAAAATCTAGCTTAAAAGATATTAGAGAAAAGAAGTCTTAAAATTGACCAATCAGAGACCTACACCTTTAACGTGTGTTTGCCTTAACTTTACTTTACTATGGTTTTATACAAATCAAATCTTTTTTAAAATGTGTGGGCGACTGTAGTTTTCGAAAAATGTTAGTGTCAAATTAAATTTTACAAGGTGAATAAAAAAGGCAAATTCTTACCATGTATTTAGCCGCTGATTACTTAGAAATGATTATAATTTTCGGAGAATGAGGACAATAATATTTTCGTTTAACACATTTTACACAGCTGCTACAACACGTTGCACTGTACGATATAAATGATGATATCGGATGACACCTGTGCTACCCTAAATTTGTTGACAGTGAAAAGTCAACTCTAAAGTGTCAAAATTACAGTAAGTCAAACAAATTTTGTAACTCACACCTCAAGATATCCTTCCGGGATTGGTGGATTAAAAAGTCTTGTAACTCCGTTATGCAAGCAGCCGCAAATTATTTTCTTCTATTTGTTGGCAACCTATTGTCGTCGGCAAGTGTCAGTTTCGTCTGGGGCGCGAGTTGTGAGACACCCTGTATGTATAAGAAGTTTGAAAAGATATTGAATATTTAAAATATGAAGGAGTATTTTTGGTTGGTTCGCAGGAAATCGCTTTATTTATTTCCGATACTGCATATATAAAAAAATAAAATATATGTTTTGAAATTTAGAAAGAACACCGCCTTTATTTTGACTACCACATTGTCTCCTCTTCATAAACTTTTCTGCTATTACCCTGTGGGGTGTCCAACCCCCAATTTAATATTAATAGCGCTAGTAGGATTCCAGTGGCGTCCGTGTCACCTTCAGGGATGAAATATCTCCGTAAGGGCGTTTGATTGTGCAGGAAAAGAGGCTATTTTTATGCTCCAGAGCGATTCCTGCTCGCTTGGTGTCAGGATGCCGGGAGGTTTATTTTATTCCCACAAGGGGTTCCCGTAGGATTAAGGGATTCCGAGCCCGTTTAGCCGGGGTATGTCACATGAACACACTTTTTAGATTAAGATTGGATACTGTTTTAAACGCATCAATTTTTAAACAGCCTGTACTTTGTTCCCAAAATTGGGATAGAGAAAATGTTAATAATAGTCATTTGTTTCATTAATATAAAAAATTGTTTCGGTTTTATGTTTTCGAACCGTCGTTTTATAATAAAAAAATTACAGAAGTTTACCCAAATATTGTTTTTTATTGTATTTAACATGTCTTCTGTACACATACAATTCTAATTTTATCTATTTTTCATTGTACGAGAAGGTTGCTAAATGTCAGAGACTCTTCCATTTCATTGACAAGATTGTCGGTATTTCTGATGGATATATACGTTTTACTTATAATTTTAAATATTTAATTAATAAAACAATAAAAAAAAAAATAACTGTTCTCCCAGAAAAATCTTTCAGAATGTCACTAAAACTGTTGATTTTTGACATTGACATTTATCTCTTATTTACAAACTATGTTACAAACATTTGAATTTGTCAACTGGTTTCCTTGGTGTAGTTTTAGCCTCCGCGATTTATTACATTCGATTATTCTACAGGGAATTTATTTTAACATGCAACATATGGCGAATCACTTCCATGGTTACTCACTATTGTCAAAAAATGACAGCAATGTAATATTTGTCCATTTTAAAATGCAACATACAAAATTTGTAGTTTTGTATTATTAAAACTAATTTCCAATAAATTAGCCTACATACGATTAACAAATACTCAAAACATGAATGTTGTACATCTTAAAAAAAAATTAGCTTACAAAAATTCATAACTTTCATGTAATAAATGTTAAAAAATACACCCAATCACTCTGAGGCAATATTCAAGTCCTGTGCTGCAATACTATTTATAATGTTGCATTTTAAAATGGACAAATATTACATTGCTGTCATTTTTTGACAATAGTGAGTAACCATGGAAATGATGAACTATAACGTTGCATTTTAAAATAAATTCTCTGTATATATTATAGTGTCTTTATCTCTAAATCTATAGAAGATATAATAATTTTTTTGTGTGTATTAGATGGAGAATTTTATGTACAATATATTTTGTTTAAATATGTCAAAATTTTTGTTAAAATATTGTTTTTGTTTGACGCATAGGCAAGATGATGTATGAAAATAAATTATAATACAAATTTATATTTAAAGTTATTTAGGCTGTGTCCGATGTTGCAATTTTATCACCCCAATATCTAAATCCTAAATTTATATACCTTAAATCTAGTGATTATTTAGGATTTTAGGAATTAGATTTTAGGGTTTTGCAGGAGCACACTATGCCTTGCTATAATTTGTACAAAATGTCAAATTTACTGTCAAAGAATAGCTTCTTAGCTTCTATTTTATGGAATATAATATTAACATTTACTCTCAAGCATCAAATTGAATCGAATTCATTTTTTTTCTAAATTTTTGTCATACAAACCGATGGATATCAGTAGTGTGCCATTCGGAGTTGTATTTATGTGAAGAAGACCTAAATCCTAAATACTAAATGCCAAAATGAGACAACGGACACAGCCTTAGAGTTATTTACTAACTGCTATTATCTTGGGACATCAAAACGTGCTTATACACTAAAATCTTATATGTATTTTTTTAGCACGATCCCTATACTGTAAAATTTTTGAAAGAAGTCCGATCAAGGCCATCTACGAATTTTATGCTGTCAAATATAGTAGTGTCGTTTACATAGATTTTATGAGGTACACAAGATATTATGTACCCTCATAAAAACTAAGTAAAAGACACTACTAAATTTGACAGCACAAAATCTTAATTCATAGATACAATTCGTAGATGGTGTTGATCGGACTTCTTTCAAAAATTTTACTATACCTCCCTTACCTAGATTAGCGGGAGGTAAGAACATTGTATTTCATTTTTCTATCAATTGGCACCCTGCAATTACGTTTTCCTCTATAATAAAGCTGATCACGTGACCAGCAGCATCCACACGTGACGTCCACGTGGCGAACACGCGACTGTCAACTTTCAATCAACCTGTCGACCTGCGACCTGGGAAAACAATATTCAGAGCCACCTTTATATACACGAGTCTGTTTTTATTTCATATGCATTGGCTTTGTACTTTGATGAGTAACCGTGAATTGCAACTTTATTAAAAGGATGATGCAAGTAGATAGATGATTTAGATGTCAAAGGGATAATAGTTGATGATTAATTATGGAAGGGCCATGTGAAGAAGTAATAAAGAATTATTAGCTAACATATATAAATATAAAATCGTCAATTTCGTAATTGTATAATTCAGCAGGGATGATTTTCTTCGCCATTGAAAAACTGTCTGCAAAAACCTGAGAGAGAAGTGGCCTAGAAGAATTTATTTTTTCAGAAAAAAGCTGACGTTGCTTTTGTCAGATCTTCTCTCGTGCATTCCTCTTTTAGTTGATTGGGTGGGCAATTGGTTGTTCTTTACCACAATTTAATAAATAAAAAATCTGATGTGGCCAACACAAAACCTCCCGCTATTTATTTTTTATTAATTTAAATACATACCTACGTTTTTACTAATGCTGCAAACTATATTATGTTCTATTGCATATAACTATCGCTTTATTTACTATTTTCTTTTTAAAATGCCACTATTATTAATTTGAAGAGATTATTTTTTTGGTAGTGACACATACATTTGACATATGAACTGTGTAACAAAGGACTCGTTTTTATTATTGATACATAGGCTCTTGGACTTATAAATTAGATTATTTTACAAATTTTTATTTAAAATATAGTACATGTATGAATGCATATTTGTAAAACAATCGAAGAAAAACTATTTTAAGCTTCAAGTAAAGTACCATTTCCGGTTATCCCATTTCTACCAAAATGTAATGATTTCTTTTCCATATTAGCAAAAAGCCGAAATAAAAGTTTTATTTTTTTTTCGATTGATTGTATTAAAGTTAGAGTGTTAAGATGATACACACCCACACACTTACACACACACACCCACACACACACAAACACACACATGCACACGGACATCATAGTGAAAATGTTAAAATTGGATTTTACGGACCTTAAAACGTTGTCATTTATTAAAATCTTGACATGCGATTTTTATCACGATCCCTATTTATACTTCCCTTACCAAGGGTAGCGAAAGATAAAAATTATTGGATTTTTAATGTAATGACACAAAATATATAATACTAATCGATTTATTAATTTTTATAATGAATAAAAGATTGGCAAACTCTAATAATGATGAAGATAAAACTGTCCGTTATTAAGGGTAAAAACTACTAAGTTTATAAATAATAGGGTACAAATTTTGCAATGCTAAATTATAAATTTATAAAAATATTTCTCATTTGATTGTATTTTATTAAATAAATTATATTTGATACCGTGATCGGTTCTGTCGGGTTCCTATGAAACAAGTTTAAGTTCGCAAACCGGATCGAACCTACACAAACATTATTTAGTTTCTCAAGAGATATTGCGGTGAAACGATGTATATTTGTATGTGTTAAGTGATAAAATACAAAATAATTTATAATAAAATACAAACATTTGTGTAACTGTTTTCCTTCTTTAAATAAGGCGTTAGGTAGAGCGATGAATCGGTAAGCAACATCATATTACTCTAAGTAAATTTCATTCTATAGATCAGATGTTTACAGTGTCTTGGTCTTCAGATTCATTTTTAAACAAAATGGCAGGTCTTACGAACTCACTATTTTAATAATAGGGCTATTTTGAAGCACGCTTTTATATGATGAGGTTAAACTATACTTTTAACATCTCTCAATAAAATTGGATTCATAATGCGAGCCACTGTTCTTCCTTATATTATAGGGCGAGTTTCTTTATTCACCAATGACTATAGTGCGCATTAATGCGCATAAATCGTAAATTCATCACATCGTTTCTTTATTCACTGCTGAATTGCAGATGAAATTCACCATACCGTTTCTAATTACCGCGCACTATCCATCGTAAATTCATCGCATGCATCGGCTTTGACTACCGATAGATTTTCTGATGGATCGGTAGTTGGGGGTCTAACGAAATGTTTTTAGGTTATATTTTTGACATTGCGTTTGTTTCATGCTTCCAGGTGTAGGATTATGCAAAAAAAAAGAAAAACAAATGCATGATTCAAATAAGATAACATTGTATCTTGTTCAAAACGGAAAGGAGATAGTTATAGATGTAGATGATTTTTATTATCATTATGACTTCCATATTAGATTCTTCATTGTTCGATGAAGAATATGATGATTGCAATAGAGCGACAGTTCTTTTTAACTATAAAACTTTCCATATCTGTTAACTGGTGGGTAACTGTTAGTTAATATTTAAGGTTAGGAGATTCATCGCACTTTTCAGCAACCTGTTTCTTTATTCGGTCGCAGCGGCTATCCATCGGATCCATCAGCTATTCATCGCGATGTCATTTTCAATTTCTGATGGAATTCAGCGCATAAATAGTTGTTAAATAAAGAAACTCGCTCATATAGTTAAAATACACTATTTGGTATTGTAAGCATTATACAATAAAATTATTTTCTATAAATATTTATGCAATTATCTACAAATATAACTATAAAAGAAACAATGAAAATATAATACAGTTAATTTTATACCCTTATGACTATCATAACAATTATAGTCTTATTGTTACCATTATTGTATTTTCTATTTTATATTAAACACTTTATTTTTATTTTGTGATCTAGATTACTAACACATTCTTTTTTTTTTTTGTTACAGATAATATTGCAGTGGTATTAGTATTAGTGAAGTGTGAACATTATAGACATAGACATAGTGCAATCCAAGACGAAGGTGCCGGGTTCAACTCCAGGTCATCAAAAGGTAGGATTCATATTATTCTACACTTTATAATTACTGTTTTTGATTGATAATATATATTCCCTTCTTCACAATTTCTATGTGAAAGGTGAAATTTCCTCCTTTTTTAATTTTACCTCTTTCCAATTCAAATATTTCTCCTCGTCTATTTCTTTCGGGAAAGACTATATTTTGTGATCTAGATTACTAACACATTTTTTTTTTTGTTGCAGATAATATTGCAGTGCTGTTCGTGTCAGTGTAAGTGTGAACATTATAGACATATAGACATAGACACAGTGCAGTCCAGGGTGAAGGTGCCGGGTTCAACTCCAGCTCATCAAAAGGTAGGATTCATATTATGCTACACTTTATAATTACTATTTTTGATTGATAATATATATTCCCTTCTTCGCAATTTGTATGTGAATGGTGAAATTTCCTCCTTTTTTAATTTTACCTCTTTCCAATTCAAATATCTCTCCCCGTCTATTTCTTTCGGGAAAGACTTTCTGCCGGCGTCCGGCTCTTCATTACTTCGCGTCTTTCTAATTGAAATTGATGCGACGCTTGCGTCCGTACGCCCAGGCATCCAAACTTCTAGATCAATCGTCGCATGATCGCGTAGGACACACCATTTATTCCCTGAATCTTCCACCTTGGAAGGGGAATAAGAATACGGAAAATGTTGTTTAGTATTGGTCAAAATTGTTTACTTATAATTTTGTGGCATTGCAAAAATGTAATAGAAATTTTGCCGTTTACTCGATTATTATTATTATTATTATTATTATTATTATTATTATTATTAAAATGGCAAACAACTAAAAATATCTTGTGGCCAGCACAATACCTTTCGCCATTTCCATTTTATGTTATATAAGTATTGTATTGCACTTCGCTATTGAACCGTCGTTTTATAACAAAAACATTACAGAACTTTAGCAGAGTATTGTTTTTATTGTATTTAACATGTCTTCTGCACACATACAATTCTAATTATATCTATTTTTCATTGTATGAGGAAGTTTCTAAATTTCAGAGATTCTTTCAATCCATTAGCAAGATTGTCGGTATTTCTTATGGATATATGCATTTTACCCACAATTTTAAATATTTAATTAATAAAACAATTAGAAACATTAAAGCTAGCACAAGACCTCTCGCTATTTTCATTTATGCTATATTCGCTATCGAACAAAAAAATTACAGAACTTTACGCAAATATTGTTTTTTTTTATAGTATTTATCACGTCTTCTGCACACATACAATTCTAATTATATCTATTTTTCATTGTATGAAGAAGTTCCTAAATATCAGAGATTCTTCCAATTCATTAACAAGATTGGCGATATTTCTGATGGATATATGCATTTTACCTACAATTTTAAATATTTAATTAATAAAACAACAAGAAAGATTAAATGTACTTACCAAAAAAAGCTTTCAGAATGTTACTAGAACTGTTGATTCTTGACACTGACATCTGTCATTTACATACTGTTATAAAAATTTGAATTTGTCAACTGGTTTCCTTAGTGCCGTAGCCTCTGCGATTATACTATTCTATATATTACAGTACCTTTATCTCTAAATCTATACAAGATATAATAAAAAATTTGTGTATTAGATGGAGAATTTTATATTCTTCAATATTTGTAATAACAAAACTTTCCAAAAAAAAAATGTTTAGAATATTTGTTTAAAGAAGGAATGTCAGATTGAGAAAACTGCAGTTAAATATTTTTTTAATATATAAAAAATATATATCACCTCACGGGCACTCATTGCTAGCGTCATTTTTTAAGTCCTATAGTATTTGAGAAACCGTGGCTCCAACATCCACACACACAAACACACACACACACACACACACACACACACATACATACATACATACATACATACATACGGACATCATCGTAAAAATGTTATTATCGGATTATAGGGACCTTAAAACGTGCCTACCACTAAAATCTGGATATGCGAATTTTAACATGATTCCAATACCTCTCTTAGCGAGAGGTAAAAAACGAATGACAATACAACCTAATAATTTTAATTTATGTAGAAGAATATTATCTAAATTTGATTATTCGCACTAAACGGCCAATCAATTCAGCCGGTTACGCCAAATTTGCCGAAATTCTTGAACAACTTTATTAAAACATTTTTTAGATATAAAATTTATTCACCATTATCCACTGTAAGAAATATTGGTTAATAAAAACAAGGCTAATCCTATATGAACTGAATATTAGCTTCTCCCCAACATAATTTACAAACAAGCGTCTAACCAAACAGCAACAAATCCAAGCCTTAATGCACCCTATCCCGCATACTGGCCTCAGTTCTCCCTATATGCCATCGCTAGGGGTAGCTCGGATTGTCGGCGATATTTAAAACGATACATCACACTGTATTCTACTGGTGAGACCATATGGCTAATATACGAGTAGCTGTATATGTGATTGAATGATGTCGAGGGATATATGATTTGATTTTGGTTTTAAGGATAATGGAGAGTTTATTGCCATTTTAATGGAAAAGATTTCTTTATAATAGCTATCTACCAGTAATTTTCAACCTATCTGTTGAGTTTGTTTAAATTTAGGATTTATTGTTCAATATAATCACCGTGGATTTAAAGATACTTTATTAAACACCTTCGTCGATTTTAAATTTTTTTCCTCGGATACTTTACTTTAGCTTGAGAAATAAATAAACATCGCTAGGTGTTAGATCAGATGAATATAGGGGATGTAACATCAGTCATCCATCCATCGTGATTTGCGTTCTTGTAAACAAGACATTTATGAACTTGAGCGAAAATTTTTCTTTTCTCTTCTCTATAATGCAAGCACGAATTTTAGCAATTAATGTTGCGTAATGCTGACCATTGAATGTGTAGCCACATTCCAGATAAACAATGATTAAAATTTTCTCAGCATCTTAAAATTCAGTAACTATAATGTAACTAGACCCTAAATTTGTGAGATGGAGAAGATCCTCGATGTTGTTATTCCATACTTTGAAATTTCGACTCGTGATCAAAGTGGTAAATCCATGCGTCATCAACTGTAACAAAGCAAGCCAAAAGGCTGTTCGGATTTTGATTCAACAACGCTAAAAACACTTTTGAGGAGGTGATTATCTCTCGCGTATGTTCGGACGTCAACATTCGTCTGGTCTCTCAAATACATTAATTACTTAATAAATAAACACATAGGTAGTTACTTGTAATTTAAAATATCGATACCAAAAAGATAAACTAAAATACTAACCTCCAAACTATTATTGAAACGTCAAACAGGTGATCTACAATACCCGCACAAACATACCATTACTATGGGACAGCACTACGCTGTGACTACGACTATTCATTGGTGTGGCGTAATTCTACGTCATACATGGCGGGAATTCAAATAATCAAATTTCATTATTTTTTTTCTGGCTAATTAATAAAAATTTTGTTAAAAGAAAAAATATGGGTAGCAAGTTTTCATCTTCTCTTCAAAAATATTAAATAAAAAAATGTACGCAAGTAGCCTATTGTACCATATCTACCAGATCCATCTACCGGATCCATGATTTGTGGATCGAGTAATTCAACCGGTAAATGCGGTAAATGAGGAATCTAACCTGAAAAAAAGGTAGTGACAACCGAAGTTAGAATCGGAAGTAGGTTTCAGAAGTTAATTATGATAATACAGAAGACGAGACGAGTTAACGTTTAACTACATCAAATTTCAAATCTGTTTCATCTTTCAACTGTTTTTCATAGGTTATAAATCTATCCTGTTTATCATTTGCGTTCTTAAAATATCTATCCCGGTAGCTGTAACCTGATGAACAGCTGTTTACCGATATATACCGGTAACAGTTCACCGGTAGAATTTTCATAAATGTCTTATAAATACAATCCTTGTACTTTCTTTAATACACAGAACCGTCCATTCATTTTTTTTTTCGTAAACTTATGTGACACGTTAGCATGAAACAAGATCAGCGTATATATTTTAATAAAAGTATATTATTATTTTCTCCGTGTGTCTATCATATTTGATATCTCCTGCTTTTGATTTTCCTGCATCGCTCCTGCTCTGGGCACGTGTTCAGAGACTAGAGGCAGGAGCAAAGGGCAGGTAAGTGGAGCAGGAATGCAATATGCGACCTCTTGACGCGACGAGAGACTGCACATCGATATGACAGGTACGTGGCTTTGCTGCGCTGCTATCGATACAAGATGACACGAAACCAGGCTTTATTATTTCTCTGCATATTGAAGAGAAGACAGCTTTATTGTTTTATTAAAATACCGGGGTATTTTTCCCTCGAATGAGGGCATATTGCAAGATGGGAAATTGACTAAGGCTGTGTTCGATGTCGCATTTTGGCATTTAGTATTTAGGACTAACGAAAACTCGGCTACGCCGAGTATTCCGTAGGGCTCCGCCGATAGTGTTATATAATAGTTTTACGTACATGTCTAGGAACAATTTTAATGCAAAGTGCTAACTCTAAGAGTCTTTCAAAATATTTTTCCCGCCCACCCAAACTGCTTACCCAAACTGCCCACGCAACCTGCCCACCCAAAATGCCCACGCAACCTACCCACCCAACCTGCCCACTCAAACTGCCCACAAAACCTGGCCACCCAATATGCCCACCCAAACTGCCCATGCAACATGCCCACGCAACCTGCCCACCCAAACTGCCCACGCAACCTGCTCACTCATACTGTCTACGCAACTTGCCCACCCAAAATGCCTACGCAATCTGCCCACCCAATCAGCATGGCAGCCCTCGACGATACCTCTCATTTGATACCAAACACGACATGGTTCTGACAAGCAAAAAACAAAAGCAGTCAAACTTTTGAAATTTCTGCGTGACAGCCCTTGACAAAAATTTACGCCGAATCTTCAATTCTACGATAATAGCATTTAGTAAATATCTCTAAGGCTGTGTCCAATGTCACAATTTGTCATTTAGTATTTAGGTCTTCTTCACATAAATACAACTCCGAATGACACACTAGTGATATCCACTGGTTTGTATGGCAACACTTTAGAACAACAATAAAGAATTATACAATTCAATTCAATTTGATGCTTGAGAGTATATGTTAATATTATATTTCATAAAATAGAAGCTAAGAAGCTTTTCTTTGACAGTAAATTTGACGTTTTGTACAAATTATAGCAACGAACTTGATTTGTCTAATTAATGCGCTTTAACTTCAAGGCATAATGAACTCTTGCAAAACCCTAAAATCTAATTCCCAAAATTATAAATAATAACATTATTTAGGGCATATAAATTTAGGATTTAGATATTAAGGTGATAAAATTGCAACATAGCCTAAGTTGAAACTTTTATGGTGCTCTTTCTCAGGCAGATTTGAAAGCCCTGATGCGACGCCTGATAATTTTTTAGAATCGAATGGTTTTATTATCAAATTTCCAAATTTTTATCATTGTCGATTTTTGGATACATAATTTCTCAAATATATCATTATTACAAAAACGTGGAAATGAAAAATTAACAAATCTAGAAATGGGTAGTAAAAAAATCTCTTCAAAGGAAGTTTCGGTATGTGGAAAATAGTATATGTTCGTGTTACAATTTTACACCCAAATAAGGCTTCGAAGCCCATATTCTGCATTTTCTCCAAAATTTTCAAAAATACAATTTATATACATGTAGGTAGATCTCAACGCGCTGACTTCGAATTTTAAAACCGCAAGTCAATATCTCTTTTCATTCTCGAGATATTTACCTTTCAAATTTTACCCATTTTTGGGTCATAACCCTAAAATGGGTAGAGATACAAGTCTGGAGACTTCACCATTCGATTCTATGAACAAAATTACATAAGTATACAAATTTTCAATTTCTTTGAACACCGCATACAATCTCTAAACCAAAATAACTGAAAATGGCCAAAAATCGCAAAAATCTAAGGTGTACCCCTTAGGATTTTTTCAGATTTTGGCATTTTTCAGTTATTTTACTCTAGAAATTGTACACGTTATTCAAAAAAATTGAAAATTTGTATACCCATGTAATTTTGCCCGTAGAATCGAATGGTGAAGTCGTCAGGGTTGTATCTTGACCCATTTTAGGGTTATGACCCAAAAATGGGTAAAATTTGAAATGTAAATATCTCGAAAATGAACAGAGATATCGACCTGCGGTTTCAAAATTTGGAATCAGCGCGTTGATATGTACCTAAATGTATAAAAATTGGATTTTTAAAAATTTTGAAGATTTTGGAGAAATAGGGCATTTGGGTTTTGATGCCTTATAACCTGACTGATATTATATACTATGTAAAGAACTGTTTAGATGTAATTCAACAGTGAATTTCTGTAACTTAGTTACAATGAACAGTGTTAAGTGTTCAAATTAAATTGTGTAAATAACGAAGACAGATTTGCGAAAAATTCATGAATCTCGCTGGGATTTGAACCCAGGGCCTTCCGATATCTAGTCTAGTTCCACCAAGGTGACAATACTCCAAGTGGGAGATGGAACTTGTCTACAACGATGTATGCGACGTGCGAAAAATTCAAGAACTTCACGGGATCTCATAGCTCAGTTGGTAGAGTGTCCGACTAGATATCGGAAGGAATTTTTCGCAAATCTGTCTTCGTTATTTATTATATACTATGATCAAACATACGTTTCTGTGTTCATAGCCTAACTCCGAATTAGGTTTTTTTTAACACGCTCTGTTATATGTATTTATACTTCATTAATATAGGGTAAAGTGAGGTGAGATGGACCACATTTTGTATAAATTAAGATAACTTCTATATAAAAACAAAAACAACTTCTACAAAAATTGTAAGTATATTTAATACTGACACGTAGTTAAAGACAGTACAAAAACAATGGAATATTGCATAGGAAAAATAAAAAATAAAAATACAAAGATTCGAAAATGGTCTGTCTCTCCTACTGACGGTAGGTTAGACGGACCATGTATAGAAGGTCAGATGGACCATATATTTTAACGAGCTTTTTTCTTTGCTGTGTGCTTTCTGCAAAGTTCGCATAAATTTTCGTAAGATGTACAACTTTCGTGCAACCATCTGCCACATATTACACATTTCTGTCAATCATCCTTCTTTTGTGTTTTCCTATAATCTTCGCCACATACTGCGCACTCGTTTTCGTAATCATCTAAATTTTCACCATCTGAAGTATCATTTAGAATAACTTCATTCGAACTTGAAGATGTTGAAATCTGTACATTTTTAGCTTTTGTTTTACCTTTCTCTCTATTTGTATTTTCTTCTCTTTTTACGCGTTTTTGAGTTTTATTTTTCCTACGTTGAATATTTACTGGCGCAGGTAAAAGTTTGGTTACGTTTCTTCCTTTTTTTTTCGTGCACTTACTATAGTCGCAGTTACTGGTGAAATTTCATTTAAAATTTTGGATGGAGTGTCTTTTTGTTTAGATGTAGTTTATTTTGGTTTAAATGTTGTCTTTGGTACGTTAAATCGCCTAGAAGCTTCACTTATTGTCATCTCTTTGTTCTTAATAGCTTCGAACGCCCTCCGTAAATTGTTTTCTGTCCATTCTCCTCTTGGTTTAACGTTTTTCTTTCTTTTATAAACTGTAGGCATCTCTATTATAAAATGTATACTAACTAATTTCTGTTCCATCTATCCTTCTTTCAGTGCGGTTCGTCTCTCCTTCAACTGTAAGGAGAGATGGACCTCTTCATAACATTCAAACGAAAGCATGCAGCGCATTATTTGTAGGTTATGTTTATTCAATAAGGTTAATAATATTAATATACATACAAATTAGAACTTAAAACTTACTTTCAGTGGTGAAGACAAAATTTTTTTACTATGGACAAAAAACTTTTGAGCCGTCCCAAAACTTATATTTACTGTATCTCAACTAAAACACTTCTATATGGAGTATGACTTGTACCACATTGGTGATTTGATAGCCTGCACAAAATAGAGAAAACAGCATAGCCCTCTGTGCATTATTTTATGAAATACAGCGAATGGTCCGACTCTCCTACCGGACCATCACACCTTACTTTACCCTATTTTACACTGGCACACCCAGAAATGGGTAATATGCCGTGATGATATATATATATATATATATATATATATATATATATATAATATACTTTAAAGTAAAAGTTTGACAACTTATCAATTATCATTTGATATTCAATCATATTTCTAACATATAAACACCAGCAGCATCTTCTCGTCGTATTGTTGTACGATGATTGTGGCGGTGGTATATGACTGCACACATCTGCATACCTCTGAGCCACCCTGCTCTAGCCCTGGCCGCCATTTTGTCAGCCCCCTGGGAGCGAGCGTAGTGCAGTTTCGTGTCCGCATTACTCTTGATTTCCTGGTGTGTGACGGCGAAGCTACGTAGTCTCCTGCAGTACACTCGCTAGAGAAAATTCACCAGATACGTACAATATACTCCAAGATAAACGCAGTTGTCACACAGAAAAATTTTAGGGAAAAACTAATCATCGTGGCTTGGGTTCGAACCCAATCGCTGGTAGACGAGAATAGTATGTTTTACAACAAGCGGCAAGAACAACGAAGTAATGTAACATCTTGAATAGCAACAAGAGATGTAAACTAATATAAACGACGTCAATACCTAGGTATTTATTTGGATGAAAAGAAAAACATCAAGATGATTGCCAGGTTCAGATGTGGTAAAAGAGAGGAACAATAAATACGGGCTATCAAGTAATGAGAGGAGTTGTAGGCTATGCGGGAGAGAAGAGGAAATTATCAGGCATTTAAGGAGTCATGCATTTTTGCCTAACCGGCTTAGAATCTACATCCATACTAATATAATAAATGCGAAAGTAACTCTGTCTGTCTGTCTGTCTGTCTGTTACGTTTTCACGCCTGAACAGTTGAACCAATTTTAATGAATTTTGGTATAGAGATAGATTGGACCTAGGAGAAGGACATAGGCTACCCTTTGTTGCGAAAATAAAACTTGAAGGGGTGAAATAGGGAATGAAAAATTGTATGTTCGAACCCATCATTTCTCCCGCTGAACCAATTTTGATGAATTTTGGTATAGAGATAGATTGGAACTAGGAGAAGGACATAGGCTACCTTTTGTCGCAAAAATAAAATTTGAAGGGGGTGAAATAGGGGACGAAAGTTTGTATGGAGAACCCATCATTTCTTAAGTTAGGGATATAAAAATTCTTAGTTATGCTTTTGGTAAGAAATAAAGTGTTTTAGCGTTTTTAAAAAATCATCCATCAAGGCGTACCGCGATAGGGGATGATTTCAATTATTTTTTTATCTGTAAAGTTTTAACCGTTAGCAGATTTTCGATATTTGTCGGAGAGATAGCTTGCATCATATGTACATAAGTAAAAGTACCCGAAACATGTTTAGAAAAGGCGCTTTTAGGTGTGGTGCGGGGATCGGGCGGAGCCTGTTACATGTACGATGCGAGGCAGGTTGCCGGCTCTCTACGCAGCGCATGTCTCCGAAGTAAATGTGAAAAATTACTGGTACACGTGTAGCTAATCGTATATATATATATATCTCTCAATGAATTGTGGTATTACATCATAAATTAACCCCCTGTTTCTCGATGACTTCCTTCATCCAATCTTGTCCCGACCCTATATCCTCTAACAGAACCGTTTCTTTTCTTCTTTCTCTCGTAACTTCCCTGCACGAAATCCTTAAATGCCTGATAGTTTCCTCTTCTCTCCCACATAGCCTGCAACTCCTCTCATCTTTTGATAGCCAGTATTTATTGTTTCTCTCTTCATTACCACGTCTGAACCTGGCAATCATCTTATATTTTTGGGATTTTTATCATCCGCACACTTAACCAACTCAAGGCCTCCTAAGAGCGTCAGTACACCACACTGAAGAGCTTGAATAAGAGCTTAATTCAGAGGCTGAAATCTTGTGAACATATCAAGTGTTATTTTTTAAATATCAAATACATAATTTTCGAAATCTGTTCATTTTCTTTCCTGTCTATATTATTTTCAGCCGGGCGTCGTTTCGGATGCGACGCCTGGCGCCGCCGCCGCCGTTACGAAGTGACGTCAGGGCTCAGGGGACGGGCACGCTCTATTATGCATTGTGTTATTATACATATTTCACGCGATGACACGGCTCTAATGTAGTTTAAGGATATAATGGCTATCTCTCACACCGTCATACAGACACTGACGAGACATATTCAGCGGAGGCGAAACCCTGATGGAAAGAATAGGTCAACAATATATATATATATATTATCTATAACCCTTTTAGTACCTTTTGGATATAATGATTAGGTAGAAGACTTACGTCATTAAATAATATTACTAAAGTAATAATTTAAAAGGCGAGAGTGGTCATGTGACTTTGTTGGTCTTTCTTGAGAAGCAGATATGGGGACCCGTGACTAAATGACAGCTATAAATTTTAAAAATACATAATTTAAGTATAGTTTAATAACAAAAGAAATATTAAAAAAAAATACAGTGGCCCACCGTTTACCACTTCCCGTTCGAAATAATTCACGACATTCATGATTAGCTTCTGAGGTTACTTTAGGCATTATTATGGATGCATTATAGTATATTACTTATTAAAACAAACGAGTCCTACTGTGGCACAAATCACAAATAGTTAACGCAGAGAAAACTACCAACCAAGTGACAAATTCGATATTTGATCTATATAAAATTTAATATAAATATATTTCGCATTATAAGGTGTGTTTCAGGTTAATGACGTGAGTTTTCTGCGTATTCATTTTCAATAGGGATTTATTATGGTTTATAACAAGAATGATAATCTAACTACAGTAGCTTCTAAATGAGGAACTCCCGATTTAATTAAATTGAACCTCCTTTTAAATTATCCTCATTTCCTTTAATAAAGTCGAACTACTACTTCATTTATCCTTAATCAAACTTTAATCCCGTTGATCCTTCAGGATATACAAAATATATCATTACGGCTTATTACCCATTTCTAGATTTACCAATATACTCCAGTCTCCAAAACTGTTGTCGGTTATACCCATTTCTAGGTATGCAGACTCTATCCACATAAACGAAAACAAAAATAATTTATGGAATTTTAAAAAAGTGTTGGATAAAACGTTCTATTACACTCGTGTGGAAGTTAACTTTTTTTAAAAATTGTCAGTCCCAAGCATATTGCCCACCCAAAATGCCCACGCATGATGCCCAATCAAACTGTAGCAGCAATGCGAGCCCTAATTCATATTAGTTGGCCTATTTGTTAAATTCATTTATCATGTTTCAAATAGTATTATTTCTAAAAATAATGGAGGACGTTTCTATATTTTATTTAAAGTAAAGATATTTCCATATTTCAACTTTAAATTATATTTCTCACTAAACACAAAAAAATATTTTACGGTATAATAATAACTGAAATTTATTAGATAATTTTGCATTATTTAGGAAGATTGGATAATTCGTCGATTATTCTTAAAAATTGTTGAATTTTTTTATGGTATCAATTAGTCTTTTCGAACTTTGGTGGATTAATTATAACCAAAATCTAATCACTTCTTTATATGTATGTAAAAAAGAGGAATACGAACGAATTATAATTTTTAGAATTGTTGTATTGGAGTTATCGTTAACACAAACACCCACACACACACACACAGAGAGAGAGAGAAAGAGTGAGAGAGAAGGAAGGAGGGATACAAACAGACATCATCTTAAAAATAGTAAATTCGTATAGAAGGGACCCCAAAACGTGCTTATTCTGTAAAAATCCACCACTAATTTTTTTGACCAAAGACAATACCTTCCTTACCTAAAAGTGACGGAAGTTAAAAATTGTGTCCGTAGTAATATCATTAATTTTTTGAATAATTCTTTTAGAGTTTTATCTCTGCTTGCGTTTTTGACTGGCGGATTAGAGCCGTGCCATCTTCGGCTGTTGTCTTCAGTGGTGGAGTTTGGGGGGATATTCGCGAGGCACCATCCATCACCGTGACGAGCTGCGGGTTGACAGGTAGCCCCTTTAATTAATATAGAAGCGGGTGGGATCGTGTTCCCGCGCCGCTCTAATGGATTTCCTCCCGCTCCCGTTGCCAGGAACAACACAACTTTTAAAATTGCGGCATAAATCTCACAGACTTTCAAAAACAAAAAGTTACCCAGCCACACCATTACACGGGAAAGCCCAAATCCCAGCATTGATTTAGAAGAATACTATATTAAAAACGCTGCAAGAAATAGCACCCTCCTATCAAATTTAGATAATATTCACCACTTATTAAATTAGAATGTACAATTTTTTAAATATTTTACCAGTATAACGTCAAACTTTCTAATACCAGCCGGAATTTTAAATGAAGTTAGTAAGACACATGGTGTAATTACTAATTTTTTACCTTTGTCGATTTTCAGTATTGAATACAACAATACAAGCTATGATTTTAGTATTTACAAGTACCCAAAACAAGATTAAAGAAAACTGAAAGCAATCCAAGTTATTACGGACTGATATTATACAATAGACTGCCTCAGATTCTTAAATATATTACGTCTGTTAGTAAGTTTAAAAGTGGACTTAAACAATATCTTTTATTAAATGCATACTATAGTGTAGACGAATTTTTACCGTGATTTATTATTGTACATTTTATGTATTTTATTCTGACTTTTCCTATACTATTGTATTTTGGTCGTTGGAAATAAAATTATTATTATTATTATTATTATTATTATTATTATTATTATTACCACCGATCTATTTCTTGAGGCAAACTACGTATGCGGTATGCCTACAAATTTTTGTTAAAAAATACCTATATGTATTGCAGAATTTATAGACTTTTTTTTTCCTATTTATACACTTACCTACGACATTGTTGAATATTTACAATTTAATAGGACCCACACCAGTTGGATAATTGTTTTAAAAAATGCTATAATTATAGAAGAAAACACGTAGAATTGAATAGTATTATCTAAATGTCAAATTTTTACGACTGCCGATTTTCGGGCTAATTGTAGTACCTATTTTAAGAAAAATCCTTAGATATGTACTTATCTACGACTTTGTTGCATATTTAGAATTTCAAACTACTCACAACATAGTTCAGTAAAAATATTGAAAATTGTCATACTTATAGAAAAAAATCTGTTACGGCCAGCACAAGACCTTCCGTTAATTTGATGTATTTTGTACAAATTCTATACCAAAAGTTCATTGGAAAAGATTCTATATATCCAGTAAAATTTTAACACGAACATAATACAATTTTTTACAAATTCCATACACAATGTTTATTGGAAAATATTCTATAAATCCAATAAAATTATCACATGAATATACATTATGTATATTCATATATAAATACTTTAAAAATGCGTACATTGACGTAACATTTTCTTTACAATCAAATAATATTACTACCAAGTTTATATCTCTACCCATTTTTGAATTATTGCCCCAAAAGTGTATATACCCCACAATTACATAAAATCTTCAAAATTTTTAAAAATCTAATTTTTATGTATCTAGATACTTCTCAATGCGCTGATTTTGAAACCGCACGTCGATATCTCTTTTCGTTCTCGAGATATTTAGATTCAAAGTTTTGCTCAAAACTGCCCATTTTTGGGTCATAACCCAAAAATGGGTCGAGATATGGACAACACCATTCGATTCTACGTGCAAAATTACATAAGTAAACCAATTTTCAGAATTTTTGAACATCGTATGCAAATTCTAAAGCAAAATAACTGAAAATGGCAAAAAATCGCAAAAATCCTAAGGGGTACCCCTTAGGATTTTTTCAAATTTTTGCCATTTTCAGGGTTTTCAAGCTTTTATTCATAAAAAATGAACAGGTCGGACAAAAGTTGTGAAAATTGCTATACTTATGTATTTTTGTCCATAGAATCGAATGGTGAAGTCGCCGAATTCATATCTCGACCCATTTTTGGGTTAATACCCAAAAATGGGCAGTTTTGAGCAAAACTTTAAATCTAAATATCTCGAGAACGGAAAGAGATATCGACCTGCGGTTTCAAAATTTGGAATCAGCGCATTGAGAAGTATATAGATACATAAAAATTAGATTTTTAAAAATTTTGAAGTTTTTATCTAAATGTGGGGTATATTGACTTTTGGGGCAATAATTCAAAAATGGGTAGAGATATAAATTTGGTAGTAATATTATTTGAGTGTAAGTGTATGCATTTTTACTGTATGTTTTCCATTGAAAAATTGAAATAATCAAGAATATACTTCTCGGTCATTTATCAGAGACTGACTCACTCAATCAGAACTATTGGAGCTTTTACGTATACTGCACTGACGCCTTTAGGTTAAGTCTTATTTTTTAAATATTTTACTAGAACTGTTTCACTAAATATCGCCATCAAGTTGTGCTTTATTGTATATTTATTATTAATAAAATATAAATTAATTTGCAGTTTATTCCCAAAATTGTGTAAAATGATTTGTCTTAACTACATTATTTCAAGCATCCGTGTAAAAGAATTCTCTTCACAGTAAAGAAATGCAGCAATGTATATTCTGTCACACAAAACCAATACCGGGTATAAATAATGTACAGTGGGGTTTGGGGGTCGCAGCTCCGGCATTTGGGGCGGAATCCTCACGTCCGCGCCGTGTTTCACTCGCGTGGCTTAGCGGACCAGGGCTTTGGCGGCATTACACTTTATACATAAATCTACAAGATACATAACTCTACCACCAGGATATACAACGCTGAGATACAAGAAACGTTCAATACGTATTACAACATGGAAAGGTTGTGGTCTCGTTTGTATAAAAACTAGAATGCGTATCGGATCCGTAAATGCAGTTAATTATTGGATGAATTGTAAAAGTATATTGTATAACTAGTGCTGAAAGTTGTATATTTCACATGAACGTGAAGTTTCAGCCTCGAGCCGAAGGCGAGTGGTTTAATCACGTGAGTGTGAAATACCCTTTCAGCACGTGTACACGATATTTTTCCGACGACCACAAAAAATAAAACAATATAAAAATTTTCATAAAAATATTAAAACAGATTGACCGGTAGTATTTACTCAAAATTTTAGTCACCCTAACTAACTAATTACCATGACTACCATTTAGAATTACATTGGAGTGATTAAGAAACAACTGAATTTGTTACTTTAGTCAACGCTTAATCGCCCGTGTTTAAGAATAAATACTATCATAATGTTTACATCATTGCTATCAGAATTCACGGAAAATTATGTTAAAATCTGATAAATCAGGGTCCAGCCTTCTTAATCTGTGCAAATTTTTACGTACAAATTTTTAGGTTAGTACTCTCAGTTATTGCAGCGTGTGATAAAATCATGTCACACAGTTGCGGACGCATCTGATTGGCTACCAAGCTTTCATTTCACACAGCTTTCGTAGTGATGTGCAATGACCAACTCTCAGTAATAGTTTAGCGTGTGAATTTATGTACTTTTCGTAGTGGTCGTCGGAAAAGTAATGTTCATTTATACCCACAAATGAGTGGAGTTGCATGGCTGGAAATTACGCTAATCAATTCTACTAGTTTTTTGCCTCTTGCTAAGACAGGTATTGGAATCATGCTAAAATTCGCATATCCAGATTTTAGTGGATAAGCACGTTATAAGGTCCCTATAATTCGATTATAACATTTTTACGATAATGTGTGTGTGCGTGTGTGTGTGTGTTTGTGTTTGTGTGTGTATTTAACTGTGGTTTCCTCAATTTGACATTCCTGAGAAGAGCTGATTAGATTTTGGTAACAAATGGACAACCGGAAGTAATAGTTTCTTTAAAAAAAGAATCCGATTATAATATTTTTAAAATAATGTCTGTATGTGTGTGAATGTGTGTGTGTGTGTGTATGTTGGAGCGATTCCTCAGAAACTATAAGACTTAAGACCTGTTTAACTATGAATTCCTCAAACTGATATTTCAGGGAAGAGCTTTATTATTACAAATATTGAAGAACATAAAATTCTCCATCTAATACACTTAAAAAAATTATTATAACTTGTATAGATTTAGAGATAAAAACACTGTAATATATAAAGTAATCTAATCGCAGAGGTTAAGGCACTAAGGAAACCAGTTGACAAATTCAATTGTTTATAACATAGTTTGTAAATGACAGATATCAGCGTCAAAAATCAACAGTTTTAGTAACATTCTGAAAGCTTTTTCTGGAAAGTACATTTAATCTTTCTTATTGTTTTATTAATTAAATATTTAAAATTGTAGGTAAAATGCATATTCCTCAAAAACCATAAGACTTAAGAACTATTTAACTATGGATTCCTCAATCTGACATTCCTGGGAAGAGCTAAAAAGGTTTTGGTAACAAATGAATAACCGGAAGTAGTAATTTCTGACAAAAATTCTTCTAAATATAATTATTTAGATATTTTTGTTATTAAATATTGAAGGCCATAAAATTATCCATCTAATACACTTAAAATTTTTATTATATCTTATATAAAGACAGTATAATATATAGAGTAATTTAATCGCAGAGGCCAAGGCACTAAGGAAACCAGTTGACAAATTCCAATGTTTATAACATAGTTTTTAAATGACACATGTTAATGTCAAAAATCAACAGTTTTAGTGACATTCTGACAGCTTTTTCTGGGAAGTATATTTAATCTTTCTTATTGTTTTATTAATTAAATATTTAAAATTGTAGGTAAAATGCATATATCCATAAGAAATACCGCCAATCTTGCTAATGAATTGGAAGAATTTCTGACATTTAGGAACTTACTCATATAATGAAAAACAGGTATAGTTATATTGTTGCTGTTGCCGAGTTCTATCACTCGTTAAATTTAATGTATTTATATCTGTTACATCTTGTATAAATATTACTTATAATGCAGTTAAAGGCACGTAACATAAGATGAATATTTTCTCTCTTGCCTACATATATATATATAAAAAATGTATTAGGACATAAAGAAATATAAATTTGATATAGCAATATTTTATTGAATTCTGTGTAATATACAATTATTATTTTTTTGAGAAAAAATAGTAAAAAAATTATTAAATATATACATTTAAATATAAATTCCCCAATACTTATATTTGTACTAACATTATACAACTATCCATAATACTTTTTAAGCTTACTGTAAGCTAAATCAATTCCAAACCATAGTTCAAAATATCAATAACATTATTATTAAAAAATAAATATTCTCGCTCTCTGCTACTGAGTAGCTCAAGCTACCCAATTGCTAATGCAGGAAACATTCGCTCCGTCTGTGAGAGAGTAGATCAACTACAATTCTCTAAACCTTGCAACTTTAGTTGCAGTAGTAGCTGTTCTTCTCGTATAAGCTCTGCCAGGCGTTCAAAAGCTGTATCAATATTTGTCGGTGACGCTTTTGAGTAGGAAGCCCGGATGTAGTTACAGGGCTCGCTTGAGTCCGCAAGGAATGCGTGGCCAGGAGCGAAAATAACCTGAAAGACAAATATATAAATTAGTGATCTTTAATTTTGACATAACTTTCGCATCCACCAATTTTTCTCACTTGAGCTTCGCGACATTCACTTCGTATTAATTGACTAACAGGATATATAGGTTGTTTTTAACGTCGTTAGGCGGTTTATAATCAGCCGAGTTCGCTATTTGCATATAAAGATTTTTCGTAATAACATAAAATTTAAACATTTAGGAACAATAAAATAATAATAAAATTCTTCTCTTTTTGTCATACTGAACAACTTGTTTGTTGATTTATAAATTATCCTTAACAACGGTTCATCAAGATGCTGCTATATATATATATATATATATATATATATATATATATATATATATATATATATATATATATATATATATATATACAGGGTGTAAATTTTAAACGGGTCATAGGACTATAACATAGAAAAACAGTTTTTTAGACGCCAAAAGTTTCTATATTAATTTATTGAAAAAATAATTAGTGCATATTATAAAGAAAAAAATTACAATTCTTTTGATACCAAATACATTAGATTTTTATTTCATATAAAGCCAGAAAACAAATTTAAAAATCTGCACAATTAAGAAAAAATATTATTAGCATTGAAACTAACAGAATCAAAACAAAACTATATTTGACTTAAGACTGTCATTGATAAACTTTTTTTGGACATTATTTATTTAATTATTATTATTTTCGTTTTATTAACAGGAAATCATGGATAATTTGTCCCATGAAGAAAAATTACAAAATATTTTTCCATTGTAGTTTGCAGTTTCTCTCGTTTCTTATAACTTATTTCTTATTACATGTAGATCATCTTTAATTCACAAATACCTATTACAATAAATATTATTAATTCTTAAATAAATATCCTAGTGTTTTCTTTATTTTATGTTGAGATGACAATGTTTTGTTACTGTCAGTTTTATGGCTATTGTTATTTTTCTTAATTGTACAATTTTTAAAATTTTTTTTTCTGCCGTTATATGAAACAGAAATGTAATGTGTTTGGTATTAAAAATATCGTCATTTTTTTCTTTATAATACGCACTTTCTTTTTTCAATAAATTAATATAAAAACTTTTGGCGTCTAAAAAACTGTCTTCCTATGTTATAGCCCTATGACCCGTTTTAAAATTTACACTTTTACACAATTTATCTTGATGAACCATTGTTAAGGAGAATTTATAAATGTCACAAGAGGTATATTGCCATTTAAGATTTAAAAGTTGAGTGTGATAGGGGCGAGATTAGTGAATTATAAAAAAAAAATGATAAAATGTGGCCTCCTAAATGTTAAAACATTTAGCGTAAAGCGGGTATGTCTATCATAATTCGTTTCAATGTTATTAAGGGTGGATCGTCTTAAGCGCGCCACTCTGTATATATATATATATATATATATATATATATATATATATATATATATATATATATAAGCTCAAGTGATCGTAGTCAATGTACAGTAAAAAAAGTTACCTGCTTTTGAAGGCCACGAGTAGTCAACATCTCATATACGTCTCTGACACCATGTACCCTAATCCACATAAACATGCCAGCTGTAGGAATGGACCATTCGGCTAACCCAGTTAGATGTCGCTCCATACAACTTAGAGTATAATCGCGTCTTGCTTTGTAGTAATGTCGGACAAAATCTAAATGTTCATCCAGTTTTGACCATCCCCAAGTATTCAAAAGCTTATTTACCAAAACCTAAAACAAAAAAATATTTCATTAGTTTTTAACAATAATTTGTTTGGTGCATAATCTCTTTCATTGACGTAGCGGATCATAGGTCAAAAAAGGTCAAAATAAAATCTGGTTTTCTTTGGTTTCGGCATGAAATAATTTTTATCAAAACAAGATAGGAAACAAATACGTGATAAAAATGACAAATAAGTTTCATAAACATGAACTTTTAACACTAAATTCTTAATGATAGAATAAACAATTTTTTTGATGATTAGGAATTAAAATAATCACGATTACTTTACAAATTTTTGGGCGTTATTTATAGTAGAGAGATATACAACAATTTGTAGAAGCCCCCAAAATGAAATAATAATGGAGAAAAGTTTTTAAAAGGTGCATTACTGTCTCCTGTGTTATTAGAAGTAAAAGTGATACTTTGTGTGGTGAATATGTAAGTTTGTACGACGAGCGGAGCGATTAAACCCCAAATGTTTTAAAAGAAATTTATGACGTTAATTCAATGAAATCAAATACTGAATCCAAAAAATCCAAAGTTAAAACTCAAAACTCGACAAATCCAGTTTTGGTCCATTATCATAATATGTATTGTTTTTTATACAACTAATCATTTGGAACATATCAAAATAGTTTTTTGCAATTTCCCAAAATTTGACCTAACTGGATTTATCGGGTTTTGTAACTAAGCGCTTCATGTAAGTAATGACTTGTAAAATTATTACAAATGTTGCAACAATTTAAAAAAGAATATCTGTATCAGTACAAATACAAAGAGTAACCAAATATTTATGACAAAATATAAAATCTGTTATGGCCAGCAAAATATCTTTTGCCATTTTTATATTAGGGTGTACAAGTATTGTATTTCATATTTCTGGTACACATAAAAAATTCTAATTCTATTCTATATTTTTCGATTTTTCTATGAACAAGTTTCGTCGTACTCTTTTAAATTTTCTAGATTCTTCCAATTAATTGACGAAATTGGCGGTATTTCTGAAGGGTATATGATCAAATACATGTATAGCAAGCGCGTGTTCAGTTGACACTGATATTGTACAATCTTTGGCTTATAAATGAATCTCCTTTCTTTTTTATACCAATTTTAGATGTTGACGGAGTCTTTTCCTCGTTATAACAATAGCATATTATAATTACTATTTTTGACACTGGCATTTTTCTTTTAATTACCTACATACATTTTAATTTTTCAACTACCTTGGGCTGTTTGTCTCCTTATACAATAGATCATTGTATATATTTATAATTCTCTACCTCTATTTTATATTTTTTTATATTTGTAATAACTTAAATATCCAAAAAGATTTTTTTAAGAAACTACTATTTCTGGTTGTCCAATTGTTATTAAAACATTTTCTGCTCTTTTAATTAATGTCAGATTAAGGAATACGAAGTTAAATAGGTCTTTAGTCTTATATAATTTAAGAAACCGTTCCTCCAACATCCACACACACACACACACACACACACACACACACACACACACACACAAACACACACACACACACATTTTTAGCATGATTTCAATACTTCTCTTAGCGAGAGCTAAAATACGATTGTAAAATCTCACCTGTGATAAAGTAGACGAATGCAAATAACTACTTTGAATATGCAGCTCCACTGCATTAATCAGCTGCTTAGGCCCGGTGACCCATCCGACTCTAATTCCACTGCTCAACACTTTAGAAAAAGAGTCGAACCTCATCACCCGTCCTTCTGTATCCAAACTTAAAAAAGTCTGCGGAACTTGATCCGAAAAATGCATAAAATGATAAGGATCATCTTCAAGGATCAAAATGTTGTATTGACAGGCGATCCTGTAGATCTCTTGACGTCTTTCTAAAGGAATTGTGACACCAGAAGGATTACATCCTGTGGGATTTATGTACATTAGTTTGGGCATGGATAAGTGGGGATTTGACAAGGATTGTTTTTGAAGAGAATGTAATGTACGTCGCAAAATAGATGGAATAATTCCCAAATGGTCTTCTTCCATTGGAATCAAGTTTGCTCTGAAGGGCTTCAGCTGAAAAAAAGAAAACATTTTCATGGTATTGAAATCAGAAAATGAAGAGAGTAAGAAGGGGTGATGCCTAATTTTTAATTTTTTCTTCTGGAATTTCGACAGAAGTAAAGATAAATATTATGGCGCATTTAATACGATCGAAATTTCAAAAGAAAAAATCAGATCTGAACCGATTTGCAGATGTTTCAAATTTTAGAGAAATTTTATAGAATTTTAAATTATTTTGATTCTGTACCTATTAATTGTGTCCTCAAAATTATTCTAAACCAATTATTTTCGGATTAGTTAAATTATTTATCTACGTCACACTTGGCTTTGACATAATGGGGTATGTGACCATAATCGAATTTCAATATATGTTATAATACATAAAAATAAACCTCTATAGCTTCTCATTATAATAATAAAAACTAAACATTAGTTTGTAATAATATTGTTATTAGCAATTTAATGTTTTGGAGAAATGATCTGTGACGTCAGTAGGGTAAAATGGTAAAAGAAGACAGTTAGACTGAGATAGATATGTTGTGATAAGGTTATGGAATGGCGAAAGTGACAGCAGCTGTCGCTTTCGCCTACTACAATATATCTATCTCAGTCACAGATCCCTTCTCCAAAGTTTTAATAACTACTTTCTCGTAAACTACGAATAATTAATCAGTTTAAAAAAATACGGGTATTTTATTTTTTGGTCTAGTATCATATATGTAAAAATCAAAATTTGGTCAATACCCCATTCGAAAAAAATTGGTTTAATATTCTTTTAAAGTATATAAATTAAAAATGTGTGTAAAACTGAAGCAAATAATATTAGAAATAAACAAAAGATAAACTATAATAGTTTTTCATTTGTTTCTTAATAATTTTCAATTTTTCACCTCAAAAAATTAATAAATCGTCTTTTATTTATGTGTAACAAAAGAATCTCGACTTTTTGTATATCGTTGAATAAGCAAAAAGATAAGACTAATTTCAACATAGGTTTCCATTTAAAAAATCATAAGTTTGTGTTATATCTCGAAAATTATAAAATTTTAACTTTACAATATTTGTTAAAACAATTTTTCTCCAACTACCATACTAAATAAGTTATGAGATATTTTCGAAATGAGCGAAGAACAAGTTTTTGCCTGTAGCTCAGTAACAAAAAAAGATCGAAAATTCCTGTGATGATTATTAAATTTTTCTCAAAAAGTCGACCCTGGAATGTGCGAACGATTTGGTCTATCAATAATATTTCTCGAAATACCTTAAAAAAACATCGAAAACGAGACGCCTGTACAAAAGACGGTTGAAGGTGGTACGAAAAAAGTTGGACCTCGTACGTAACTATAGCTTTAAAAATTTCTTTAAAAACGATTTGTATTTGACCACCTATAGGTATTTAATTTTTAAATGCATTCAAAACTAGTAATGTTACAACTGAAATTATTGTCAACATTTTGCAATTGCTTATTACTTCATTAGGACTACAAAACAATAACTATATATATATTCATGTTGTTGCTTCATAAATAAATGGCATTTCAAAATATTGTTGTCAATGAGTTACTGATACAAAATGTTTATTAAACAAAGAACTATTAATAATACACCCTATAAAATATATGTTATCTTGAAATATGTAGGCGTTTCGCTACGTATATCTCGTCACCATGTTTTGACAACAATATGATAACCTTTATATCATTTGATTATTTCACCATTAATCTTATCGGGGGACAATAATAATAAATTATTAATTAATGACCAAAATAATTCAGAAATTAGGCCGATTTCAACTGCCACCAAAAAGTGCTGTTAATAGTATATTACGCCCAAGTTAAGAAAAGTGAAGGTTTATCAAACGACTATGGCAAGTAAAATTACTTTTCTAACGCGGTAATATACTGAATTAAAAATAGTTAAAAAACATTTTGATTCCCAGTAACAAAGCATCTTGACTGCTATTGTTTTTTGTCCCTTACAACTTTCAAACAAATTATTGGAGATCGATTTGCAAAACTATGGATCTAGATGATGAAAAAAAAAACGAAAAACGATTTAGAAGATAAACAATGATAAATAAAAATAAACAAATCCTTGTGTCAAAATGTATTTTAATGTCAAACTCGGTTGCTATGCAGTAACGGTTGCTATGTTCTAAAGTAACCCATTACTGTATAATTTTGAATATATTTAAAAAAAGTATTGAAAAATGTGCTTACTATTATATCGACGCCAGCATAAAACGGATTAGGTACCAAAATCGAATCTCCCTCTTTGATGCACATTTCAATGGTCTTACTAATTCCATCTTGGCTCCCATTGGTCACCAGCAATTCCCTGTCGTCCCAATTGGGTGGCTGATACATTCTCAGGACAAATTCCTTTAAGGTTTTTACCAGCGGTGGGTACCCTTGCGTTGGAATATACTGTAGAGCAGCGCCAAGTTCGTTATCCTTTAGAATAAGACGTTGGCCGTCTTTCAACTGTACGGTGATTTCTTCAAAAGGAAAAGTGACTTCGTTTGGCATTCCTTCAGCTAGGGAAATAGCCTGGGGTGCTACGGTATAATGTAGTTTGGCTAGAAAAGAATTATATAAAATTATATTTAAAAATGGATGAACACCACCGAAATTATTTATGAATTCTAGAAAATTTATTGGTATAGATAACACATGATTTGGTATTTTAATATAATTCTGTCATTAACCACCAAATTCACCAACCGTTAATCAAGTCTTGATTCTCTGATCAACACTGATCTGTAAATCAAGTTCTGGTTTATCTTGGAGATCAACAGTTTTAACAAATTTTGTTGATCAGAGAATCAAATTTGATTCAGGGATGGCGAATTCGGTTGTAAGAGCATTATCTAATAATATTTTTAGAATTGCCTCAGGAATATTCTATATTTCCAATAAAAAATAAATTAAAAACTAAACGGCCCGTAGTCTGTTGAAGTGCTTGTATTTCAAAATAAACTGGCGCTAGTAACAGTGTAGTTTCTGAAGTAGTGACTAAATAATTATTTGTCTAGATGTCAAATTTTTATTTTAATAACACCTAGCTGTCAAAGAATAGGAGCGTTCAATTATTTGTCGTGAACTCAGGGATGTCAGTGTCATTTCAGATGTCTACATAATGAAAAACACAAAGCAAGGTTTTTTCTCTTCAAAGTCACTTGAGGGTCCTTTCAATTTCTGATTGACCAATTTTCACCAGTATCTAATATACTCTGCAAATGGATATAAAGAAGAAGAATACGATAGAATTACAATCTTTGGAATTGTCCACGGGAATTTTCGATCTTATTTTGTTTTTGAGCTACAGACAAAAAGTTGTTTTCTGTTAATTTCGAAAATCTCATATGTTATTTATTTATTAGAAAAAAACAGTTAAGGCAAATAATTATATTATTATAATTATAAAAATTGAGCCATACGTTTAAGACAAGATAACATTTTATCAGGAAACAAAATTACATAGTAATAGGTACCAATTTAGATAGGAAAAAGTAAAAAACTACACCGATATTATGAAGAACACGTTACATATTTCATCAATGCTGATATTGCATCAAGTGTTTGATACAGCGATGGTTAATAATAAACAATTATATGTTTATATGTGCGATCAAAAACAAAATGATGTAATTTTGGAACAAACAAATAAGTTTGTAAATCTTGCAACATTCTAAATTTTATTTACTTTTGTATGTATGATATTTTATTTGTATCATCTGTATGAAATTCATTCTAAATACATTGCGTAAGTACGAAAACATAGGAGCCCAGGTTCGTAATAGTTTGGCTGTCGTACAATTCCAACAAATTATACAATCTACAAAATTGGGGAAATAAATAAATATATCATCACAGCATATTACCCATTTCTGGGTGTGCCAGTATCTACAACACATGTAGACATCGGTAATGATGATATATTTTACCGTGTGGGCGCTTTCCAGGCGTTACCTCACGGGCACTCATAGCTGGTGTGGAGAGTGCACCACAGGGGTCACTTTTGTGCCATTTAAAATTGGAAATATTTGGCATCTGTCGGGATAGAACCCGGTTCCCCCAGGTACGCGGCCACGGGACCCCATTCAATTAAAGTTCTTAACAGTTTATCGTGAAAAACGAAGTTAAATATACTTTTTGAGAGATTCTGTTTATTATAAATGTTGAAGAACATTTTGTTCTCTTTACAATTTAATTACATTTTTTATTTATATTTTTATGAATCTTTCAACCTATGCTGAATGCTGCTACAATTTCACCAACAGTAAATATTATTAATTGACAAATGTCAGAAAGGCTGTCAGTGTCAAGTAGTTTATGAAATAATTTTAGGGAAAATATGGAATCTTTTGCAGGAAACTTTCAGTATGGAATTTATACAAAATATTTAGATCTTCTTCACATAAATACAACTCCGAATGTTGCACTAATGGCATCCATTGGTTTGTATGACAACACTTTAGAACAACAAAAATGAATTATACAATTCGATTCAATTTGATGCTTCAGATTAAATGTTAATATTATATTTCATAAAATAGAAGCTATGAAGCTATTCTTTGACACTAAATTTGACGTTTTGTACAAATTATAGCAACGAATATGATTTGTTTAATTAGTGCGCGTCAACTTGAAGGCATAGTGTGCTCCTGCATAACCCTAAAATATAATTCCTAAATTCTAAATAATGACGTTATTTAGGGCATATAAATTTAGGGTTTAGATATTAGGGTGATAAAAGTGCAACACCAGACACAGCTTAAGTGATAAAAATTTATTAGTTTATGTAATTCTGTATCATATCAAATCAGAAACTGCCATTAGATAATGAGCAGAAATGACACTTTTGGAAAATTTTAAATCACCTACGAAGTCAAGTAGGAAAACATATTCATGTGGGGGTTCTAAAGCTGTGTCCTTTTATTACCCTAATATCTAAATCCTAAATTTTTATTTAGTGATTATTTAGGATTTTAGGAATTAGATTTTAAGGTTTTGCAGGAGTACACTATGCTTTAAAATTGACGATTATAAATCCACAAGAAGGTGAAAAAGTGTACAGAAACTTCACTATGTAAAAGAAGAGAATAAATACTGTATGATAGATTTGTTAACACCTGATCATAAATATACTTACTTAGTTCTCGGGTAATTGCTGGTCGTCTTCTTGCAGCATGCGGGCTGATAAAATATGAATAATCCATTTGATTGATCTTGAAAAACTTCTTCGTATTTATCTTCAAATGTAGCAGCCAATCTTCTATTTGTTTCTCAATCTCAAAATCTTTCTTGACTCTTCTTCAAATTGAAGCAATAAACAACAATCCTCTTCTCTTTAACGGCACTGTGGCGTATGTATTTCTTCACTAACGTCTGAAGCAACCTCTGAATTTTTTCGGTGACTACTATCTGAATCTTAGTTGACGAAAGTACGAGCGTACTTATATACGAAATTGTTGCTGTTGAACTTGAAATCAAGGAGGGGCATTTCAGATATTAGAATGATGTAAGAAAAGTTTTAAATTGATGTGAAGCACAACATGAAGAAGGCAGGGAAAACAATAAGATAAGGCCATTTCTTGTCAATGAATCAAAATATATTTTTATTTTGAAGTTGGTTAACAAAAAGGGGTATGTACGAAACAATTAAATGATGATAGATGCCATTTCTTTTAATAATATTCTTATATATAGTTTATTAATATAACGCATATAACGGACAACATTTTTTTTGCCTAAAATTTCCAATTAATTTTAGATATAAATGATTCAAATAAAAGTTGTAGATAATTATAATCTAGGTCTAAATCACTAAACAGATTTAACTTTTCACGTTTAGTAATTTAAAATAAAAATAAATATATCATCACGGCATATTACCCATTTCTGAGTGTGCCAGTATCTACAACACATGTAGACATCGGTAATGATGACGATATACTTTACCGTGTGGGCGCTTACCAGGCGTCACCTCACGGGCACTTATAGCTGGTGTGGAGAGTGCACCACAGGAGTCACGTTTGCGCCATTTAGTATTTTGTAAAATCTAATTTAAAATTGTACATATACAGCGTTATTTAAAAGTATGGAGACGGCGATTCATTGTCGTTAATATTCATTTTAGCAAATTATGTTCAATACAAAAGTTTTTTAAGAAATTTTTATCTACATTTGAGAATACTTGAATTTTTTTTTCTTTAATTGTTTTTGAGTTAGGCTTGTCCGCGAATTTTTTTTAAATGGGAACCTATTAATTTTACTCTACCATTCGATAGAGTATTTTTTTTCTCTTTACAACAGTATGTTTGTTTTTTTGTTTTTCAATTTATTTTAATAACATTTTTACAAGGAAAAACACCGGTTTGTAGGTCAAAATTTCTTAAAATTACTTTTGTATTGAACATAATTTCCTAAAATGAATATTAACGACAACAAATCGCCGTCTCCATACTTTCAACTAACCCTGCATTGCTCATATGTAGCGATACCCATGGAATTGAAACAAAATGAAAAACAAATTCATATCGTTTGAATTGTCATAAATTTAATTTTATAGGTTACAAATAATAAAAGAATAACAATAAAAGTTATTTAATTGTTAGACTTTAAAAATAATACCTGTGTAGCGATTTAGGTGAAGAATTGAATTATCTGCAACTTTTATTTGAAAACTGAATTTCTGACAGTTCAAACGTTATGCATTTCTTTGTAACTTTGTTTCATCGCTACAAATAATCACTATTTATAATAAAGATTATTTTTTAAATTTATCTGTAAAAGATATAGAAAAAGTATTAATGCATATTTGTAGAAAATTCAATAATAAATAAAAGAAACAAAAAAAAAAACAAGAAATATCAATCTCAATCATTGTGACGGATTAGAACTTAGTCGCGCATGGCTTCCAATATTAAATTTGTTGTAATTTGTATTATGTGTACAATTTTTTCTAGACTTTTTCTAACATCTATTAATAAAGAGTACGGCTGCGGTATTTCGCTACCGATAAAGCGTCTCTGAGTTATACAGATCACTTCTCTGCCAGTTTTTGGGACGGTTTTTCCTCTGGCAAAAGGAGATTTTTTCCTGAGAAAATGCATGTTCGCCGTCCAAGTTTTCGCCGGGCATGCATATATTGTCTAGAAAATTGTATACATAAAAAAGGTAACATTTACAAACTTTTCTTGTTACCTTGGTTACTTGTTGTTTTTGTTGTTTCACATATTTATGTCAATGTTGTCCCCTGAAGAAGGCACCAGTTTATGGTGCCGAAACGTTGGGTTTTAATAATAAATAAATACAGAACTTAAACTAAAAAATCTGATGTGGCCAACACAAAACCTCCCGCTATTTAATTTTTATTAATTTAAATACATACTTACGGATTTACTAACGCTGCAAACGGTTCCATTGCATAAAACTATTGCTTTATTTACTATTTTCTTTTTAAAATGTCACTATTATTAATTTGAAGTGATTAGTTTTTTGACAGTGACATTTAATGTCAGTTACATTCATTTGAAATATGAACTGTGGAACAAAGGAATTGTGTTTTTCTTAGGCTTCGGGACTTGTAAAAAAAATTATTTTTAAATTTATCTGTAAAATATATAGAAAAAGTATTAATGTATTCCTGTAGAAAATTCAATAATCTTTAATTTTCATTACGACAAAATGCGAAAAAATGGCATTTAATGGTATTTTTTGAAGAAAAACCATTATGAGCTTCAGGTAAAGTGCCATTTCCGGTTATCCGATTTACACCAAAATCTAATGGCTTCTTTTCTTATTAGAATAGGATAGAAATACAAGATTTCAGAATTTTCTGAATGATAGTATTTGAGTTAGAGTGAAGACAAAATCCCTACACATACACACACACATACATACATACATACATACATACACACACACACATACACACACACATACACACATACAGACATCATCGTGAAAATGTTAAATTTGGATTCTAGGGACCTTAAAACGTGGTCATTTACTAAAATCTCGATAAGTGATTTTTAGCACGATCCCTATACCTCCCTTACCAAGGGTAGCGGGAGGTAAAAAAAAGGTAGTATTATTCCAAATTCAATAATCTTTAATTTCCATAATGATATAGAATGCGAAAAATGGTATTTACTGGTATTTTTTAAAGAAAAAAAAAGCATTATGAGTTTCAAGTGAAGTGCTATTTCCGGTTATTCGATTTACACTAAAATCTGGTGGTTCCTTTCTATGTTTGAATAGGGTCGAAATAAAAGGTTTCAGAATTTTCTTAATGATTGTATTTGAGTTAGAGCGGAGACAGATTCCATACACAATACACACGAACACACACACACACACACACACACACACACACATACACATACACACACACACACACACACACACACACACACACACACACACACACACACCTACAGGCATCATCGTGAAAATGTTAAAATTCAGTCATTTACTAAAATATCGATATATGATTTTTAGCACGATCCCTATTCCTTTCTTACCAAGGGTAGCGGGAGGTAAAAAAATTGATAAATGTAAACGGTTATCTAGAAAAACAATTTTAAGTTCAATTTATTGAACTTGGCCAAATTCCTAAAATTGATAAATGCAAAACTGGCTTAAAACATTGGGCCTTAATATTAAATAAAATTTTGTAGTTAAATTTTATTGTCTTAATAATTATTTAATATTAATAATTTGTTAACCTGTTTCTTGCATTATGATAAAAAAAAAATACTTGAGTGGAGTATTCATAAAAAGTCCCTTGGAAAAAACTTTGTAGTCATCACCCAGATCTTTAAGTAATAATTATTATTTATTGATTTAGTTCCTCAATTTTTTGGCGTTAAATTTTGAGAAGTAGGTAATGTAAATATTTTTAACAATATGAAATTTGCACAACTGTTATCTTTACGAGTTAGTAATCTTTATACTCGTAAAAACGTAAATTTAATAATTTAGAATGAAAAATTTTAGTATTTTATATTTTACACTTCATAAAATGTTTTCAAGTAATAATCATTCAAATCTGTCACAAATATTGTTTACGTGAATGTTTTACGTATACAGTTATCTTTGCGAAACATTAAAATAACAATTTTTCATGACAAACAAGTAAAAGTACCTAATTTTATTAAATTTAAAAACAGAATTATTCGTTTTCAAATGACGTATTTTTCTATACACAATTTCTTTGACAAATAAAAACAAAATAACACTTGTTTACCAATATAGTTTAACAGATTCCATGATGAAATTTTATCAATGGTTCCGTATACTCTTAAATAAATCGGATATTAATATTACTAACAAGTTCAAGGATTATTTTTGATAAGTTATTTCAAAAACCGATAAATGATGCAACTGAATACGTCAAATTCTAATTTAGATCAAATTTCTATTGAAATTAAAACTCGATAACAGAAATACATTAACCTATATATACTATGACAAGCATAATATATTATTTATCTTTATTACTGATAATATTTACATACGAAAAAGTTTATAGAAAAGATAAAGAAGAAGATTATCTTATTTTCAAGATTGAATCAAATTTAATTTTTATAATTTTTGAATGTAGAAGTAAATGATCTATTTTTCGAATACTTGTTATTTTCGTTGAGTCTTTTAATGATACAATAAAATGTTTAATTTTCGCACTTAAAAATATTTATTTAAAATTTTCCAAAATAAATATTTGTGGTATTTTCTTCATTCATTACAAATATTTAGATTTAAAAAAATAACATATTTTTCAACCAAATGGGAATTATACGACATACCACTAGAAAATATTATGTTTAGGTTGTACCTATTTGAGCGTTTCTTTGTTTCTTTTATTTAAATTCCATGGCTATCACTACAAATAACAAATATTTAAAAATCTGTTGTGGCCAGCACAAGACCTCTCGCCATTTTCATTTATGCTATATAAGTATTCGCTATCGAACAAAAAAATTACAGATCTTTATCCAAATATTATTTTTTTATTGTATTTATCATGTCTTCTGCACACATAAAACTCTAATTATATCTATTTTTCATTGTATGAGGAAGTTCCTAAATATCGGAGATTCTTCCAATTCATTAACAAGATTGGCGGTATTTCTGATGGATATGTGCATTTTACCTACAATTTTAAATATTTAATTAATAAAACAATAAGAAAGATTAAATGTACTTCTCAGAAAAAGCTTTCAGATGTCATTAAAACTGTTGATTATTGACACTGACATCTGTCATTTACAAACTATGTTATAGACATATGAATTTGTCAACTGGTTTCCTTAAAGCCTTAGCCTCTGCGATTAGATTATTCTATATATTACAGTGCCTTTATCTCTAAATCTATACAAGATATAATAATTTTTTTAAATGTATCAGGTGTAGATTTTATGTTCTTCAATGTTAGTAGTAACAAAAATTTTCAAAGAATAATATTTGGAAGATTTTTTTAAAGAAAATATTATTCCCAGGAATGTCAAATTGGGTAAACTGCAGTTAAATATTTTTTAAAATAAAAAAATATATATCATCACAACATATTACCCATTTCTGAGTGTGTCAATAAAACAATAAAAAAGATTAAATGTACTTCCCAGAAAAAGCTTTCAAAATGTTACTAAAACTGTTGATTATTGACACTGACATTTGTCATTTACAAACTATGTTATAAACATTTGAATTTGTCAAGTGGTTTCCTTAGTGCCTTAGCCTCTGTGATGAATTACATAGACTATTCTATATATTACAGTGTCTTTATCTCTAAATCTATAAAAGATATAATAAAAATTTGAAGTGTATTAGATGGAGATTTTTTTGTGTTTTCAATATGTTAATTACAATACTTATATAGTCTTATATGAAAATGGCGAGAGGTATTGTGCTAGATAATATTATGAAGATTAAATTTTGAATACCGGAATAGAATAGAATTCACTAAAGTAAAAATGTGAATAAACATAGTAATTTTTGAAATTCAACCTGTAAAAGTATAACTTTTCTTACTGTAAATTATTGAAATCTGGAAAAAAATAGTCGTAATAATTAAATTCTTATATTTCCGTATTCCAAAACTTGTTTATTAAATAAAATAACAAATATTTAAATTATCATTAATAATGTATAACATTATGATTTATTATATTTTTATCATCACTAATAACAAAAAGATAGAATAATTAATTGTGCTGATAGCATATGTATTGCAAATCGGACAATTATCTATCATGAATTCCAAGAAATTTTGTAACATAATAAAGTATCAACGTTTCGCAAGTGTTAAAAAAGAAAAACCAAGTACCGATTTTAATTTAAAAATATTGATGTATTTAAATTTTTCTATCCAAATTTAGAACGAAATGTGCTGCCCCCTTTAAATGCACCTTACGACATCTCTGAATCAGAAGCTGCATTAACGAATATAGAGCTCTATAACATGCTTCATATTAAAAAAATATTTTTTAGAATACAAATAATTCTCAACTATTTTTTGGAATTTTATGACTGAAAATCTGATTTTGATTTCCTATCTACAAGTTCAAATCAACGTAAATGAAATTCAAATTGGAAGTAATTTCCATCTAATCGGAAATTGCGAATCTTAATTTCTATTTCGATAGTTAAAAAATCAGCCGAGAATTTCTCCTAATGGAAGTAGTTTCTAGAGGGAAATAAGTTGTTAAAGAAAATTCAAATTTGATTATAAAGAAAAGTATAACATTAAAATATTATCAAATGATAAAATTTCCTCATTAAGTAATAACTTTTTATTTTTTCGGTCTCATCGATAAATCGTAGAAGTGATTATTATTTTTACGATGATTCATTTTATTTTGAAAAAAAGAATTATTTGTTTTTATCATTTGACCCAGTTTTTTATGGTATTTGTTCTACAACTTATACGGGATGTACAGACAGAAATAAGTACATTAAATTTAACCATTAAATTTAATATATCTTAGTAAATTTTTCGAAATCGCAGTTTATTTTTTGGAAAAAAAATGTTAAATTTTGAGACACATACTGGTGAAACAGTAAAAAGTAAGTGACATTGATAGAACTCGTCGAAAGCAACAATATTCTCAGTAATATTTTTTGAATTCCTATTTTTTTTTTATTATTTTTAGGCAGGTTATTATTATATTAACTTGAACCGGGAGGAATTTGAACTAGTGAAAAATTATCATGGAGCCTTGATTTAACCAAGTCAGCTACCGAATACGTTTCCATGATTACTGTTTTTAGTAAGTTATAAGTAATAACTGTCAAGTAGCATTATACTTTCGTAAATATTTCAATAATAAAGCATTCAATTAAGAGTACTTAGATACTCTTCGATGAAAAATTAAATAATTTTTCTAACCATATTAAAAACTCTCACTCTAGTCTTACCGGATAGATAATATTTGAAAAAAACTGTTTTCCCATGTTAAACGCCTACGTCATGGTTTTCAGTGTTCACACTGTATATATATATATGTATATATATAGGGAATTTATTTTAACATGCAACATACGGCGTATCACTTCCATGGTTAGTCACTATTGTCAAAAAATGACAGCAATGTAATATTTGTCCATTTCAAAATGCAACATACAAAATTTGTAGTTTTGTATTATCAAATTTCCAATAAATTAGCCTATATACGATTAACAAATAACCAAAAAATGAATGTTGTACATCTTAACAAACTTTAGCTTACAAAAATTCATTCCTTTCATGTAATAAATGTTAGAAAATACCCCCAATCACTCTGAGGCAATATTCTAGTCGGTTGTAATAAGAATTGACACCATTTGTGATGTGTTTTGGAGGTATCTCCTGTGCTGCAATACTATTTATAATGTTGCATTTTAAAATGGACAAATATTACATTGCTGTCATTTTTTGACAATAGTGAGTAACCATGGAAGTGATGAACTAATGTAGCATTTTAAAATAAATTCTCTGTATATACATACTTTTTTAAATTGTTTAACATCGCTATTTCTGTTGGACATTTCCAATTGAAGTACAGAGAATACCATAGTAATGGTTTTATAATATTTGTGCCCACAAAACTTGCCTTGTGGGATACTACGAATGCATGCGGTGGAGGACCGTCTCGCTATTGCTTTTTGGACATTTCCAATTGAAGTACAGGTAATGGTTTTATAAAATTAATTTTCGCTAAGTGCAAACATTATTTGTAGCACAGCACATGCATCTGCAGTATTAAGTCGATATTTGTGATACATTTTAATAAAGTAAAGCATACATAAAATTTACAAAATATTGTAATAATTACGAAATTTATATTTTTATTGTAAATATTCTTCGTAGAACACTAGAGGTTTCGTATTGAATCTATAATTGATGGGAAATTATTGTTGTGGAACATAGCGATCTGCGTTGAACCGAAATATAACTTCTCTACTGCCCAGGTCTCTAATTGCATTCAAAAAATCATTACACGGCGCGAGACATCAGGGGCGGCTGGGACACACACATTGCTGTTTGACAAACTCGAATCACTCGTTTATGACATCATTTGTATACAACAGGGGTGCAAGTACAAAGCGACCGAATGAAAGTACGTAATACAGTTACGAACTGCTGTCTCTCTCGCACTTACAGCGGAGTAGGGATGTCTCTTTCTAGTCCAAAAGCATTGACGTACATTAGAAATTTACTTAGGGCTCCGATGTGTGCCAAATCGTAACATACACTGGGAATTTGACTTTTTTTGTAGAACAATCATTTTGATAAACATCTGAAGATGTAGCAAACCCGTTGTTGCGTTTCTTCTACATGAAAGTCAAACCAAATTATAACCTACAATATAAACATTTTAAACAGGCAACATGAAAAGTTTTTATTACAAATCGAAAATTTTTATATTCTTTAATGAAAAATTAAAATTATTTTTGTGATAATTGCTCTGTTCGATGAGAAGTGCTTGAAGTGCAGAGCAGAATAGTGCAGTGCAGTGTAGTGTACACTAGTTCAGTCTAATTCTTGTGGTTTCATAAAACACACTAGTGTATATTTGGGCAAGTTTGCTCAGTTGTGAGTAATCAAGCCAAGCGTAGCCAAAGGTGTAAAAGGTTAGGTTGTTTATAAACACAGTTATATCATAAAGCTGCAGAGAAGTGACTGCAGAAATGTCTGTTTTAAAGAGCATAGTGTTTGAACTAATAAACGATTCTGGCGAAGATCAATCATCACTTGATTCTTCATCAGATTTAGAGACAGATATATTAATTAATTCTTTATATAACAAAACAAAGAGAATATATTATATCTGAATCCATTATTTTATTTTCTCAATGTGTAAAATTTTAGGTTAATAAACAGATGTGTAGATAGGATAGAATTAAAATGTCTACCGAACAACATTTAGTTACCCCCACTCCTACTCTGCACTTTCTACACCACCTCGCGAGTCAGGTCAGAAACGTGAGCACTAGTTCTTAAAATTTTTGTCATCGAACAGCCTGCCAGAAGCTGCCCGTTTCTCATAAAACATGTTAGTGTAAGAAAGTTAACACTAGGGCGGCCTAGTACATATCATCAAACAAAGCTATTTATATGGAAAGCACGGAGATACACAAAATAAAACTCAAATGACATAACTAATAAACAAACAACAAACTGCTGTTCTCTGCTTTCATAGCAACGCTAGATACTGGATGTACGAGGACAAATTCTTTTCGATACAATTTTTCTAACACTCATAATTTGAAAATTTTTGTCCGTGCATAAAGTTTTGTATGTACCACGAGCGTAACTTGCTTTGAGTTTATAACGAATAAGCACGTTTTAGGGTCCCTAGAATACGAACATACTATTTTTAAGATGATGTCAACTGGATAAGTTGCATCCAATTACATTAGTTAGTGTAGATCAGTTATTTCCAGTATTTAAGGCATTAAGTTATAATTCAATGGAAATAAATTAGTAGGTGTTTTGATTTTTTGCTTAAATAAGTCATTTCAATGATTTTACCGGGTTTGATCCTGACAGACGCCAAATATTTCCAATTTTAAATGGCACAAAAGTGACCCCTGTGGTGCACTCTCCACACCAGCTATGAGTGCCCGTGAGGTGACGCCTGGTAAGCGCCCACACGGTAAAATATATCGTCTTCATTACCGATGTCTACATGTGTTGTAGATACTGGCACACCCAGAAATGGGTAATATGCCGTGATGATGATGATGACATGATGATATTTCAATGATTTTATGCAACTGGGCCAACACTTATGGGACAGGGCTCTTATAGAATCTTTTCCAAGGAACTTTTGCTATGGGATTTGTACAAAATACATCGAATTGACGGAAGGTTTTGTGGTGGCCACAACAGATTTTTATAATATTATTCGAGTTTGGGTCCCTGGTGAAATCCCCCTTGTTCTCCGTCACTGGAGTGAGTATATACCTCCCCCACACATTTGCCGTGCCGTAACGTTTATTTTCATATTTGATTGTGCCCGCCCCCCTTAGAAAGAACTCGCGAACAATTCAATTAAGCGAGCTCACTTCCTCGCGAGAAAGGATATTGTTTTTATGTGATTATTACCAGCAAATCTGCAAGTTTTCACGTCGCAAAAATACTTCATTACCGACTTAATTAGATTCAGGCGTGTTAATTGACTTTCGCGAGAGCGGCAGAGACGGTCAGCACAAAAAAATCGAGGAGGAATTGTTGATAAATGAGGAAAGGAAAGTATTAACAAAATGGAAATGGAACGAAAATGTTGTTAAACATATATGTATCCAGAGCTGGGCAAGTTACTTTAAAAATGTAACTAGTTACAGTTACAGTTACCTCCAAAAAAAAGTAACTAAGTTACTTAAGTTCAAGTTACTTTGGTGAAAGAACTAAGTTATTTACTAGTTACTCACTAAAAGTAACTTAGTTACCTTGAGTTACTTTCTAACTACTTTTAATGGCGTGAAGTGTAGACTTTGACTGTTGACTTAGTTATTGAGTAGTATACATATCAAGGAGTTTTTGCACTAACTACGTTAATCTAAATTTTAACGTTATTGCTTGGCAACACCCAATCAGATTATTATTGTTAATGTTAACGGACCTACAGGGCCTTATTACCGCCTAGGCCCACGAGGCCACGGCCTAGGGCCCGCTTTGACAAGGGGCCATCAGGGTCCGGTTGCTGTGATAAAAAATCTGATAAAAAGGCCCTGCGGACCTACATTATATTATAATATAAAAATTAAAAGTGACATTTTATCTTGTGAGAAGGGAATTTGTAAAAATGAGACGAATTCAAGTCTTGCAACCCTTGGAACAACGAACAAAATACACTATTTTTTGTATAACCTGAAAATTGGAATAATTTTGATGATTTAATGGCAGTTTAATTATAATTTATTAAAACGTATCATTTGTAAGCGAGGAAAACATTTGAAAATAATATATTTTATGTCAAATTTAACATTTAGTGACTTTTTAATTCTAGAATTAAAAGTTAAAACTCTATTATTAATGAATATAATTCCTTATTTTATTATCTATTATGGCTTGAAATCAATCAACAATAATATTGAATTTAATTATGTATTAAAATAAAAGTTACACATTACAGAGGGTATGCGCGATGCTGCGCTCAACAACTCCACTTTTTAAGTTACTTTGACTAACTTAAGTTACATTCTAATTTCTGAGTTACTTAAGTAACTAGTAACTAAAAACCGTAAAGTTACCAACTACTTTTCCGCAGCAAGTTAAGTTACAGTTACCATATTTTAAAAACGTTACGTAAAAGTAACTAGTTAGTAAATAAGTTCCTAAAGTAACTAGTTACTGCCCAGCTCTGTATGTATCCCTCAAAATAATGTGTGATACAGGAAACCTAATATTCTATATATATATATATATACGAGCCTGTCTCACAGAAGTTCGCCCACTTTTTAAATTTTAATTTATCATGACAACTAATAGAGTTTGTAATATTAATTAAATAAATCTTTACTTTTTATTTAAAATGAAAATTTTCAACAATATAGCTTAATGTTAAGTTAATTTTTTCTCTAAAAATTAAAAATTTGACGGTAATAATTATAACACAAATTGATATAATAAAATAATATTAATATAATGTTATTTACTAACATCGCTTTTTATTCTAAATTACTGTAATTCTTTTAGACATTTTATTTAAGAAAATCTAAGAACCTTACGATTTAAATTCGTTTATTTTTTCCGGTTTTCTTCAATTTTTGGTAAAACTAAATATTAATTCATTTTACAATAAAAATGAAATATTTTAGAAAATATATCGTGTTATCTGTCATTAGAACAGCAAAATGTTAGTAATATTAATAAAAAGTGACGATAATTTACGTTAGTTATTATTTATATTATAATTAACTAAATAAAATTAAATTAAAGCGGGTGGGCCAACTGCTGTGAAACGTGGCTCATCTATATATATATATATATATATATATATATATATATATATATATATATATATATATATATATATATATATATATATATGTATTGATACTTTTTAATCATCGTCAATACTCTTATCTGTTTACCAAAGCTTGCTCATACATTCTTCTGAATATCGTCGCATCAGCGCTTTCTGAAACATCCCATTGAGTGCTATCCCACCATACACATGCTCTATTGAGTTCTCTAGGTTTGCTGTGACACCTCTCGCTAATCAGATCACCTCCCGCTGTTAATGATCGCTTGGTCCTAGCGCATCATATCATTGTCCGGGTGTTTTTGTGGCCAGCTATTCTTCGCGTTACAATAAGGCCCTTTGTACCGCGGTGTTTGCGTGTGACAAGCTCAGCACAAAGCAATAATCCACTCTAATGATCCGAGATACACTGAGGTGTCGCTTCTATTGTCATGGAAAACCAATCGAGAAGGGGACGGGGACGGGGAGGGACGTTGCTTTGGAGAGTTGCAAATTTACAAATTTGTGTTCGAGATTAGTGTGATGGAAAAATTGATAAATGTATTAAAAGATACTCAAGAAAATTTAAAGTAATTGTTTATATACGTTACAGGCTGTTTCAAAGAAAGCGTAAACAAATTAAGGGCATATAATACTGACAACAATGCAAAAGGTCTGATGTTCAACTGTTTCCGAGATAAATGAAAAAATGATAGTGATTGAATAAAATGTCAGTAAATAGAGTATAAAAAAATCTGTTGTGGCCAGCACAAGACCTTCCGTCAATTCGATGTATTTTGTACAAATCCCATACCAAAAGGTCCTTGGAACAGATTCTATATAATATCATGTAAAATCGAACACGAACACATACTATTTTTTACAAATTCTATACCAAAAGTTCATTCGAAAAGGGTCTATAAATCCAATAAAATTATAACATAAATATACAATAAATAAAATGCACTAGACACTTCCTATTTTATTAGGGGTCGCTGTTTCCTCTTCTCTTCCACTCATTCCTGTCCAACGCATCTTCTTCACAAAGTCCTTCCTTTCTCAAGTCTTTTGCGATATAGTCCTTCCATCTTCTCTTTGGCCTTTCTCTGCGTGTCACTTGCGAGGAACACTATGACATATCAATTTTAGATCCTATACCTTCCATATTTGGTTTTGTACTTCCAACTGACATCTGTCAATTAGAATTTTCTGAATATATCATCTGTTTCCATGATAAATAGCAAAGTTGACTAATTTTTCAAAATTAATTTCTTTATAACGCTTTAAATCTACATCTATTGATTATGAAGGAAAATGTATAATAAAACCATACAGAGAAGAGTATTTTCTTTAATATGTGTAATAACACTTCCGGTGGATTAATTATAACCAAAATCTAATCAACTCTTCATATGGTTGTACAGAAGAGGAATACGAAAGAATCATAATTTTTAGAATTGTAGTATTGGAGTTATCGTCGGAGAAATATTTGTCACACACAGACACACACACACACACACACATGGACACACACACACACACATACAGACATTATCTTAAAAATGGTATATTCGTATTGTAGGGATCCTAAAACGTGCTTATTCATTAAAAACTCACCACCGAATTTTTTGACCAAAGACAATACCTTCCTTACCTAAAGTGACGGAAGGTAAAAAAATATATGAATCATTTTTCTTAAAAGGTTCCTTGACTGGATGTATTGATGAGGTAATAAATTGTTTCTTAATTGCAATCACAAATTTTATTTGTTAAATTCTCGGGTCAACTGGTTTCGAGCTCCACATGAGCCTTCCTCAGGAGATGAGAATTATGATATTATTAGTAACATTGCATAACAAAATATATGAAAAAGTAAGTGCAACATAAAGCACATGGATTTCGTCAAAAAGTTAAAAAAATAAATTATATAAAACTTTTTTATAAAACTAAAAACAAATGTTCTGAACATTTCTTCGGTACTTTCCTTTAGCTTAACGAAAAAATACAGTGTCAACAGGCATTATTCTAATGACACTTTTCTGTCTCGTAACAAAGTAACAGATGTATAATAAAAGGTTCAACACTGATTCAAAACTATAGTTGGTGTCCCGCTGAGTTACATTAGCAACGAATAAAACACTACTCAATTGTTTTCAACCCTTCTTTTGTTAACAAAATATTTTCACGACTTGTTGAAGCCACAAGTATCTTTACTTGCACCACTGATTTAGAATTTATTAAAACCGTTCACTATTCACTTAATCATTATTGGTTGAAGGAGCACACCTTGCCGGCTCCATATTAATTTTGTAAGCTTTACTAAGTTTTCAAATTCATTGGTGAAGCAATAAGACTGAATACAAAACTCCAAGATAATCTCAAGAAACTTGAAACGCAAGTTGCAGTTTCTTGCAGCTTTCAATATACTGTTCATTTGCAATTGTGATTCGGCATCGAAATGTACAATTACAGAAAGATTTGTATCGAGCGGTGTCCACAAATAAATGTTACTTGATGCTTTCGGACAGTGGACAAGCTTCTCGAATTGCAACAACATTCGTGTGACCGCTCATGATATAATCTTTTAGTATTGTGAGTTTGCCGCAATTATTGGGAATATGTGGTGAATAGATTGAGGATATAGTAGGCCAGGTGTGTGGAATAGGGGAACAACCTGTGCTAATTACTGAATCGAGCCACTAACATGTCAAAGGAAATTCAATTGCCTCTGTTTACGTGTTCATGATTATTATATTGGCTGCATTGGACACTGAACAGGAAGGGTAATATTCGTTGTTATTATTTCAAATTATATGCGAGTGATTCTTGTAGCATTTTTACCTCCCGCTACCTTAGGTAAGGGAGGTATAGGGATCGTGCTAAAAATCGCGATTTTATTGAATAAGCACGTTTTGATGTCCCCAGAATCCGATTTTAACATTTTTACAATGATGTCTGTAGGTCTGTGTGTGTGGATCTTGTGGACACGATTACTCAAATACTATCAATCAGAAAAATTTGAAATTTTGTATACCCATTCTATACTAATATGGGAAGTGCTCACTAGTTTTTCATCATCATTTATACAAGCTTTTAAAAGTTTTTCTTGTAAAAAAATATATTTTTTTAGCAACTTTTACTAATTAAAATTGAATATAATGGTACAATCTTCAATTCTACGTAAATAACATTTAGCAAATAACTGTAAATAACTTTAAATATGAATATATAATATAATTTATTTTCATGTATCACCTAGCCTATGCGTCAAACAAAAACATAATTTTAATGACAGTTTTACATACTTAAACAAATGTCACTGACAGGAAGCAATTATATTAAAATTAATAAAGAAACCGTGTTAAGGAGAATATAATAGTAAAATATTTAACTAACGTTTGTAAAAATAATACATTTTCCATCATACATAAATGTTAGATATACAAGATGATCTGTTTTAAATTTGCTAATTGTTATTTTTGCAGCACTATAATTAGTATTAAACTCCACATTTACGAAATGGATCATGTACGGCAAAGAATTTACAAAGATTGCGTTTTAGAGCACCTAGAAGATGCTGGTTTTTATAAGAATGTGTGTGTGACGATTTTTCCTTAAAGCCTATTAAAATATGATCCAAAACTTCTCAAATTTGATATTTAAAATTCATATATAATTTGAAACTACATATTAGATTTTAACCATATGATAAATCGGATGTAGTACTTAATTTAGAGCTCTAACAGATTTTTGAGAAAAAACAATAAAACAATCCAAAATTTTGTATTACAGACTTTTCTATTTATTGGGCAACAAATTAGATTTTATTTACAAACAATTAACCGGAAATGTTACTTTACTTAAAGCTCACTGCTATTTTATCCTGGAATAGGCGGGAGGTTCATTTATGAAAATCTATGAATAGAAAGTAAAATGGCATACCTACTCAAAACTTGGTGATATAGAAGCAATATAACTTTAATATGTTCCTCTGCTCTTATGTATGAATACGTTTGTGAATGCAGCTGAGGTGAAAACTTACTATATATATATAAAACCTTCATACTTAAAAATATTAAAATTTTAACTGTTTGTCGAGAACCCTGTACTGCTTATTACAAATTGTGGAATTAAATGTAGAAAGGATCAAATTATCGTGGCGAATTGGTGTTGAACGAGAAGTAAAACTCCTGAGGCTGTACTGCATTTATGGTTGATGATAATGATTGGTTGTATATTTTAACGTCCAGCGATTATTGGCTAACCGATTTTGGGGTATGAATGCAAGCGACATAGAAGACCTTTGTGCGGTGATGTTATGTAAAAATGGAACAAAAATTAGGTAATTTCCTGCGCGTTGTCAGTGTGGCGTGAATGTAGCCTTTGGATTGACAAATTGGATGTATTGTCCTATAGATTGTAATTATATTTATGACATAAAAATTGCAGAGAAAGAGCCTGGTCTGTGTGTGTGAGCGCAGATCAAATTATGGTCTAGCCAATGATTGAGCGTCGACCGCAGTCCCATGCCGAAACAAAGCAGCGTCGCGAACCGTTCTCACTTGTTTTCAATTAACGCTGGGACAGCGTGAAAGCGCGCGCATGAAAAGCAATTAAATTTTATTTGTGTTTTGGGCGAATCTGACACGGGGAAAGGGCGTATGTGTTCGCATGCAGTTATTGATTATCGGAGCTCGAGAAAATGGGATTTCGCGCGAGATACATCTCCCAACTTGTCCGCTAAACAGTTACCTCCACCCATTTGGGATTTACTCTCTTACCTACTAAGATATAACACCCCTTTTTATTCAATCTCAAGGGCCTTATCTGCCATCTCTAAATTTAAACACGGACCACTCAATTATTACAAGTTAAAATAATATTTCTGAATGTTCTGGTGAATAAGAATAGAATGAAAAACAAAAGTACAATAGCGAACTCTAGGTGAAACAATAGCTTTATTCGATGACATGTACTAGGCCGCCCTAGTGTTAACTTTCTTACACTAACATGTTTTATGAGAAACGGGCATCTTCTGGCAGGATGTTCGATGACAAAAATTTTAAGAACTAGTGCTCACGTTTCTGACCTGACTCGCGAGGTGGTGTAGAAAGTGCTGACTAGAAGTGGGGGTAACTAAATGTTGTTCGGTAGACATTTTAATTCTATCCTATCTACACGTCTGTTTATTAACCTAAAATTTTACACATTGACAAATTAAAATAATGGATTCAGATATAGTATATTCTCTTTGTTTTGTTATATAAAGAATTAATTAATATTTTTGTCTTTGAATCTGATGAAGAATCAAGTAATGATTGATCTTCCTCAGAATCGTTTATTAGTTCAAACACTATGCTCTTTAAAATTTCTGCAGTCACTTCTTTGCAGCTTTATGATATGACTGTGTTTATAAACAACCTAACCTTTTACACCTTTGGCTACGCTTGGCTTGATTACTCACAGCTCAGCAAACTTGCCCAAATATACACTAGTGTGTTTTATGAAATCACAAGAATTAGACTGTACTAGTGTACACTAACAGCGAAACGTCTGCTCAATAGATGGCTCTATATGAAGTTAGTTACTTCTTAAGTCATCTGTCTTTTATTAGATGTATATTTCTCGCCGTGCCCAGTTGGTGGACTGTGGACTGTCTCTGCAAAGAGGCAGTAGTTACACCACACTGATGAGCTGCAATAATAGCGAAACGCGTATGTGGTTACTAGCTGGGCACGGCCGGCATCTGATGATGACCAAAAGGTTGATTATTAAATATACAAATATCTGTGGTCGCATCAACTAAACGCATTTTAAAGTTCGTAATGATATATTTATTGTACATCTGCTTACAGACCAAAGGGTTAACATTTAAACCTACCAATTTTCGGATTTTCTCTCACCTTAGCTCAATGGATAAACTGTATAGATGCGAAATGGCCAAATGGCACCCTTTCTAACTTAATCTAAAGCTTTCAAGGGTTATCTTTCATCAGCTCTATGTATTTAACGACCAACAACTGATAAAATCTGGGCGAAGCTTTTACGAACGTGGACAATTAAAAAATACTTCTATATTACCCATTTCTGGGTGTACCAATTTGAAATTTGTTCACATCTCATTACTAAAAATGTGTGAAATACTGCTCTTTGTGTGTAAATATCCACAAACCTATCTTCAAAACTGATCCATTTTCTATACAACTATATCATCTTGAAGAAGTACAAATATTCAGGTACGCACTCACGCTGCGTCTTACGAGTCTTAGTATTGTACGCGTTGAAATGTTTCTGTAAACAAGTATTTGGACAATAGTTTTTCTATGGCATACACATGCCTTCAGCCTATAGGAAACCACAGAATAGATTCCGTTTGAAACACCGGCATGGCGCTTGGAGGATCAGTATTTTCTAGAATAGACTGCAAGGGATAATTACCATGGATACTTTGTTTGGATTTCAAGAGCTTAAGGCCTTAGAATAGGTGAGAAGCTGTAAGATTTAAATATACACCTACTTGTTTATGAACTTACCACAAAAAAAATAGGTAAACCCCCTTCACCAATTTTAAAGTATAAAGTTTTTATTAATAAATTCCTCAATGTACTTTTAAAAGTAGTACCGCACGGGTACTAAGATGCAATATTTACTATGGATACTAATTATAACATAGGTTGCCAAAATTGTCAATGTCAAATGAACTGGGCATTACAGTTTAAAGATATTTACTAAAGAAGAAAAATATCGAATGATTACTTGTTAAAATGCTGGTTATAGTTTGAGAAATGTTTGTGATCTGTTTGCTGATTTATTTCCTAAACGTCCTAGATCAAATCCTTCTACAGTTTCGAGAATATTAACAAAATTTAAAAGTGATGGATGTTTAGATAAGAATCATACGAAAAGGGCAAGAATAAACTGTGCGAACTGAAAAAAATTAAAAATAATTTACAACGTGGAGTAGAAAAAAAAAATCAGCTGTCTACAAAAGTTTTGACAAATGAATTAAATATTAGTAAAACTTCAGTATTTAAATTATTAAAAGACGACAAATTTCATTCTTGCCATTTTCAAAATCACCAAGAGTTAAGATAATGCTCTTATTACTTTCTTACATTATTTACAAATCAGTAAATTATGATGACAAGTTCATTTATTATTAACAAACTTATGTTGCATTTTATCTGGAATGGTACCAATTACTTGTTTGACATTTGGACAGACCGCTAGATTAAATTTATTTTAAAAATTTAGCAATGCAGACACTCAGATTTTATTTTTTTCTGTGTGAACCGTAACATATATCACAAATTACACAGAGAGAGAAAAGTTTACTATTGAATGTATCTTTTTGAAGAAAAATAATTTCACTTTTTCGGCGCTGTCATTAAAAAGTTACGGTCTAATTAATGTTGGGACACCTAAGTTTTATACACTAGTGGTTCACTATTAATAACAAGTATCACCTTAAAAAATGGCTTATAACCATATAACCTGTCATACCAAATTTCATCCAAATCGAATAAAGCGTCCGATTATTATAAGCAAAATTAATTTTTCTTCGAAGAACTTTGAAGTAGAATTCTGGCTGGAATCTGTGGTTAAGCCATGTCCCCCTATTTAAGAGACACCTTGTATATATATATATATATATATATATATATATATATATATATATTTATATATATATATATATATATATATATATATATATATATATATATATATATATATAAGGAGGAAAATATCGTGGGTGTGTCAGTGGATTGTGGGCTTTAATTAAAGTTGATTCTTTTAAAATCTGTCAAGCTTTCGTGTATTTAGTTTTTACACATCATCAGGACAGTTTTGGTGAAGTTGTTTATAAGTCATTGATTTTATAAAACAGAAGAATTTTGACATTATTTTAGTTAAAATTTACAAAAATAAAACTTATAATAATTTTGTAAATTTTAACTAAAATAATGTCAAAATTCTTCTGTTTTATAAAATCAATGACTTATAAACAACTTCACCAAAACTGTCCTGATGATGTGTAAAAAACTAAATACACGAAAGCTTGACAGATTTTAAAAGAAATCAACTTTAATTAAAGCCCACAATCCACTGACACACCCACGATATTTTCCTCCTTAACTAATCGAAACAGTGACGATTACACTCCACATATATATATATATATATATATATATATATATATATATATATATATATATATATAATTTGTAATCCTTTAGTACCTATCGGTGTAAGAATAGTAAATATTACATCTTAGCTGAAACTCACGGTATATATATATATATATATATATTTACATCCCGCTATCATTGCTGCGTCCTTTCATGGCTAGGACATTGTGGCAACCACCGAAAGGAATAGAGATAGATACCTGCTTTATAAAGTATATCTACTTATTTTTCCCCCTGAGTATGAATGTCGGTTCAAATTTCAATAAAGTCAATTTACAACGATATACGTTTCCTTTCATTTGACGGACATTATGAGCTCCTCCACACTGAGTGAATCCGACGTCCACAGTATATACTTCAGACATAATCAGTACTTGTGACGTCCAATTTGTATATTTTTATTCATACTACCGTTACAGTGACGTCCAGCAGCGTTGCCAATATTAAATACATTATTCTGATGCAGAAACCAAAGCACTCTTTCACAACAATATGCATACTTTGCTGTAAACATCATAGATTCCTACAATGTTTGAAAATGGTAATTCCTTTTGGTAATCTGTAAGCAATTTGAAAATGGAACTATCAATTTGTCATTTAAAATGTGATTTTTAATACTTAATTATTTTGTTCTAAAATTATTAGGAAAAAAATTTCTCCAAATTAAAATTTTACCATTGTATTTCTCATACATATAACAAAAATAAAGTAGATACCCGTTATACAAGTAAACAATAACTCGCTGCTACAAAATGTGAAATGTTCTTGCACTTAGTGTACAAGAACAACAATTCTATTTTCTCCGACGGTAAATGTAAATATGTGAAAATAAGTGAAGAATGAACTATTTAAATAACCCCAAAATCTTACAATTGAAAAGTACAGATAGTTATTTTTAATAATAATTTAATATGAACTGAATTAATACTTGCAGTATTTTTTTTAGTAAAATTTGCCGTCATCCTTTGTATTATAGTCATAAAAATTTTATTTGATAAACAAAATATTTGTTACATGTCAATAAAATAGTGAACAAATATAATAATAAGGTTACTATGATTATTAATCTCCCATTTTAATATTTTTATTCTATTTGTTAAACAAATTATTTGTAAAAAAAGAGTGAAAATATGTGAAAAACAACAGTTTGGATGCACTTCGGCTATTTGTGCAATAAATTCAAATTTTTATGAAATTTATAATAAAGCTTATTATTAATATTCAATACCGATTTTAATACGCTTATTCTAAGTAAATAGCTATTTGTTGAACAAATTATTTTTCATATGTCAATAAAATAGTAAAATATATGAAAAGCAGCCGGTTGGGTTCGGCTATTTTTCCAATAAATTGAAATTTTTACGGAAATTACAATAATAGGCATATTATTAAGAAAATTCTAATTGACATAAGTCAGTGTCAAGTGTAAATGACCTAATATGTTTGTGTTATAATTTTACTGGAAATATAGAAATTTTCTATGTGGTATTTGTACAAAATACATGGAACTGCCAGAATGCAATGTAATGAAATACTGGAAATGTAGAAACTTTTTGTATGGCATTTGTATACAACTGAGGAAAGGTAATGTGATGCCCACATCAAATTTTTTTATTTAACATAGGAGTATACTCGAAATTCTGGAAATTTGATAAAATATTATAAATCACAGCAAAAGATAATTTTAGAGCTTTAGCTTGTGAACTGTTCCGAAATTATTAATCTCCCCTGAGAGTTATTGAGCCCCTTCGGAGAAAATAAAATGAAAAAATCTGATGTGGCCAACACATACCTCCCGCTATTTCATTTTTATTAATTTAAATTCATACCTAATTTTTTTTTTACAGTGACATACATTTAAAATATAAACTGTGTAACAAAGGAATTGTGTTTATCTTTGAAACAAAGGCATCGGGATTTATAAAAAATATTATTATTTTTTAAATTTATTTGTAAAATATATAGAAAAATTATTAATGTATACCTGTAGAAAATTCAATTAGCTTTAATTTTCATGGCATAAAATGCGAAAAAATGACATTTAATGGTATTTTTTGACGAAAAATCATTATGAGCTTCAAGTAAAGTGCCGTTTCCGGTTATCCGATTTACACCAAAATCTAATGGTTTCTTTCCATATTAGAATAGGGTTAAAACACGCTTCAGAATTTTCTAAATGATAGTATTTTTAGAGCGTTGACAAAATCCACACACATACACACACACATATAGACATCATCGTGAATATGTTAAAATCTGACCTTAAAACGTGGTTATTTACTAAAATCTCAAGATGCGATTTTTAGCAAGATCCCTATACCTACCTCCCTTACCAAGGGTAGCGGGAGGTAAAAACAAATAAGTGAAATTTATGAAATATCTATTATTACATCGGACAGTCCTGCTTATTTCCAGAAAGAGTATTTCATAAACATAAATTTGTTTCATTAATCTTTAGTTGTTACACATAAACAAATTACTTATCTGTGTTTCTTTCTAAGTTTGCATATAGATTGCAATAAAAATACGGTGTTTTTAAGACATTACTTTTGATCATTTATATTTTTACATATCTCACTAGCGCATATAATAAAATTTTTCAAATTACAATATAATAAAAAAAATCTGTTGTGGCCAGCACAAGACCTTCCGTCAATTCCATGTATTTTGTACAAATCCCATACCAAAAAGTGCTTGGAACAGATTCTATATAATATCATGTAAAATCGAACACGAACACATACTATTTTTTACAAATTCCATACCAAAAGTTCATTTGAAAAGGTCCTACAAATCCAATAAAATTATAACATAAACTACACTAAGTAATGTCCTTCCATCTTCTCTTTGGCCTTTCTCTGCGTGACACTTGCGAGCAACACTATGACATACCAATTTAGGTCCTATACTTTTTTTCCATATTTGGTTTTGCACTTGCAACTGACATCTGTCAATTAAATTTTTTTGAATTATGTCAGCTGTTTCCATGATAAATAGCAAAGCTGACTAATTTTTGAAAATTAATTTCTTTATAATGCTTTAACTCTACATCTATTGAATATGAAGGAAAATGAATAATCAAACCATATAGAGAAGAGTATTTTCTTTAATAAATATAATAACAAAATGTCAAAAAATAATATTTAACTGCGTTTTTTTAAGAAAAACTGTTAAAAACTTCAAATAAGGGTACTTCCGGTGGATCAATTATAACCAAAATCTAATCAACTCTTCATATGGATGTACAGAAGAGGAATACGAAAGAATTATAATTTTTAGAATTATAGTATTGGAGTTATCGTCGGAGAAAAATTTGTCACACATGGACACACACATACACACACACACACACACACACGGACACACACGCACACATACATACAGACATCTTAAAAATAGTAAATTCGTATTGTAGGGACCCTAAAACGTGCTTATTCATTAAAAACTCACCACCGAATTTTTTGACCAAAGACAATACCTTCCTTACCTAAAGGTGACGGAAGGTAAAAAAATTAATGTGGCCAACACAAAACCTCCCGCTATTTAATTTGTATTAATTTAAATACATACCTCTGTATTTACTAATGCAGCAAACTGTTCCATTGCATATAACTATTTCTTTATATAATATTTTCTTTTTAAAATGTCACTATTATTAATTTGAAGTAATTAGTTTTTTGACAATGACATTCACCTGTAGTTACATTTATTTGAAATATAAACTATGTAACAAAGGAATTGTGTTTATCTTAGGCTTCGGGATTTCTTTAAAAAAATTTTTTTTGAAGAAAAACCATTATGAGCTTCAAGTAAAATTCCGGTTATCTGATTTACACCAAAATCGAATGGTGTCTTTCCATATTAGAATAGGGTAGAAATACAAGGTTTCAGAATTTTCTGAATGATAGTATTTGAGTTAGAGCGTTAACAAAATCCACACACACACACACACACACACACACACACACACACACACACATACATACATACATCAGCGTGAAAATGTTAAAATTGGATTCTAGGGACCTTAAAACGTGGCCATTTACTAAATTCTTGATATGTGATTTTTAACACGATCCCTATACCTCCCTTACCAAGGGTAGCGGGAGGTAATAAAAAGCAAATATATTTTAACGTATTTAAGTAGAGGAGAAATAGGAAGAAGTACCTAGAGTAAAAAATATCTATATGTAATAAATCGTTTGTAGTACATATTAATATGTTTAAAACATTTTTTCTACACTCTCTTTTTCGACACACTTAAAATTTCGGTCTTCGTATTTTGGATCAAAAGTTTATAAATATTTTATTTATATATTTCACTGTAGCATACCGTGCTCATATTTATTCCATACATTTAATAATTAATCTTCTTACCCTTACATTTGGCTTTTATTTACGATTTACACAATATTTTGTAATTAATAATTCAGCTTTATGATACGAGTATTTAAATAATTACCTTTTTTAAATTTATTACATTGACTTTGTATTTACTAAGAGGATTTTGCAAAACAAAAGTTTGATTACATAAATATTAAATTAAATACTATCATATGTGCACAATGTAGCTTTAAATACGATTAGAAGAGTTGCGCGCTAATGTAGTACCCCAATGTTCCACTGTTGCCAAGCGTACGGAGTTCAGAATGTCGGTGGAATGAAACTTCAGTATATACAGCGTATATACGCCGGACGACACTTGCGCCGCAAGTGGAATTTTTTTGAACTACAAAAAATATACATTTTCCATTCCGCTATCATTCTGACGTCCATAACAAATTTTGCTATACGATACTAGAGGCCCCCCTGATGTCAGAAAAAAATTTATAAGGCCATGTGCATATGACGTCCGGTATACGGACGTCTTATGCACAAGGACGTCACTTTGAATGTAGAAAATTACACAGGGGACGCCACAATGGTAGTGGGATGTAAATATATATATATATATATATATATATATATATATTCACGAGTTCTATTTGAAAAAAAAAAAAAATGTAACAATGTCTCTGTCATAACGTGATAATATCTGCTGTATGATTGTTATTGAATGAAACATCATTTGTGTATAATAACATTTTATTAAGTTTGCGTGCCCTTCTTCTGCGAAGTTTTTCCGCTAATTCAACGAGCGGGCGTTGTGCTCTAAGTAACAATGCGTCAATTTGTCGCCGTAAACGGGCCATTGTGTAGCGGCACAAATATAATAAAAGCATTTTTATAGAAGCTGCATGACTTCCCATCTGGCGCTCTATCTTCCAACTAATCGCATTATATACTCCATTTTTGAAGCACCGTACTGCCCTCGGCGCGCAATTCAATTTAAAAGTCATTTGTACTGCGCACGGAATATTGTTATCATCGTTAATAATGATAATAATTTCATTTGGTACTCACAACGACGAGACAGAAAAAGGGATGGTGTTCTTTGATCGAGAACAAGGCACACGAAAAGTTGAATATTCTACAACAGAAAAAAACTTCAACCAAAATCGAATACACACAGATTTATAATTGTAGATGAAAATTGGGATAATTATTTAGTAATATTCGTAGAATCGATTGATGATTTTTTCCAAGTTGATATCTCGACCCACTTTCAAGTTACAGTCTTAAAAAAACATACCCATTTTTGGCTAAAAACTTTCGACTATCGACCTGCGGTTTCAAAATTTGGAATCAGAGGTATCTAATAGTGTAAACTTTGTTTTTTTTTAACTTTCGCTAAGAGAGGTATTGGATTTCTTCTAAAAATTACATATCCAAATTTTAGTGAATAAGCACGATTTGAGGTCTCTATAAACCGATTATAACATTTTTAAGATGGTGTGTGTGTGTGTGTGTGTGTGTATGTTGGAACCACAATTTCTCAAATACTGTGATTTAAAAAATATTTAACTGCAGTTTCCTCAATCTGACATTCCTGGGAAGAGCTGATTATATTTTGGTAATCTTCTAAATATTATTTTTTGAAAATTATTGTTATTACAAATATTGAAGAAAATAAAATTCTCCATCTAATACACTTAAAATTTTTATTATATCTAGTATAGATTTTCAGATAAAAGCACTGTAATATATAGAATAATTTAATGTAGTACATCGCAGAGGCAAAGGCACTAAGGAAACCAGTTGACGAATTCGAATGTTTATAACATAGTTTGTAAAAGACAAATGTCAGTGTCAAAAATTAACAGTTTTAATGACATTCTGAAAGCTTTTTCTGGGAAGTACATTTAATCTTTCTTATTGTTTTTTTAATTAAATATTTAAAATTGTAGGTAAAATGCATATATCCATCAGAAATACCGCCAATCTATTTAATGGAAGAATCTCTCATATTTAGGAACTTCCTCATACAATAAAAAATAGATATAATTAGATTTGTATGTGTGCAGAAGACATGTTAAATACAATAAAAACAATATTTGGGTAAAGTTCTGTAATGTTTTTGTTATAAAACGACGGTTCAAAGTACAATACAGTACATATATAACATAAAATGGAAATGGCGAGAGGTATTGGGCTGGCCATAAACTTATTTTTATAGTATTGAAACAAAAACTGCTTCAAAAATGCACAATAGTTTTTATTGAAACCTACGTCTATTCTTCCTTACATTTTCGGAAAAAAAATCGTCGCTCTTTTATGTCTGCTCTCCTCGGTCTTTGAGTCTCTGCCCGGCATCTCGACGCCGACGCCCGGCATCGATTCGCGTCCCAATTCCTCCGACGTCGAAGAGTAAGCCATCATAATCCCATCCGTTACGCGCGCCTCACTGAACAAGAAAGCGCCCAGTGAAAAAATAACACGAGCAAGTCATTTCATTCGCATTATTATCTACTTTATTTCGATTTTTTTTTTTGGGAAATTTTGTTATTATTCGCAATCTTGTAACAAGCGCGTTTATTAATTCTCCACTTTTATCCTTCAGAGGATTCAACGTTTTCCAAACATTAAACAATTATTTGTACCCTTAGCATTATCGTCATCATCATAAACTTCTTTTTTAAAATAATTCTGATTAAGTTTTTGTTTATTGTTAATACTATAACGAATGGTGTTCAAAATAGAACAATATATGCAATTGAACGTAATTCTAGTTACAAAGTCAATTGACTTGATCTAATATTGAACACCTACATAAGCAAATGTCAAACATTAATTGAATTGTTTCGTAGTTAGTGATTCGACCAATTGGTTAATACATATAATGAATAGACCTGATTTACTAGTTACAAACCACACTGACCGGTATACTGAATTATCTACAACAGCGATGCCCAACATTGAATTCTAAGCCAAAATTTTGAACAACAATAATTTATAAGTAATAAATGCAAAATCAAAGTCTCTGATTCAAACATCATTGTGGATTGCAATCTGAGAGAAGATTTGAAAATGTTTTTTTTTTGCAGTGTATATACAAAGTAGATATTTGCGCTAGCTTTTGTGTACGCAAAATGTCACTAGAAAAATCTATTGTGGCCAGCTCAAGACCTTCCGTTAATTTGATGTATTTTGTACAAATCCTATACCAAAAATTCATTGGAAAAGATTCTATATAACCAATAAAATTGTAACGCGAACATAATACAATTTTTTACAAATTCCATACAGGAAGTTCATTGGAAAATATTCTATAAATCCAATAATTATTATGTATACTCACATATAAATACTCTAAAAATGCATACACTTACTTAACATTATCTTTACAATAAAATAATATTACTACCAAGTTTCTATGTCTACCCATTTTTCAATTATTGCCCGAAAAGTCAACATACCCCACATTTAGATAAAAACTTCAAAAATTTAAAAAATCTAATTTTTATGCAACTAGATACTACTCAATGCGCTGATTCCAAATTTTGAAACCGCAGGTCGATATCTCTTTTCGTTCTCGAGATATTTAGGTTCAAAGTTTTGCTCAAAACTGCCCATTTTTGGGTAATAACCCAAAAATGGGTCGAGATATGAATTTGGCGACAACACCATTCGATTCTACGGGCAAAATTACATAAGTCCACCAATTTTCAGAATTTTTGAACATCGCATACAAACTCTATAGCAAAATAACTGAAAATGGCAAAAAATCGCAAAAATCCTAAGGGGTACCCCTTAGGATTTTTTCAGATTTTGGCCATTTTCAAACTTTTATTCATAAAAAATAAACCGGTTGGACAAAAATTATGAAAATTGGTATACTTATGTAATTTTGCCTGTAAAATCGAATGGTGTTGTCGCCAAATTCATATCTCGACCCATTTTTGGGTTAATACCCAAAAATGGGCAGTTTTGAGCAAAACTTTAAATCTAAATATCTCGAGAACGAAACGAGATATCGACTTGCGGTTTCAAAATTTGGAATCAGCGCATTAAGAAGTATCTAGATACATAAAAATTAGATTTTTTAAAATTTTGAAGTTTTTATCTAAATGTGGGGTATATTGACTTTTGGGGCAATAATTTAAAAGTGGGTAGAGATATAAACTATGTAGTAATATTATTTGATTGGAAAAAGAATGGTATGTAAGTTTATGCATTTTTAGAGTATTTGAACAACTGTGTGAATTTTTATAAATAAAGGCATTGAAATAAAAATGGATAAATGCTATAAAAAAGCTCCTTGGAAAAGATTCTGTATATCCAATAAAATTATAACACGCACACATACTATTTTTTGTAAATTCCATAACAAAAGTTCCTTGGAAAAGATTCTATAAATCCAATAAAATTATAAGATGAACATATACACTTTTTTCTTCTGCAGTTTTTCCCTATTTTCGCTGTTCTTACTCTTCTCCTCCACTCATTTCTCTCCATCTTTTCTTTGGCCTCCTTCTGCATGTCAATCAGACATATAACTGCTCTGTACATTACATAACCAAAAAAAAAAAAAAAATGCTGTACTTAAACACCTGTTACTTAAAGAAATACTTAAACTACTATTACAACAATTTTTTCGCCATTTATTTTATTATCAAATTATAGAATCCTCCAGATTTTGCTTCGAAGATAAAGCCTAATATTTTCTTCTTTTCCAAATTAAACGGTAAACCATGTAATTCAAACTATACAAGTAATTGTAGTAAATACATTTGTGGTTACAATAACATCCCCTGGTAACAATTTCCTGGAAACTTTTTTTATTTCCGCTTAAAGCCACCAATCATCTACCTAATAGAGGTTTCTAAATAAGATTTTATCTAGCCATTTTAAGTTTTCTGGTATTTCAAATCTTTGGATCTTTAGACAGATGTTACATGGGTTATCAAAATATAGATCTTTGTGTATAGTATAGGCTCGTGTTAGATTTTAAGAGGATATTAAACATCAACAGATAAAATAGAATTAAACGACAAGAAATAAGAGGAATATTGTTTTTTCGAGAAAATGTTTCCTGTAAATTTAATTAATGTCATTTATTTGTAATTAAAATTAACTAGAAAAGAAAAATTGTTAAGTACGAAAACGTTAAAAGTGTTTGGTTCGTTACATTTAATTTTCTCTGGTGTGATTAAAAGTTTCCTTGAAAAGGACTAAATAATATCCTTATTTCACGCTCAGTCGGGCTGTTAGTAAAGCTGTGGAATGCTTACCTAAAACATAATCGCAAACAAAGAGAGGATAACCGGTATTCTTTAAACCTTAAGCCCCAACATAATGTAATTTTTGTAGCATATTTTACATATGTTAACCAATTTAGAAAAATAATTTCATAGGGCTGCTAATCCCTATATAATTATCCTCAGTTTTTTTACCTCTCGCTAAGAGAGGTATTGGAATCATGCTAAAAATCGCTTATTCAGATTTTAGTGGATAAGAACGTTTTAAGGTCCCTACAATCCGATTATAACATTTTTACGATGATGTGCGTGTGTGTGTGTACGGTTTCTCAAATACTATAAGACTTAAAAAATATTTCACTGCAGTTTCCTCAATCTGACATTCCTGGGAAGAGCTGTTGAGATTTTGGTTATAATTGGACAATCGGAAGTAATAGTTTCTTTAAAAAATCTTCTAAATATAATTTTTTGGAAATTTTGTTATTACAAATATTGAAGAACATAAAATTTTTACGATGATATCCGTGTGTGTGTGTGTGTGTGCGTGGATGTGTGGATGTGTGGATGTTGGAACCACAGTTTCTATAAGACTTAAAAAAAAATATTTAAATGCAGTTTCCTCAATCTGACATTCCTGACAAAGCTGATTAGATTTTGGTAACAATTGGACAACAGGAAGTAATAGTTTCTTTAAAAAAATCTTCTAATAAAATTTTTATTTTATCTTGTATAGATTTAGGTATAAGGCACTGTAATATATAGTAGAATAATTTAATGTGATACATCGCAGAGGCTAAGACACTAAGGAAACCAGTTGACAAATTCAAATGTTTATAACATAGTAAAGTTTATAACATAGTTTGTAAATGACGGATGTCAGCGTCAAAAATCAACAGTTTTAGTAACATTCTGAAAACTTTCTCTGGGAAGTACATTTAATCTTTCTTATTGTTTTATTAATTAAATATTTAAAATTGTAGATAAAATGCATATATCCATCAGAAATACCTCCAATCTAGTTAATGAATTGGAAAAATCTCTGATATTTAGGAACATCCTCACACCATGAAAAATAGATATAATTAGAATTATATGTGTGCAGAAGACATGATAAATACAATAAAAAAATAATATTTGGATAAAGATCTGTAATTTTTTTGTTCGATAGCGAATACTTATATAGCATAAAATGGAAATGGCGAGAGGTCTTGTGCTGGCCACAACAGATTTTTAAATATTGCTTATTTGTAGTGATAGCCATGGAATTTAAATAAAATTACAAAGAAACGCTCAAATAGGTACAACCTAAATCTCTGATATTTAGGAACATCCTCATACTATAAAAAATAGATATAATTAGAATTACATGTGTGCAGAAAGTATGTTAAATACAATAAAAAACAATATTTTGGTAAAGTTCTGTAATTTTTTTTGTTATAAAACGACGGTTTGATAACGAAGAACAATACAATATTTATATAACATAAAATGGAACATATCTACTCGATCTCTGTTCTCTGATAAAAAGTTTCCGAGAAAAATAATTAATAGCTCTCGATAATTACAAAATAATAAGTGAGGAAAACTGTCCTACAAAAAGCATTTTCCGGTAAATAAACTCTTAAATCCATTAAGTATTATAAATCACTTTAAAATCTTAACGATCAGCTGACGTCACCGAGTGCCTATTAAAAGTTACAAATGTTTCTGTAACATAATACACGATTTGTCGCTAATTATTTGTCGCAAACCGTCAGTTTCAGATAGGAAATTACACCCTGCAAAAAAAAAAAACTGAGGGGATAAGGACAATAAAGTATAAGTATCAATGGTAGAGGAACACTTCCTGTGCATTGATATAAAGCTATTGAAAAAGGGACATTAGTGTTAGATGTATGTTAATAGTTTGAGGGAAATAATGTTGATAATACGCCTTTTTCTATAATTGGTTCAGACATTTTAGCCATAAAGACAAATTAGGTTGATGTACAGGCCGTATCTGGACCAGCATAAAAAAATCTGATGTGACCTTCCGTCATTTCTATGTATTTTGTACAAATCCCATACTAAAAATTCCTTGGAAAAGATTTTGTATATCCAATATAATTGTAACACGAACATAACTATTTTCCATAAATTCCATTCCGAAAGTTCTATAGAAAAGATTCTATAAATCATCATCTTTGTATTCAGCACAAGAATCTACATATGTACGCATTTATTTTAAAAAATTGTCCTACGAATTTCCTTGTTCCGTCATATCAAGAAAAAATTAAATGTTAATAAAAACTGTGTCGTTCAAAATATTTTGATGAAATTTGGTACACATGTAGTTTTTGGCAAACAAAATTCAGTGATGAAGTCGTTGACAACATATATCATACCCATTGTTGGGTATGGAACGCGGAAAATATGAAAATGAAACACCATTTGTATATTTGTTTCGTCAATAACTTTTAAATTTGAGAATCGTTTAAATCAGCGTCAACATCTTTGTATTCAGCACAAAAATCTACATATGTACATATTTAAAAAAAAATTGTTCTACGAATTATCTTGTTCCGTCAAATCGACCAAGAAAAAAATTAAATTTTGAATAAACACTGTATCGTTGAAAATATTTTGATGAAATTTGGTACACATGTAGTTTTCGGCAAACAAAATTCAGTGATGAAGTCGTTGACAACATATTTCATACCCATTTTTGGGTATGGAACGCGGAAAATATGAAAATGAAACACCATTTGTATATTTGTTTCAATAACTTTTAAATTTGAGAATCGTTTAAATCATCGTCATCATCTTTGTATTCAGCACAAAAATCTACATATGTACATATTTTTTTTTAAAATTGTTCTACGAGTTTTCTTGTTTCGTCAAAACGACCAAGAAAAAAATTAAATTTTAAATAAACATTGTATCGTTGAAAATATTTTGTTGAAATTTGGTACACGTATAGTTTTTGGCAAACAAAATTCAGTGATGAAGTCGTTGACAACATATATCATACCCATTTTTGGGAATGGAACACGGAAAATTTGGAAATGAAACACCATTTGTATATTTGTGTCTATATAATTTAGCTGTAATATTAGTAACAATAATTATTATACTTGGCAATTAATATATGATACAATTATTATTAATAATATATTATCCGTTTTGAAAGGTAATTTTAAAATAAATTTAGTTTATTTATTTATATGATTAATGTATTAAAATATAAATGTTTTATATCAATAATAGTAGTAATTTAATATCATATTCTCCATTGTAATACACATTTAGTGCGAGCTAATTATCCTATTTTTTATTCATATTTTTAATCAAGAAAATATTTTTATTGCTATAATGATACAATGGAATTATAACGACATGTTTTTCTCTATATATTTCTAGATCATTAAATATTATAATATTTTTATATTGGTCAACAACAACTGCCACCATTTTTTCATGGCACGCTTGATGTTTTATTTATTTATACCATTAAGAACTGTCGATATCAATTTTCAATTTACCAATGGCGTAAGACATTTCAAGACTTATTTGTCATTTTCCCCTCAGAAATTGAAATAACAATACCTAATTTATTATCGTAATTTCATATCGAGGTAGTAATTCCTCATGAAATATGTAGAGGACAAAACACCTGGTATAATGATGATGACTTCTTTTCAATTTATTACTGTCTAGTATTGTTGTAAATGGAAATAATAATTGAATTGTTGATTAACTGTTTGTTAATTGTTTCAGATGGTAACGAGTATGCTGGAATTTGGTAAGTCATATTTAACTTTTTTTTTTAATGTGGTTGCAATATATGTACGATTTTATTAATGGTGAGGATTGCAAATATATGGTAGATTTTAATAATTTTCATAAATAACAATATTAATAAAAACTTACTAAAGGTTACATTTCCATTTCAAATTTTTAAAACTAAATAAAAATATATTATAATGTATAAAGTTTTTGTATTTAATACTTGTATTATTGTATCAAAAATTGTATTGTATAAAAATTAAAAATATATGTAAATAAATAAATATAAAACATTATAAGGGATGCTAGAAGTTTTTACGCTTATCATCATCATTATCATCATTATTATCATCAGTTATAATTGGGTAAAATAAAATTTTAAAAAAATATTTGACCCTGTAAATAATTTTTATATACAACATGTAAATAATGTTAAATTTATTCCTATCAAAATCATAATTTAATGTGCTTTATTATTTATCGAGGGAAATAAAGTACTCCCTAGGGATATTCAGTGATTCTATACAGTGCCCCACACTCTATGTTCAGTATGGGGTCTTATGGAGTACCATGTTGCCAAATTTACTTGCTGTTAGTCTGCAATATAGAAAGATCAAAATATATGCCCAAAAAGAGATGAAATATTCTGGGTACTTCATTGAATGTATTTATGACTGGTATATTTTCTCTGTATCTAAACAGGTAGGTGAAAAGAAAAAAAAAATAAATAATAAACTGGTCAGTTTAACAATTTACAAAAAATATAAAATAATACAAACACAAAATATATGTAGGGTATAAAAATATAACAAGCGTAGGTAAATGAAAATAATTAACATATAAACTTTAGTCAATTTAAAGTAAATAATATAAAACTTTTTTGTTTTTAATTGGAAATTTTACAATCTTCGTCAACAGTATAAATTCCACTATATTTTCTACAGCGCATTTTTGTAACACTATACTTGCCGATTGGAGCAGATAGATATGATGAATTGAAATCCCTAATTTTTTGTGTTCCTCCTACGATACGATTTTTTATGTTTTATGCTATTTATGTCCACATATTATATGATGAACTCATAAAGAGTTAAAATTATTATTATTTTTTTATTTAATTTATATCTTCTTATTTGATAATTTATTATTATTTAGGCATGATAGAAATACTGCATATATTTTACATAGTTCATAAGTCTCTATTCTTTCTTTATAATCTTCCATTTGAATTTATAATATTTTAATATTTTAATCTCTAATGCATTTGATCAAGATTAGTATGCCGGGCGGTTTTAAAATATTGTGTTGAAATATTACTTATTACAGGTACAAATAGCTTCAGCATGTTTTTTACACCCCGGTTCCAACGCATTTTTTCGCGCCCCTGTAAATAAAACTATTTAAAACTGCAGAAAAATTTCAGGTGATTCCAATAAGCCCTTGGGTAAATAAGAGACCCTCATAAAACTTAAATTGTAGTGTTAACTAATTTTGGTATAGCAATGAAAATTTATAAATGTTTCAATATCACATTACATTGAAAAATTGGCAACATGGTACAGAAATCGTCCATAAGAATAACATTGGCTATCTCTGCTACACTGAAGATAGAGTGTGGGACACTGTATAGTCCTTTGCTAATTAATATAGATTAACAGATAAGGAATATTTATTTGGAAAAATATATAATGATTTTTATAAAATTAAATTTAAAATAAATAGTTTTTCTTCGTTATAGAAGTGTGCTTAATTCTTCGCTCTCGGCAAATAATAACGACCTTTACTCCCTTGATATATAAACTACTATTATTTTTATATTTCTGAGGCTTTAGTGAAAGCAAATTGGTTATCTGCTCAAATTAAAAAATTAGTCAGCTTACTAAAAATTAGATTACCCATGGAGTTGTTCCAGCAAATTTAAAGTTGGTATATGTAGAAATTGATAAAATGATAAAAAAAATGCCGAATATCTATTGTTCAAAGAAGTTTTTTGTTTGCGTTATGCATTGCCTAAAAGCGCTTTTATTATAAAAGTGCGCTCATAATACGGGCTTAAAAGTGTATTGATAATCTGAATTTCCCCATTAATGTGGTAATTTTGATGATAACGTAATTTTAAATTCTCTAATGTTTTTAAAAAATATTTATATAAAGAAAGCATTAGACAAAAAATAATAATGAAATTATTAAGTAGCTGACAAATTATGAAAAACATAATTACCTACATATTTATTTAGATCGTTAAACAATGACCAAAAATTCAAAAACTAAGCATCCCTTATATTTCTGTGCACATCTTCTCAAAATCCCCCTCCCCCAAAATCCTGCCCCCTTCCTCCTTGGCTAATTACCCTCCACAGCTACTTGTGTTATTTTGAGTGATTTATCTCCTTGCCCATCTACAAATTAGCTTACCCAGCATCCGACTCCATACTTGCCATTTGATTGGCTACCTCCTTGTAAGCTCCTCCCTTATTGGCTGGCTCCTCCTTGTGCCACCACTACGATTTTCCGATTGAGCTACCCTCAGTCGACAGTGAGTGCTCGTGTGAGTGCCATGGATCGGGAAGATACAGCGGGGTTGCTACAGGGTTATGGGTTTATGGAGAAGAGCGGGAATAACCAAGGACCCCGACATACGATTGACCAGATTTTGGGACTCAGGAATAGGGACGAAGAGAGAAGTGAAACACCGGGAACAGGGGAAAGTGCTGGTAAGTTTATAAAATTACTAAAAAATCAAATTTTGTATACTGAGGGTCCCTTCGTCCGCTTTATTTTTCCATCTATTGGAAAAACTTTTTAAAAAATTAATCACTTCGACTCGTGTTTTAAGTATCGAAATAGCGTAGTTTTATCGTCGCCGTTTCGTATACCAAAGGTCCTAGGTTAGAATCCCGGGAGAGTATAGATATTTGTGTCTGTCATCCCATTTCCATCAACATAAATTAAGAAACACAATGTTTGCTAGAAATCTGTATCATCTCTATGGGCTTTCGAGCCGGATTGGGTTACATTAAAAGTGTAAATCTACATGAAATCTGCAAAATCCCTTCTAGTGGTTCAGATATGACTGTTAAACATTATATGAATTTTCTCATAATTTCTGGGTACCTAATTTTATCTTGTGCACTGTTTGCACATTTTTCTCTACCACTCCTACACGGTTAAAGATAACAATCTGCGGTTTAAAAATTTAAAAACTACATGAAATTTTCTAAAATATGGTTCTGGCAAAATTTTACCCGTCGAGTGGTTTAGACATGACAGAGTGTTAAAAATATAAATTTTCTAACAAATTCTCAATACTTTAGTCTCATGTTCTGTTTACGCATTTATCCCTACCACTCCTACACGGTTAACGATAACAACCTGCGGCTTAAAAATTTGAAGTCTAAACAAAATTCTCAAAAATACTTTTCTGGAAAAAAATTATCCGTTGAGTGGTTTAGGCATGGCAGAGTGTTAAACATATATGAATTTTCTCACAAGTTCTCATTACTTTTGTCTTGTGCTCTGTTTGTATATTTTTATCTATTACTCTTACACGGTTAAAGATAACAACCTGCCGGTTAAAAATTTGGAATCTACATAAAATTCTCTAAAATTAGGTTCTGCAAAATTTTTTTTGATGTAGTAGTTCAGACATGATAGAGTATTAAATTTATATGAGTTTTCTTAAAAGTTCACAGTACTTTTCTCATGTTTTCTGTTTGCACATGTTAATCTACCACTCTTACACAGTTAAAGATAATCTACGGGTTAAAAATTTGGAATTTGCATGAAATGCTCTAAAATATGTTTCTGGATTTTTTCCCGACGATTTTTTCAATAGTTCTCACTTTTGTTTTGTGTTCTTTAGCTACTTTTAAGACCAAAAACTTTTAATAAAACCTTCCAAAAAAACTTAATTTTATATTTTGAAGCATTGATCGATAACCGATCCATATTACATTAATCAATCAATAACCCAATCAATATCGTCCATCATTTGCTTATTACATTTATTAAAAAGAAAAACATTCATTATTCCATAGTCTTCTATTTTTTTAAAATCATTTTGAAGCACCTCCACCATTTTTCGTTATCCTTATATTTGCAATTTTTTGTACATAATAATAATGTCATTCTATTTTGGATCCTATGACAAGTATAACAAGCTAATTAACTATTCGTAATTATATTTTCATTAAATCAAGATCAATTTCATGCCTTGTGCGATAAATATTTAATTACTAAATCAAGTAATTAGTACGAACAATAAGGTATCACCCTTTTCTAATTACTGTTGTTATAAGTTTGAATATTTAATATTATAATGTGGCGTTTCACGAAAGGCTAAACACGAAGAATAAATTAACATAATAATAATAATAAAAGGCATAATAATAACAATAAAAAAATATGTCTCAAAAAAAATTGAGGAAGATTTTTTTATATTTTTTTTTTAAATGTTAAATGTAAGTTCACATTGTTGCAAATTAATACAAAAACAAATTTAATAACAGTATCCTTCCGTGCGTGATCGTGAAAGCTAAGCGCGTGACCGCCTCACGCTCCACGCAATTAAGAAACAAGCTTACAGTTCGCGTGATTCCAAGGGTTGCTTGATTAGACCGTTTTCATAATACTGAATGAGCATAATGCTAACATATAATTGATATAATTATATGAGTTATTAAAGGGGTTTATCGCGAAACATGTTTTAAATAATTACCTGCTTTATATGGCGGTGAATTTTTATTATTAAGTGTAATTGCCGACTTAGCTAGATGCTATATAGATTTTTTTAGATATTTATATGTCGTGTTTATTTACAGAAAGAAACACAATATTATATTTTCTTACTCAGCGGCAATTATTAGTAGAACCGCTCGACTTACTATTTTTTGTCTTCAATAATTTTTATATATTTTATTCAATTTTGGCGTTTTAAACTGTCATTATTAACTCCATAGCAACAACAATAAGTAAAACTTTTTTCACAAGTAAATTAAAAAATTTTAAATCACTCTCACATTTTTTTTGATTCACTCTGCAACAAATAATGCATTTAAAATAACCAGGCACGAAATTAACACTTACCATAGTATTTATCAGATATTATCAGCCATTTTCATTACTTTTCACGGCACAAATGACAGACAATAAAGCTTTTTAAATAGATGACTTGACATCTATCATCGACGATTGTCATGCACAGTCTACTAACTGATTAGTTTTTTGTTTTGTCAAAATTAAATATTATAATGGTTTTTATTACCATTTCCTCAAAATTGAATAAAATATTGTACAAACCACTTGAGCTAAGAATGTTTATTCATTCGAAGAAATTAACTCACTCGCCCTTACGGGCTCGTAAGCTAAACTTTCTTCTCATGAATAAACATTACCTTAGCTCACTTCGTGTGTAAATATCTATTATTGATTATTTTTTTGACAGTACAAGGCTTCGGAGTATGGATTCTAGATCCAAAACCCGAAAAAATCCCAGTAAACATTGATGCTATATTGCGTCCTTACAGAGATACCGCGGATTCTATATAAAAAAAGTAGGAAATAGTAGTCTAGTTTATTTATTTTTTTATTGAGTAATAAATATATAATTATAAGAAAATCTTAGAGCAAGTATTCAAAATGTACACCACTGCATTCAATAAATGTCTATATTATTTAAAAATATAATGGCGGATGATTAAAATATTATATTTTTATTAAAAATAGAAGACTTTGCAATACTATTTTTGCCTCTCGCTAAGAGAGGTAGGTATTGAAATCATGCAAAAAATCTCATATCTAGATTTTAATGGATAAGTACGTTTTAAGGTCCCTATAATTCGATTATAACATTTTTACGATGGTGCCCGTGTCTGTATGTGTGTGTGTGTGTGTGTGTGTGCGCGAGCGCGCGTGTGTCTGTATGTGGATGTATGGTTGTGTGCGTGTGGATGTTGGAACCACGGTTTCTCAAATACCATAAGACTTAAAAAATATTTAACTGCTCTTTCCTCAATCTGGGAAGAGCTGATTAGATTTTTGTAACAATTGGATAACCGGTGATAGAAGAAACTTGAATAACGCCGGAAGTAGTTGATCATGAGTAAAATGTTTTTATTGCTTCAATGCATTCAATGCTAAAATAAAATATAGCGTATTCTATTTAAAATAAGAAAGTTGAGGTCAATTTCCGGTCAACCCGGAAGTGCTACTGTTTTGAAAATATTTTAGTTAAAACGGGCATGTTGGATAACCCCTAGATACCAAATTTAGTTAAATTATATTAAATAGTATTTAAAATATAGATAGCGTAAGCTCGTCCTGAGACACCCTGTATATATATATATATATATATATATATATATATATATATATATATATATATATACTAGCTGAATTGTAAATCTACAAATGTTTCCTTTGTATAAAATAAAATAAATCAATCATCAAACTCAAATGAGGCTTGTTGAAAATAAAGTAATTCCATCTTTCTTCCAGTAGTTGGTAATAATAAGGCACCTCTAGTAAATTGGCCCAATGGCAAACTACGTGTTTGTCTCCTTTCTCGCGTCGTAATCCTAATGCGACAGCCGATATGATTGCGCGACAGCCGAGCGTTCGGCCGCTAATACTCAATTAATCTTTCTTCATCCTATTTGTCAATCTTGTAATCCTATCAGCCGTAATTCCACGTCTTACGGACGCACGTCAAATTAGCGCGATGTCAATAATTCTTATACCGTTCACCGTGCGCTATATAGACGTCTATATGCGCAGAGATATATTCCTTGGGAAGGTGATTGGATCGGGCATTGTTTGTAAATTGGATCTTTGCTTTACTTCGTTAAACTGGATCACAAATATCAACTTAATACTCTAGATGCATATGCTATGAATAATGCTCTAACTTAGGGGAAATAATGTAATATAGTTATTCTTATCGTTCATTGTTTACATACGGACGTAATAAATAATAGGTAGATGTCGATATTTGACATTTCAGCAATTTTCGCCTCGCGTATTTGACAGGTATATCGATCGGTGACTGTGTCGGTAACGGCGGATTTTTACAATAATGACAGATGCCGCTGCCGTGATTTTGGTTTATATAAATTAATTTTAAATATAGGAAATGTTAAAGTAAAAAAATAACTTATGTAGGTAGTATTTTTTTACATGAACTTTATTACAGTAAAGATGATTTCTTTTCTAAATGCCCATAAACGTCCAGTGTATTTTGATTATTTTACCGCATAGTTAGACAAGTTACAACACAGTAAGCGTTAAATGTAGGTTACACTTGCTGTGTATATAATTGTAAAGTTCCATTACACTTCAGGAGGGCAAAAACCATTTTACTGACTTAGAATGCTATTAGCTGTTAAGCCCTATCTCTGACAGAACCTATTAGTATTTATTGTCAAAATGACATTTCAAATACTGATTCAATTGGCAGTAACAGAAGCTGTGTCCGATGTTGCATTTTTATCATCCTAATATTTAAATCCTAAATTTATGTGTTCTAAATCTAGTGACTATTTAGGAATTTAGGAATTAGATTTTAAGGTTTTGCAAGAGCACACTGCGCCTTGAAGTTGACGCGCGCTAATTAAAGAAATCATGTTCGCTGCTATAATTTGTGCAAAATGTCAAATTTACTGTCAAAAACTAGCTTCTTAGCTTCTATTTTATGAAATATAATATTAACATTTAATCTGCAGTATCAAATTAAATCAAATTGTATAATTCATTTTTGTTGTTCTAAAATGTTGCCACGGAAACTAATGGATGTCATAAGTGTGCCATTCGGAGTTGCATTTATGTGAAGAAGACCTAAATCATAAATTCTAAATGCCAGAATGCGACATCGGACAAATCCTAAAAAATACTTGAAATAACCTAAAGCATTTTAATCACTCAAAATTCTGTCAGGCCCCTGCTTTGTCATAACCTATTTGTATTTATTACCAAAATAACAAGTCACATACTATTTCCGTTGCACAAGTACGGCCATGTTGCTGCCGTGTATAAAAATTTGGCCATTTTTATTCCTAGTGATATAATTATTATGACATTTTTACAAGTTATACTGATATTGTTGGCACGCACTTTTAATTGCGTACTACTCTTTTCATAATAGATATAAAGATAATACAGCTAGAAAATTTCCCAACATGATACGGAAAAAATAAACAAATTATTTTTAATAATAAATTAAGCAAACTTGTCCGTTTTTTATCACATAATTTATTTTAAATTACAAAGAGACAAATTCCATAGCACACTATCTGTAAAATTAATAATTTATTCTCCCGTTCTTTTAATTACGTTTTCCAACTTTGCTAGAAATTGTTTTAAATAATTACAACTTTAATTTTACATTACATCAAAAGTTTAATTAATGCTTGCATGCACTCAAGAGCTTATTAAGTTTATATTAAAATATTTATGTTGAAAATGAGTATTAAGCGAGACTTAAAAAAATAACAGAGAGTTAATATTAACAAGGGTTAAAATGTAACAGAAACAGGCAATCTGATAACTCGGAATTACATTCGAGCCGGGAGATCTTAACTACATGCACTCGTAAGAGGGTGAATTTCAAGTACACATACAATGCATTGTATGGGAAACATATGGTTGCTTGGTGCTCACTCTATTACACAATTATATAGTGATTTTACCGATTTAAAAGATATCCCTTTGTATTATTAAAACATTCCATATAACTACGAACTTAAATGACTATAAAATGTAGACTATTACGACCATACGTTTCGTGACGCGAAATAATAAAATTGTAATCTTTCTAATTCGATTTATAACAGTTATAATCTATTAACCAATAAAAACTACTCAACCATTTATATAGAAATAAAAATAGGACATCAACCAATTTGCTGGGAAATTATTTAACAATCTAAAACAAAAGACATTCATGGCTTAATTATATCTGTCATGGGTTAAAAGCTAAATAATTTCGTTTATAATTTTCGCTGCCAATTATACTTTTTATATACATTTTCTCTGAATCCGATAGACAGAATATAAGTAAATCATAAAATTGACAATTCTAATATACAATGATTAAAACATGATGGTAATAATATACAGGCTGTCTCACAACTCGCGCCCCAGACGAAACTGACACTTGCCGACGACAATAGGTTGCCAACAAATACAAGAAAATAATTTGCGGCTGCTTGCATAACGGAGTTACAAGACTTTTTAATCCACCAATCCCAAAAAGATATCTTGAGGTGTGATGTTATTACAAAATAAAACTGGTTGCTAGGTTTTAAAAATACTACTAGTGAGTTACAAAATTTGTTTGACTTACTGTAATTTTGACACTTTAGAGTTGACTTTTCACTGCCAACAAATTTAGGTTAGCGAAGGTGTCATCCGAGATCATCATTTATATTGTACAGTGCAACGTGCTGTATCAGCTGTGTAAAATGTGTTGAACGAAAATATTATTGTCCACATTCTCCGAAAATTATAATCATTTCTAAGTAATCAGCGGCTGAATACATGGTAAAAATTTGCTTTTTTTATTCACCTTGTCAAATTTAATTTCGAAAACTACAGTCGCCCACACATTTTAAAGAAGATTTGATTTGTATAAAACCATAGTAAAGTAAAATTACGGCAAACACACATTAAAGGCGTAGGTCTCTGATTGGTCATCTTTTCTCTAATATCTTTTAAGCTAGATTTTTTTCTTCGAAATTACACATCCGAATGCAGTCTTGTGTTTCCTCATTCGCTCTGGTGCGCGAGTTGTGAGACACCCTGTATATTTAGACGCACATGTGAGTTTGATTTCAAATTCTAAATTATATGAGTTAATATAAGACAGTTATTTCGTTTAATTTTAGATACCCAATTAGGTATCCACACACCTATAACTACTCTTCCTATATAATCCGAGGTCTCTCCTTTATCCTCAGAGCTGTTTCCTGATAACACATAAATTTTTGGAAAAAATTTGAATGGACGATACCGTGATTTAAGCAAAGAAGATTGAATATACTAATGGCCTGTTTTCTTCTATTCCATGATGATTAGTTTTACCTTTGACGTGTTTTACAGTTTATTTTACGTACTTTTGATAAATCTTGCGCCTTTATTGTTTTCATTGTGGGAACTGTTATTATTTATTTATTATTTATTATTAAAGCTTCCATAACAGGACTAAAATAAAAATGAAAAGATAGTAATAACGGCCTAGGCCGTTATTTTTTTATAACAGTCGCCTACAATTAAGAATCAGGTGTCCCTAGATAAATAACAGGAAAGAATATTGAATCTGTTTAGTCTATACCACGATGATTAGTTTTGCCTTTGATTTGTTTTAAAGTATATTTTACGTACTTTTGAAAAATTCTGCACCTTTATTGGGACTGTTAAAGCTTAAGTTATGTTACCTAATTATTGTAGTACTAAGCATATTCAGTATAAGTGTATGTACTTTTCTGAAACCACAATATTGTCCAATCAATTTTGTTCTGAAAAATTATGTGGTACAATAAGAAATATCATCATTTCTTTATATTTTGTTACCAAACTGCATTATAACTTCTTAAGGAGGAAGTCTACTTCCGTTTCCGTGCGTGAAAAGCTTGAAACTAAAACAAACTAATGATTATCGTAACTAAAGACGTTGTCAGCGAAATTATATCAAGATAGAAACCTAATTTAACGTTTCATATTATCATGATTATTATATACTTAGTGTATATTAAATTGACGTAATCTACTATATTTAAAGATCGACCATTTTGTTGTGTAGATTGTTAATGAGACATTTCCTGAAAGAAAATCAGGATTTGCTCATTAAATTTTGTTCAGGTGAAGTAATTAATTTTTCAATAAAATTAATTGATTTTCAATATTCCTGATTAAATTATAGGAAAATTAAATGTTTTTTAATTGCCGGCTGAAGCTTTTCATATTGTATTCCATTTTTTAAATTTGCTATATTTGTGACATTAAGAATCAAACAGCTGTCAATAAGCGCGTGTCAAATATTAGTTTACAACAAGAATCTGGGATTAATAATCAGAAACTCACAATTTTTCGATGATATTTCAGTTCTAAAACTGTTATTTATATCTCTTGTGCGACCCCACTTAGAATACTGCTCGGTAATTTGGAATCCTATTTATAATAAAAATAGTGATTCTCTCGAAGGGGTTCAAAGAAAATTTTTAAAATATGGTATGTATATCATAAATGGAAGTTACCCGCCAAGAGGTATGTCACAGGAATTATTGTTAAAATCGTTTAACTTGAATTACCTTCATCAAAGGCGAACTATTAATTCTGTTATTTCACTACAAAAAATTATTAATAATAACATAGACTGTCCCCTCATTTTGAACAACATTTCGTTTCGAGTACCGAGATTATCAGCCCGACATACCAGTACATTCTATGTCAAAACTCCTCGATCAAATATTCTAATTAAATCGCCTATAAATAATACGCAACAATGTTACCATCAGATTGAATTGTATGTTGATATTTTTCATGACAGTATAAAAAACTCTTACCCTAGAATTGGACAGCAGTCTGTTGGGTATTGCACAATAATAATAATAAATAATAATAATTACACATTGGATCAAAATGGATCATATAGAGCAATATATATATATATATATATATATATATATATATATATATATATATATATATATATGCAAAAGAAACTTAATATAGTTTGCATGATTAGTAAATATGTAGGTATGTATTTAAATTAATAAAAATTAAATAGCGGAAGGTATTGTGTTGACCACATCAGATTTTTTGAATTATGGTATTGGAGTTATACTATTCGAAACGATCGTCACATACACACACACACACACACACATGCACACACACATACATACATACATACATACATACATACATACATACATACATACATACATACATACATACATACATACATACATACAGACATCATAGTAAAAATTGACTCCAAAAAAAGTCACCATTGAATTTTTTGACGAGGCAATACCTGCCTTACCTTTAAAGGTGACGGAAGCGAAAAAATATATGAAAAGCAAAATACGTTGTTGATAATTTTTTTTCTTGCGTGTGTCGTTAATTGGTCGTTTAAAACAAATGAATGAAATGAATTTCATTGGTGGAAAAGGCGGAGCACAAACCAATTCGTCATTCCCATTTGAAATGCAAAAATATTACATTAGGTAATGCTGACAATTAATTTATAACGCGTGAACCGTCTTATCTTAAAAGCATCAGAGATAGAAATTAATCATGGCCTGCTTTAAATTGGTAATAAGTTTATAGTCGAGGCTCATTAGCGGCTGTTTGAGATCCATAGACGGCGATACGGGGGCGAAAAGGCATAGACGTTCGTCAGCGACTAAATTGAGCTACCTGGAAGTTATGAGATTGAATGGTGATAAACTAACGTTTAAGGATCGAAGACGACTTTGTTTGCAGATGCTCTATAGGTTCCGCTTTTGGAATTTCATTACCATAAAATTGTTTTCTTTCTTCACTACATTTAAAATTATAAGTGATAGAGAAAAATATGTATGAAAATAAATATATCATCCTGGCATATTACCCATTTCTGAGTGTGCCACAATCTGCTTTATCGCAGATATCAGTAATGATGATGACATATTTGCACCGTGCGGGCTCTTACCAGGCGTCACTTCACGGGCACTCATTGATGACGTGGAGAGTGCACCACAGGGGTCACTTTTGTGCCATTTAAAGTTCGAAATATTTGGCGTCGGTCGGGATCGAACCCGGTCCTCAGGTTCGCGACGAGACACTCAGGCACGCGGCTGCAGGACGAAATAATTGTTAAAATGCATATAGTCAGAAAAAATGACTGTCATGTCCAATAATAAAACTATAAATATCGTAGTTGAAGACCTTGGAATAAAAAGTGGATAAATCAAAATTCTCACTTTTGTAAAAAAAAATGGAGAATGAAAACAAAAAGAAAATATTATTTTTGAACTTATTCTCATAGATTGAAGTATAATTTAGCAGAGAATGGGACTTTGGGAGTTAGCTAATAAAAAAAAAATCTGATGTGGCCAGCACAATATCTCTCGTCATTTCTATTTTATGTTATATAAGTATTGTATTGCACTTCGCTATCGAACCGTCATTTCATAACAAAAAAAAATTACAGAACTTTACCCAAATATTGTTTTTTATTGTATTTAACATGTCTTCTGCATATATACAATTCTAATTATATCTATTTTTCATTGTATGAGGAAGTTCCTAAATATCACAGATTCTTCCAATTCATTACCATGATTGGCGTTACCTATTTTATTTCTGATGGATATATGCATTTTACCTACAATATTAAATATTTAATTAATAAAACAATAAGAAAGATTTAATGTACTTCCCAGAAAAAGCTGTCAGAATGTCACTAAAAATGTTGATTTTTGACACTGCATTTATCATTTACAAACTATGTTATAAACATTTGAATTTATCAACTGGTTTCCTTGGTGCCTTAGCCTCTGCGATGTATTACATTAGATTATTCTATATATTATAGTGTCTTTATCTCTAAGGCTGTGTCCGATGTCGCATTTTGGCATTCAGTATTTAGGATTTAGGTATTCTTCACACAAGTACAACTCCGAATGGCACACTAGTGATATCCATTAGTTTGTATGGCAACACTTTAGAACAACAAAAATCAATTATAAAATTCGGTTCAATTTGATGCTTGAGAATAAATATTAATATTATAGTTCATAAAATAGAAGCTAATAAGCTATTTTTTGACAGTCAATTTGACGTTTTGTACAAATTATAGCAATGAATATGATTTGTTTAATTAGTGCGCGTCAACTTCAAGGTATCGTGTGCTACAGTATACCCCCAAAATCTAATTCCTAAAATCCTAAATAATCACTAGATTTAGAGTATATAAATTTAGGATTTAGATATTAGGGTGATAAAAGTGACCCAACAAAATTACATTTAATTCTGTAATTGCTGAAAATCTGTAACCAAAATTATTGCAGTTCATCTCTTATAGAAAATTTTATGGACAATGCAAATATTGCAACCGCAGGTCGCTATCTTTAACCGTGTGAGAGTGGCACATAAAAATACAAAATAAGACATCACTACAAATTTTCTGCTCTATTAGTTTCTTTAAAGTATCGTATCCTATTTAACGAAGCATAAATTAGTAGAGCAATAAATAACGACTCGTTGTTGCCTTTACTTAAACCATTAAATCGGCGTAAATAACGTCGCGTGATTTAGACGCGGTGCGTCACGACGCCCGACGTCACGTACAAGAAGCGTGACGACTAAAGTGCGTTTAATTACCTGATAATCCGGGTTCAATTCCGGAAAGGATAAAGAATTATCACACATTACAAACACCATCAATTACACACTATTTCATTGGAGTCTTCTTGGATGATTATAGTGAGTTACACTTTCTACATTATAGTATGTTCAAAACTCTATTCTTATGGCCGTCAGTATAAAATTCTATATAAAGATGTATGAGTTTCAACATTTCAGAACCATAAAATTAAATACAATTTTGTTTATTGTACTTACGAGGTGTGGCATTTAATAACAAGATTTTTTTTTCGGCTTTCCTGTAAATTTGGCAACATTACAGGCTATGTCATATTAATTTGTTCCCTCCATCCACTGTTCAAATTTCAAGATAATTAGGCAAACCGTTCGGCAGTAGCCTTTGATTGAAGTTAACTACTTTCTAGTACTCCGCCGGAATTGTGTTAGTGTCAGTATGAAATTCTGTGTGAAACTTAAAAAATCCGCTACAGAAATGTACGAATTGTTGAAGAATGTTTACGGTGATGAGGGTCTATCTAGTACTCAAGTTTTCGAGCAGTTTAGAAGAGACGATTAGACATTGTTTATTTCGAAAAGCGAGTGATTGTTCACATGGATTGGGTGCCTGAAGGGCATTTTGTTTACCAAGCATATTACAAGAACGTTTCGATAACACGGGTGAGAAGAAAAACAAAACGCCCTGTCCGGCAAGACATTTTTGACGAAATACAAAATCATCGTGTTGGTACATCAACCGTACTCTCTTGTGACTTGCTTTTATTCCCAAGTTGTAATTCTGCGTTAAAATGCACCAAATTCAGGGCCGAGATGTAGTTATAAAAAAGTGGCAGAGCTTATGAACAACCTATCAAAAAAGGCCTGCAGGCATTGCTTCCAACAATGGAATATTCGCATCAGGCGGTGTAGGGTTCGGGGAGGAGAGTACATTGAAGGTGGCAATATTTGTTTTGTATAATTTTATACATTGTCAGTGTTCTAAGATCAATCTTGTTATTTTGTAGCCATACCACGTATTTCATATTCTTACGGGCCACTCTCACACGGTTAAAGATAGAGGCTTGCGGATACAATATATGGATTCTACATAAAATTCTCTATGAATTGTGAGCTGCAATAATTTTGACTGCAGAGTTTCAGCAATTACAGAACGATCAAATTAAATTAATTTTGTTTCGTGCACTTCTTTCAAATTTTTATGTGCCACTCTCACACGGTTAATAATAAAAGCCTGCGGTGTACAAATTTGTATTCTTCACAAAGAGAGTTAAATTAAATTTTGTCTTGGGCACATATTTTATAATTTTTATGAGCCAGACTTTTACTGTTAAAGATAGCGGACTTCTCAAAACCGTCCTCTATTTTGTCACTAATATTGATTGCAAAAAATCGATCGACAAGACAATTTAATCTTCTGGCTGAAAGCGTGACATCGTCCTAAGAGTTTTTAAATTAAATAACGTTTTACATTATATGCCCTATGCACACAAAATCGCTCGGTTACCCCTAGCCCCAGAACAAGGGGAGTTAATAGCTTTCTAAGGGTGGAATTTCAAATTAATAAACTGTATCTACCACAGAGAGTACATAGGCTGCCACGCGCTTCAAACATCGTTGATAAAGGGCAGGATTTAATTAAGTATTTTATTTTGAGAATTAAATGTCAATTTGAAAATTGTACAAAATTTCATATTGTTTTACAATTTGTTGGGGGAAAATGTACTAGCCATGCAATCATTTTGAAAATTGAATTATCTAAATTAGAAATTAGAAATATATATATATATATATATATATATATATATATATAGTGCGAACTTTTTGTTTATGCACCCTTATGATTTATTTGCATTTATGCCATTTATTTTTTTTGTGATGACGTCACAACTGAAAAACAAATGAAAGTCGGAAGATGACTCGCACATATTAATTTGTGTTTTTAAAAACTAAAATCGACGTGTTTCAGGGTTTTAAAAAAAAACCATCTGAGTTCGGATTTTTTTTTATATATCCTCATTATTAAAATATATTTCAAAACTCATATTAATAATTGGAATAATACTACCTTTTTAGTTTAACTTCTGTATTTATTTATTTATTATTAAAACTCAACGTTTCGGCACCATAAACTGGTGCCTACTTCAGGGGAAATTGACAAAAATATGAAAAAATAAAAACAAGTAACCAAGGTAACAAGAAAAGTTCGTAAATGTTACCTTTTTTATGTATACAATTTTCTAGACAATACATGCATGCCCGGCAATAACTTGGACGGCGAACATGCATCTTCTCAAGAAAACTCTCCTTTTGCCACAGGAAAAAACCGTCCCAAAAACTGGCAGAGAAGTGATCTGTATAACTCAGAGACGCTTTATCGGTAGCGAAATACCGTAGCCGTAATAATAATAAATAAATAAGTACAGATCTTGAACTAAAAAGGTAGTATTATTCTAATCCTCATTTTTGGATTAGCGAATTCTACTCTAATTTTGACAGTTTATATCTTAAAATATAGTTTAATCTATTCCTAGTATCTACCTTTATTGATAATATTATGAAAATTAAATTTTAAATACCGGAATAGAATAAAATTCACTAAACCAAAAATGAGGATTAGCTTAAACTTTTTTGTGCATAAATGGAAAACGCTATAAGAATTACACAAACTAAATTTCTCGTTGTGAATGTTATAATTTTGTTACCCTATGAATCTAAATAAGTAACATTTTGGTCGGCGTAGGTATAACTACTTTATTTCCTTAAATTTTATTATCTAGATCTGTATCACGCAACGTCTTTTATAACAGAGTATGCTAGTACGGTACAGTTATTTAAAAAGTGTTGCATTGCATTTGACAAAGTTCATGTTTTATAAATTACAATACCGAGGCTATTTGGCGAGCAATTTACATTTATATTACGAAATTCTTTACTTTTGTTGACACAAATAATATGCTTACCTATGTAAATAATAGTTGTAACATTTTTAAAATTAATTAATAAAGATTCTTTTGAATTGAAATGTTTCTTTTTACCTCTCGCTAAGAGAGGTATTATTGGAATCATGCTAACAATCGCATATCCAAATTTTAGTGGATACACTCATTTTAAAGTCCCGAGAAACCGATTATATGGGGTCCCGTGGCCTCCTGCCTGAGTGTCTGGTCGCGAATCTGGTGAACCGGGTTCGATCCCGACCGACGCCAAATATTTAGAATTTAAATGGCACAAAAGTGAACCCTGTGGTGCACTCTCCACGCCAGCAATGAGTTCCCGTGAGGTGACGCCTGGTAAGCGCCCGCTCGGTACAAATATGTCATCATCATTACCAATATCTGTGATAAAACAGATTGGCACACCCAGAAATGGGTAATAGGCCGTGATGATATATTTATTTATTTATAGAAATCGATTATAACATTTTTACGATGATGGCCGTTAAAGCCACGGTTCCTTAACTAATATAAGACTTAACACATGTTTAACTGCGGTTTCCTCATTCTGACATTACTGGGAAGAGCTGATTAGATTTTGGTAACAATTAGACAACCGGAAGTATTAGTTACTTAAAAAAAATTCTAAATATTATTTTTTGAAAACTTATTACAAATATTAAACAATCTAAAAATCTTTCTCCGACATGTTTAAAATTTTTGTTATATCTTCTACGGAGGTAGAGAAATATAAATATGTGAAATAATATAAATAAATAAATATATCATCACGGCATATTAGCCATTTCTGGGTGTGCCAGTATCTACAACACATGTAGTCATCGGTAATGATGACGATATATTTTACCGTGTGGGCGCTTATCAGACGTCACCTCACGGGCACTCATAGCTGGTGTGGAGAGTGCACCACAGGGGTCACTTTTGTGCCATTTAAAATTGGAAATATTTGGCGGCTGTCGGGATCGAACCCGGTTCCCCCGGGTTCGCGACCAGACACTCAGGTACGCTGCCACAGGACCCTATAAATAATATGCTGTAATGAATCTCGCACCCCGTGGAAAACAAGTAGAAAATTAAAATGCTTGTAATTGACAAATAAATGTGAGAAACCGTCTAAATTTGCATCGCGAATAGTTTAATGTGGAAATGTCGAGAGGTCTTGTGCCGGCCACAACAGATTTTTTGCACTGGAAGAAATTTAATAAAAAATATGATCCTTCTAAAGTCGGCACGTGGTCATCAGAACATCTCCATTAGGAAAACAAAAAGAGGAAATTCATGGCCAACTAAAAGCCTCCTTATCTACGATCGGCTGTCGAAGAGAGCGTTCTGAGCATCAAGCAATTACCTTAAGTATATGTAAGCCTACCACTCATCAGTGACAGATCAATCTAGGACCCGAATCACAACACTAAAACGCGCGCTGGTCTATTGTGAAGCCGGCTTTCACTCTAGCTTAATTAGCGCTCTGTCAACAAACATGATTAATTCACTAGTGTATTATTATCCATTGCTTGGATACAATTAATGTTATTACCGAAATTGGCTGCGTTGTTTAAAAAAATGATTTTTGTTTTTGAAGTGACGGACGATCAAAGCTGACTTGGATTTTTTAATGAATTGATAGTTAACTTTTGATTAATTAAAACCAGCGGGAGGGTGATTCAATTATTTGGGAAATTTGTTCCTTTGGCAAAATCGTTTAATGTCACTAAGAGACTCTTTGATGTTTATAACAAATTTATAATTATTTATAATCTACTGTAAATGATTTAGCGATATCCAATTTACACTTTTATTTTGTTTTCTTCGACTTTTAGTTCAAGAAATAATTAAATGTTACCTGGACTACTTTAATATTTTTCTTGCCTTTAAGCCTCAATTCTACCGATTGTCCTAATGCGTAAGAGATATAATTAGGCATTTAGTATTTAGGATTTAGGTCTTCTTCGCATAAATACAACTCCGAATAACACACTAGTGATATCTATTGGTTTGTATGGCAACTCTTCAGAACAACAAAATTGTATAATAAAATTCGATTTAATTTGATGCTTGAGAGTAAATGTTAATATTATATTTCATGAAATAGAATCTAAGGCTGTGTCCGATGTTGCACTTTTATCACCCAAATATCTAAATCCTAAATTTCTATGCTCTAAATCTAGTGATTATTTAGGATTTTAGGAATTAGATTTTAGTGTTTTGCCTTGAAGTTGACGCGCACTAATTAAACAAATCATGTTCGTTGCTATAATTTGTACAAAACATCAAATTTGCTGTCAAAGAATAGCTTCTTAGCTTCTAATTTATTAAATGTAATAGTAACATTTACTCTCAAGCTTCAAATTGAATCTTATTGTATAATTCATTTTTGTTGTTCTAAAGTGTTGCCATACAAACCAATGGATATCACTAGTATGCCATTCGGAGTTGTATTTATATGAAGTAGACCTAAATCCTAAAAACAAAGTGCCAAAATGCGACATCGGACACAGCCTAAAGCTATTCTTTGACAGTATATTTGACATTTTGTACAAATTATATCAACGAATATGATTCGTTTAATTAGTGCACGTCAACTTCAAGGCATAGTGTGCTCTTGCAAAACCCTAAAATCTAATTCCTAAAATCCTAAATAATGACGTAATGTAGGGCATATAAATTTAGGATTTAGCTATTAGGGTGATAAAAGTGCAACATCGGATACAGCCTAAATCTAACTATAGTAATACAATTTATCAGTATTTTTATATATTCACCGTTAGGGGAGTAATTTTTTATACTTTTCTTGTAAAACTGTTTTTTTCTGTTTTGCTAATAATAATGAAACAATAGTTGAAAACCCAAATCGTCAGTAGGTACTAAAGAATTTTATAACATACGTGAACCATTTAAGCTTTTTGATTCACCTTTACTTTGTACGTAATTCCACTCCATTGGCATTACACAAATGAAAGACATAATAAACTTAGTAAAAATTTTCTTTGATTTCTCTAATGAGTTCTATTGTAGCTGTGAACTGGTAGGTGACCACCTGTCGTGATGTTTAATGAAAAGCGCAACGTCTTAATCCAAAGCAATTCATTAATTACGTTTCATTCTTGTAAACAATGGCGAGCTAATGGGAGTATATTGGAACTCAGCGGGAATCGCTGCCAAGACCACGAGGTCATCAGTCAACACCCTGGAATTACGGACGGACAGATGGTCTTCGAGGAAGAATGGACGAAGATGTCTTACTTAGATTTTCTATATGATGTTAGAAAAGATTTTTTCCTGATCCCGTCAGCTTCTCTCCACATATTGTAGGAACTAAGATTTATCCGCCTTTATGAGACGAATTAGCACATAAAATGTATAGTGGGTTCTTGCCAGATTGGAAATTACAACTTGTATGAAACTAGTTGGTGAATAGTAATAAGAAATAGTTATTTACATTTGAGTGCGTGTAAGTTGTATTTTACAGTGCGACAGCTTTGTTTAAGGTATGAATCGTTAAGGCGATTGCCTTAATAATTGTAGCGCTGTAAAATACTTCACGCACAAGAATTGTATCAAACTTTTTAGCCGACAATAATGAAAATCACTTTTTTTAATGAGATAGGTTGTAGTTCTGAAAAGGGATGGTTTAAAATACTGGGGTTAAGTCAATTTCCAAATTTGATTTTACTTACCTTCATCAGAGTTCTTCTTCTAGCTCAAAAATTTATTTTTAATATAGACGTTGTTTATGACTGATAATATATTTATTTGCTTACGTTCTCTTCGTAATAAATAATAGGTAGGTGTCAATATTTGACATTTGAGTAGTGTTCGCTTTGCTTCTATCAGAAATTGAAAATGACTTCACAATGAATAGTTGATGGATCCGATGGATAGCCGCTGTGACCGAATAAAGAAACGGGTTGCTGAAAAGTGCGATGAAACTCCTAATCTTAAATATCAACTGAGAGTTAACCACCAGCTAACAGATATGGAAAGTTTTATAGTTAAAAGAACCGTTACCACTTATTCGCCGAACGATCCTTGTGCAGCCGTATACAAAAATATGTTCATTTTTACTCGACCGGGACAAACTAAGCGAATAATAAAAACAAAGAAGACTGTGGGATTGGAATGTCTTGATGTTTAAATTAAATTACGATGATCCTTAGCTTGTTAACAAGCGATGAAGATGAGATGAGATGTAGATCTTACGCATGCGTGCTCTCGAATCCATTACGTTACATTAGCGCTTTATTCCACTAAATCGAAAATAAAAACATCAAGTTAAGTAATCTAAGTGGTGTTCCATTAAAAGCGTCATATCGTAAGTTGACATGATTAGCAGCACGCGATGGTGGAGCGGAGCACAGTACAACCCGAGTCCAGTCCAGCGGTAATTTGTATCTGCGCAACGTCACCTTGCGTAAAAACGCCATGCATGCGAAAAAGCAATTAACAATTACTTGCCCTTATCGCACATCTCTTGTGTTTATTATTAATGCGGGCAATTAAGACCACATGCGAGATGAAAGATTTCAAATCCCTATATGGACACAACCCCGCTACTAACACTTGTCTACAATGTATGCATATGACCGGCTAATGAAAAAGGGACCACAAATTATTCATAAATATACTAATATACTGCTCATTTTTTCCATCCATTAATAACTGTTTCGAATTATTATTATTTATTAGCGGAGGGCTTTAAGCGCTATACTTGCTATCAAATAAATATAGAGAGTTGCCAATTTATTGGCCTTGTTGAAAATGTTAGGTTATGAAGAAGCGGCAACACCGCAGGAAAATTCAAGGTGGGGAGATGTAACAAAGTTGAGCGTCAGTCTATATTTATTTCACGGCAAGTATAACTTATTCTGGTTTTCTGGAAGGAATCCCAGAGTTCTAATGAAGCCAGTTTTTGCTCCAGGAGTCATTTGTCGTGAGGTACCTTTTATCCAGATGGTTAAGCCTCCTTAGGGCGACAGCTAGACATTCATATCTTCGTCCTTTTTGCAGAGTCGACAAATACTGTTTTCAACCATACCAATCTTACATAGATGATATTTGAGAGGACAATTGACCATTAAAGATACTTGTTATAGTTTTAAGGTTCTTTGTGCTGAGAGCTAATAGCAATTTGGAGTTTGTTGACGAAGGCGAAATGAATGTCTCTTCATTATGAAGCTTTTCTGTAAGAAGGTTCAGGAGATCTATTCTAAATTCATAGCCACATGTGCTATCCGCTATATAAGTTCCTCTACTAACCAATAGATGGATTCAAGTCGGATAGCCACATGTGCTATCCGCTATCCGCTGTATAAGTTCCACTACTAGCCAACAGATGGATTTAACTCGGATAGTCACGTGTGCTATTTGTTAAATTTAAATAGGTGCTTACAAAATATTTAAAAAATATTAAAGAAATATTATTGATATAACACACGAACACAAGTATTTGATCACAAAATTGAAAAGCCGAACTACTTGTCAACTTGACATCTGGCAATATTAATAAGTTCCACTACTAGCCAACAGATGGATTCAAGTCAGATAGCGGGATGGAGACCCCCATCTGTGGGCTAGTAGTGGAATTTATATAGCGGATAGCGGATAGCACATGTGGCTATGAATTAGAATAGACCCCCAGGGCCGTAAAACGATAGTCTTATATGTCACTTGCGACAGGTGTGACATTTTTTCCAGAGAACATATTGATTTATACTTTATTGCAAAGTTTTGAACTATGGCGTTATTGGTCAGTTAGAGAGTCCCTTCTAGTGCTTGTGGAAAGCTTGTCAAAAAAAAATTATTGCCAGATTTACTATCTAGGGGGTCAGTTTTACCATGGGTTAAGACTTGTACACTTACTTATATAACACCCTTTATAAAGGATTGTAATTTGTTGGTTGAGTTTCACCTTAAAATCACGCAGTTCTCGCGACTGTGTTAAGACGAAATAGAGCTTATTATAATGTAATTCCCTGAATATGGTGTAATATTTAAGGCCTCGCGAACTGCAAGGGTGGTGCATCGTGGATGATTGCACCACTGCATGATGCATTTAAGGATTCGATCATGGCGCCCACCGACGCGTCTGTGAGTCCGGCTGGTGGGTGCCTCAATTATTCATCCCGTTGGAAACACATTAATTACTCGGTCGCTATCTGCTCGCCGATCGCTAAATGACATGCGGCGTTATAACGACCACGCGGGGACGCGTAATTACCGACGCCCCTCCCCCCGCCGTCCTGACGCTCTACACCTGCATCGCGGTGAATCATACCTAGGTTACCGCACTAATTTCGGGCAGCAAATAATCAAATAGTTTTAATGAATAGTTAGATGTGTCCTGTCCAATTGTTGTCTATCTGCTGCAACAGATTACCAGATATGCGGCATGTAACACGAGGGGGAAGGCTCAAAAGGCCGAAGCTCTTTACACTTATGAACACTTTTATGGACACGGACAATCTTCATATTTATACCACAGGAGAATCAAAAAGAACAGCAGTAGTGGTAGCACGCACTTTAGAATTCTATCAAAAGAGGCATTTGTTTTCGCTTTTTGCCACGAAGCGAAAATTTGGTAGCATGCGTGTATCAAAATATTCGCCTGCAAGCGTACGACTCGAGGCGAAAGTGTCAAAGTAACGTCATTATTTTGCTACAATTCTATTCAAAGCCAATTTACATATAATTTATACATTTATTATATACAACTGTCATAATATTTTTCATTTTAATAGTATAAAATCCAATAATTTCCGAATCAAAAAATGAATATAGAATTCTAAAGTGCATGCTACCAAGATTCGTAAAAGTAAAATCTTATTCGCCTGCTTTCTATGATAGAATTCTAAAGTGCGTGCTACCACTACAGGTAAATCCGGCTCGAAAGCCAGTGGAGATGTGACAGTTTTTGTTAAATTCATTGTTTTCTTAATTGTTGATAATGGAGACAAATGCCCAAACCGAAATTCAAATCCGGGAAAATATATCGCATTACCTAGGTCATTGATGTAAAATTACTATAAGGGCCGTTTTTCATAATAATCTTTATCTTCACTTTAACACTTTAAATTTTAATTAAAATGTGTTCGTTTTCATAATATAACTTTAACACTTTAGCGAGCACTGTAGCATTACTTTGAAATAAAGATAAATTCTTAAAATACTTTAAATTAAAGTCTTAAAGTGTGTATGATTATGAAAATAAAGATAAATTCTTAAAATACTTTAAATTAAAGTCTTAAAGTGAGTATGATTATGAAAATGGCTCTAAATTATAGTCCATGACACCAAAGAATGCTGAAGGTGTAAGAGAGAGCATTCCACGAACTGTGTTCCACCAATCACCAACGTTTACAAGAGAAGTGGGGTACAGTCGGCTAACTGTAGTCTTGAAATAACCTCCCCGTGAAATAGTAGGTCTATTTGTTAGTCTAGCAGTTAAATACTGATGGACAAAGCGATTTACAGAAATTCTGATAAAAACATTCCTATAAAATAAATAAATATATCATCACGGCATATTTCCCATTTCTGGGTGTGCCAGTATCTACAACACATGTAGACATCGGTAATGATGACGATAAATTTTACCGTGGGGGGGTTACTAGGCGTTACCTCAAAGACACGCATGGCTGTTGTGGAGAGTGCACCACAGGGGTCACACTTGTGCCATTGAAAATTGGAAATATTTGACGCCTGTCGGGATCGAACCCGGTTCCTCCGGGTTCGCGACCGGACACTCAGGCACGCGGCTACGGGACCCCTAATATATATATATATATATACATGTTACATTCCTAATATATTTAATATTACTAAAAGAAAAACACCTCAGTATACATTTCCCAAAAATTAGTCCGTCAAAACTTTAAAAGAATATCGTATTTTCCTTGTAGGTGAAGGTTCCTGCAACAGTAACGATGCCTCGGATCTTCGTTATCCTGCGTCAAGCAGCGGAGCCTGCAAGTCAGGCAGTGAGGACGAAGGAGCTGCAGGAGGGTCCAGCCTACCAGGAGACCAGGATTCCTGCAAAAAGAAGCATCGCAGGAATAGGACAACGTTTACCACGTACCAACTTCACGAACTGGAAAGAGCGTTTGAAAAGAGCCATTATCCAGACGTGTACAGCAGGGAAGAGTTAGCAATGAAGGTTAATTTACCTGAAGTTAGGGTACAGGTAAAAAAAAATTTGATATTTTTTGTTGTGCATGTCATAACTCCTGAAAAGGAGTTGAGAAAATATGCCCTATTATAACCAGATTTATTCATTCATTTTCATTGATGAATTCAATCCAAAAACTTAGATTCATAATTCGGAAATCTGTTGTAGCCAGCACAAGACCTCTCGCCATTTCCATATTAGGCTACATAAGTACATACTGTATTTAACATTTCTGGTAATTAAATTGATTAGATTGATCTCAGAACATTGACAATGTATAAAATTACAGAAAACAAATATTGCCTCTTTCAATGTACTCTCCTCCCCGAACGCGACACCGCCCGATGCGAATATTCCATTGTTGGAAGCAATGCCTGCAGGCCTTTTTTGTTAGGTTGTTCATAACCTCTCCCGCTTTTCTATAACTACATCTCGGCACCGAATTTGGTGCCTTTTAATGCATAATTACAATTTGGGAATAAAAGCAAGTCATATGGCACTAGGTCAAGTGAGTACCAACACGGTGATTTTGTATTTCGTCAAAACAATCACTCGCATTTTGAAAAAACAATGTCAGTACACGGCCGAGGCGCTAATCGTCTCCGATCTCTTTTCTTCCTTCTTTAAATCTTCTAAACTGCTCGAAAACTTCAGTACTAGATAGACCTTCATCACCATAAACATTCTTCAACAATTCGTACATTTCTGTAGCGGATTTTTTAGTTTTCACACATAATTTCATATTGACACTAACATATTTCCGGCGGAGTACGAGAAAATATTTAACTTCAATCAAATGCTACTACCGAACGGTTTGCCTAATTATCATGAAATTTTAACAGTGGATGGAGGGAATATGACAAATTAATATGCCATAGCCTGCAATGCTACCAAATTTATAGGGAAGCCGGAAAAATAAAAATCTCGTTATTTTATTGCTACACTTTTTACTACTTGCAATGTTATTATTATTTGAGTAGACAGTGCTTAATAATAATCCTCTTTACAAATTTTGTAAACTAAATAAACTGACAGGTAGAGAAGTTGGTCCTTTTCGGAACCCAATTCTCAGAAGTTTGCAATTTACGGTCTTGTCGGACTCCACAATAATTTTATGAAAAGCTTGAAAATTCAAGCTTTTTTTAATGGTAGGCTTGGTTTGGCTTGGGCTTGATAAAACAGAAGCTTGGCTTGGCTTGAAAATCAAGCTTTTTTGAAAGACAGGCTTGGTTTGATTTTCAAGCTTTTTCAAACCAAGCCAAGCTTTCAAGCTTCAAACCAAGCCCGTGAATCTCTAGTTGCCAAATTTACAGGGAAGCCGGAAAAATATAACTCTCGTTATTTAATTGCCACACCTCGTAAATCTCCAAAAAATTATATTTAGGTGGAAGAATTATTTAAGAAACAACTTTTCAACTCTTTCCATTAATGTCAGATTAAGGAATATATAATTAAATTGGTCTCCAGTCTTATAGAATTTGAGAAACCGTCCCTTCAACATCTAGATACACACACACAAACACATCATTGTAAAAATGTTAAAATCGGAATTTAGTGACCTTTAAAAATACGTTTAGCATGAATCCAATACCCCTTTTGCGAGACGTAATGGGGAAGTTTAGCGATTTTTTTTTATTCTTTTATTCCATGGAAAATGACTTGAAAAATGATGTAACATGTTTTATTTTTTTCAAAAATGCCCAGATTTTCCGGAAAAGCCGATTTTAAGCTGTGATGACGTCGTTAGAGGCTTGGCGCAACGTATGTCGATTTATACACTGACGCACGCGGTTGTGGTTACCAGCGAAGCGCTTTTACGCTTTGTTACGACCTACGTCTGTCTGAGTTTGCGCATAACTGACTTGTGACGTACTTAGAGTTTACCCAAAAAATATTAATTATAAATGAATGGAGCAATAATTTTAATTTTTAATTTCAATTTCAGTAGTCATTTGTGTTATATTTGTGAGAAAATAGTATGTTATGTACAATTTTTACCATGCTAAACTTCCCCATTATTGTGCTAGGTTGATCTTTATGGAATCGTTTTCTTCTTGGGAGTTGTGTAAGAATTGGTCGTAGTGCGTGTGCGTGGTATTGAACATGACACTGTCGTGTGTTATCGCTGGTCCCGCACGAGGACTCTAATTTCCTGGTGCGTCGCGTGGCAGCCCAGATTAAATTATTTAATTATGCAGCCGGGCGCACGCGAGTCTAATAGTTTGTGAAACGCTGTTGGTTTAGCCATGCGCGGGCGCTGCACAGCACACTACTGCGACCAAGACCAAATCACCGCCGGGGGAATATAATGTATGATAAATTAATTTTATTGCCGGCTAAACAGCCGAAGATTGTTGTTGAGTCGCTCACGCGATCGCAGCGCCGCTGACGTGTATTTATATCCCTAAGGCACGGAACGCAAACTGCACCAAATCGTTTTCATCCACCGCCGAATTGTAACAAGATAGACTATATCATTCATTCAATTATAAACAGATAAGAATGCGTGATTTTTCTTTTTTACCACATATTAGGTACAATGGTTATTTTTACCTCTCGCTAAGAGAGGTATTGGAATCATGCTAAAATTTGCATATCCAGATTTAAGTGAATAAGCATGTTTTAAGGTCCCTATAATCCGTGTGTGTGTGTGTGTGTGTGTGTGTGTGTGTGTGTGTGTGTGTGTGTGTGTGTGTGTGTGTGTGTGTGTGTGTGTGTGTGTGTGTGTGTGTGTGTGTGTGTGTGTGTGTGTGTGTGTGTGTGTGTGTGTGTGTGTGTGTGTGTGTGTGTGTGTGTGTGGATGTTAAAGCCACGGTTTCTCAAATACTATAAGACTTAAAAAAATATTTAACTGCAGTTTCCTTAATCTAACATGTCCAAAGTTTCAATTGCTTGTAATTTTCAAAGGAATTAATATTTAAAAATACTTTTTTTTCATTAATACTCATACGAGAATAACGCGATAACCATTTTCTTTTAAGACTTTAATTTCTAACAATTCACTCAGTTGTTCAAATGCTCTAAATATGTGGACACTTACGTAACATTGTCTTTACAATCAAATAATATTACTAGCAAGTGTATATCTCTATCCATTTTTGAATTAATGTCCCAAAAGTCAATATACCCCATATTCAGATAAAAACTTCAAAATTTTTAAAAATCTAATTTGTATGTATCTAGATACTTCTCAATGCGCTGATTCCAAATTTTGAAACCGCAGGTCGATATCTCTTTTCGTTCTTGAGATATTTAAATTCAAAGTTTTGCTCAAAACTGCCCATTTTTGGGTAATAACCCAAAAATGGGTCGAGATATGAATTTGGCAACAACACCATTCGATTCTACGGGCAAAATTACATAAGTACACCAATTTTCAGAATTTTTGAACACCGCATACAGTCTCTAACGCAAAATAACTGAAAATGGCCAAAAATCGCAAAAATCCTAAGGGGTACCCCTTAGGATTTTTTCAGATTTTGGCCGTTTTCAGGGGTTTTCAAACTTTTATTCATAAAAGATGAACTAGTTGGACAAAAATTATGAAAATTAGTATACTCATAGATTTTTATCCGTAGAATCGAATGGTGTTGTCGCCAAATTCGTATCTCGACCCATTTTTGGGTTATTACCCAAAAATGGGTAGTTTTATGCAAAACTTTAAATCCAAATATCTCGAGAACGAAACGAGATATCGACCTGCGGTTTCAAAATTTAGAATCAGCACGTTGAGATGTATCTAGAAACATAAAAATTAGATTTTTGAAAATTTTAAAGTTTTTATCTGAATATGGGGTATATTGACTTTTGGGGCAATAATTCAAAACTAGGTAGAGTTCTAGCCCAGATATGATTAATTTTGAGAAAATATTTGAGGTTGAATTTCTCCAAAAGTAAAAGAGATATCGACCTGCGTTTTCATGATTTGGAATCTGTTGAGGTCAGCACAAGACCTCTCGCCATTTCCATATTAGGCTATATAAGTACATATTGTATTTAACAATTCTGCAATGCCTGAGGGCCTTTTTTGTTAGGTTGTTTATAAGCTCTACTGCTTTCCCTATAACTACATCTCGGCCCCGCATTGAGTGCCTTTTAACAATTTGGGAACAGTCATTCTTCATAAAAAATTTTGCTTCATCTAGCAAGTCCGCAGCCACTACCAAAATTTCGAAATAACATACAGTGGTAATAGCACGCACTTTAGAATTCTATTAAAAAAGGCATTTGTTTTTGCTTTTCGCATCAAAGCGAAAGTTTGGTAGCATGCGTGTCTCAAAATATTCGCCTGCAAGCGTTCGACTTGAGGCGAAAGAGTCAAAGTAACGTCAATAATTTGCCACAGTTTTATTCAAAGCCAATTTATATATTTATTATATACACTTACGTAACATTGTCTTTACAATCAAATAATATTACTAGCAAGTGTATATCTCTATCCATTTTTGAATTAATGTCCCAAAAGTCAATATACCCCATATTCAGATAAAAACTTCAAAATTTTTAAAAATCTAATTTGTATGTATCTAGATACTTCTCAATGCGCTGATTCCAAATTTTGAAACCGCAGGTCGATATCTCTTTTCGTTCTTGAGATATTTAAATTCAAAGTTTTGCTCAAAACTGCCCATTTTTGGGTAATAACCCAAAAATGGGTCGAGATATGAATTTGGCAACAACACCATTCGATTCTACGGGCAAAATTACATAAGTACACCAATTTTCAGAATTTTTGAACACCGCATACAGTCTCTAACGCAAAATAACTGAAAATGGCCAAAAATCGCAAAAATCCTAAGGGGTACCCCTTAGGATTTTTTCAGATTTTGGCCGTTTTCAGGGGTTTTCAAACTTTTATTCATAAAAGATGAACTAGTTGGACAAAAATTATGAAAATTAGTATACTCATAGATTTTTATCCGTAGAATCGAATGGTGTTGTCGCCAAATTCGTATCTCGACCCATTTTTGGGTTATTACCCAAAAATGGGTAGTTTTATGCAAAACTTTAAATCCAAATATCTCGAGAACGAAACGAGATATCGACCTGCGGTTTCAAAATTTAGAATCAGCACGTTGAGATGTATCTAGAAACATAAAAATTAGATTTTTGAAAATTTTAAAGTTTTTATCTGAATATGGGGTATATTGACTTTTGGGGCAATAATTCAAAACTAGGTAGAGTTCTAGCCCAGATATGATTAATTTTGAGAAAATATTTGAGGTTGAATTTCTCCAAAAGTAAAAGAGATATCGACCTGCGTTTTCATGATTTGGAATCAGTGCATTGGGAAGTACGAGATACATAAAAATTGGATTTTTGAATATTTTCAACTTTTTAACCAAATGCTACCTGCATTTATGACTTTTTGGGGTAAAAACTTAAACATGAGAAGAGTCATGAACTTTGTGGCAATATTAGTCAATTTTACACACAATATTACATATGTAACTATACTAATTTTTATGAGTATGAAACAAAAACACACACACTCACTGCTCATAAGTAACTTCCATTCGCACGTAATTCTTACAACTCTCACAAGGGGAGTTTTTTATGTTATCTACCTAGCTATGACAACAACGAGTTAGAGAACAAATAAAATTTTATTTTTCTACGTAAGAACCTTTAACACTAATACACTTATTTCAACGTTTTTCTAATAAAGCTACGCCTGCAAAAAAAATCTTTTAGTAATTCTGTAAAATACGATTCCACTGCGTTTTCCAAGTCATCATTCGATAAAAAGCGACTCTCTCTCAAATGTGTTTTGAGTTTTGGACAGAAATAATAGTTGGACGTGGTCAGAACTGTAAGGTGGATGTTGTAATTCGTCAAAGCCGCATTCATTGACTACTGCTTGAACAATTCGTGCTTTATGCACCCTGCAGTTGTTGTGCAGAAGCAGCATTTTCTGAGCATAATTGTGGGGTCTTTTTTTCGCGTATAGCAGCTTTCAAATTCTTAATTGTGTCTTTGCACACATGAAAATGTCACAGCAACTTGACATAAGAAAATTGTCGTGATAGCATATTGTTTTCATAGCTAGGTAGATAACATAAAAAACTCCCCTCGTACTATTAAAGCGTCATGTTTGCAAAACATAATAGTGACATATTTTTATTAGATACTGTATGTTTTAGAAAAACCGTCCATCAATAACCTCATCATCCTCTTTTCAATTTCACCGTTTGTAAATTTAGGCTTGTTGAATTGAATAGAGCAAATTAGGGTGTAAAACAGGAAAGGTTGAGTTGCCTTTCCAGTCCGCGGACGAAATTTAAAGTTTTAAATTAAATTTCCGTTTTTGAATTGCACGCAACAAGCCCGACCAATTGACATTTCATATAAACCTCGTCGCTTGGAGCTAGCCTGGCAGAAAATAGCTTTTCTTGCCAGCCAATATGAGATTCGGCCCGCAAATAAAATAAAAAAGACACAAAGTTATTCAATTTGAAGGAATTTTCCAGGCGAGTTAGCGCGTACTGTAAACGCAGACAGCCTAGGGAGGTCTGTTGTGCGTGCGTGGAAAGCCGTAACTGGTACGGAGCCGGACATTCAAGCCCTTTTTCGCTTTTTATAAACCCCACTAAAACTAAAGATTAATAGCAACAGATTCTGATAATCGATAGATAAAACACACAGGGGTATAATCAATAATTAACTTGTTATGTTGCTAGTAAACAATGCTGACTAACCCGTGGATATACACACTAAACGGAACGGAATTTATTAGGACTTCGTAGTTACTTTACATTAATTTCAAGGTGTGTAAGTCGTGTGCGGTTCAAATGTAATAATAAAAAATCTGTTGAGGTCAGCACAAGACCTCTCGCCATTTCCATATTAGGCTATATAAGTACATATTGTATTTAACAATTCTGCAATGCCTGAGGGCCTTTTTTGTTAGGTTGTTTATAAGCTCTACTGCTTTCCCTATAACTACATCTCGGCCCCGCATTGAGTGCCTTTTAACAATTTGGGAACAGTCATTCTTCATAAAAAATTTTGCTTCATCTAGCAAGTCCGCAGCCACTACCAAAATTTCGAAATAACATACAGTGGTAATAGCACGCACTTTAGAATTCTATTAAAAAAGGCATTTGTTTTTGCTTTTCGCATCAAAGCGAAAGTTTGGTAGCATGCGTGTCTCAAAATATTCGCCTGCAAGCGTTCGACTTGAGGCGAAAGAGTCAAAGTAACGTCAATAATTTGCCACAGTTTTATTCAAAGCCAATTTATATATTTATTATATACAACTGTCATAATATTTTTTCTTTTAATAGTATAAATCCAATAATTTTCGAATCAAAAAGCGAATATAGAATTCTAAAGTGCATGCTACCAAGATTCGTAAAAGTAAAATCGTATTCGCCTGCTTTCTATGATAGAATACTAAAGTGCGTGCTACCACTACAGGCTGGTTACAACTTATTACACAGTTTTTACAATACACAAAAACAAAGGAAACTTATTCTATTGCCCTTCTAGTGTTATACATTTTTCAACGACTGCTCTAAACTTTTCGAACTCTGTAATTTCCTGTATTAAAATATTTTCATTATCCTGCAAATCATACGCGTAAACTTTTTACTTAAGATATCTCCATAAAAGAAGTCTGGTGAGGACGCCATCTAATAGGACCAAAATCAATCATTTGAGTAAATTTTCAGTTGCATTTGTTTTCATTAGATACCTGCGATAACCACGTTGGCAAAATTTATGCTAGTAAAAATTTAGCTGTCTCGTTTTCTAACCATCCTGTATGTTATTTAGAAATTTCGGTAGCGGCTGTAGATTTGCTAGATGAATAACTGTTTTTCCTAAAATGCAAAATAAGGAAGTTTACAAGTATAGTTAGGTCCATCCGGGGACATTCTGTATATTTATATATATATATATATATATATATATATATATATATATATATATAAGTAAACAAATAGCGGGAATGTAGTCTAGGAGTATATTGGGCTCTAGTAAATAATTGTCACTCTTTATAATTAACCAAGCTTTCGGTTATTTATTTTAACCATACTCAGAGTTCTAAAATATAATAAATATTTTAAACATATTTTAGAACTCTTAAGGATGGTTAAAATAAATAACCGAAAGCTTGGTTAATTGTAAAGAGTGACAATTATTTACTAGAGCCCAATATACTCCTAGAGTGTATTCCCGCTATTTGTTTTCTTAACTACTCGACACAGTCGCGAGTACTTTCCACATCTATATATATATATATATATATATATATATATATATATATATATATATATATATATATATTCCGATTTTTCATACTTGACCGTTGCGTCATTAATTGCTGAACAGCAAAATAATAAGTAATTGTATGTTTATCTCTGTCTTACTTATGGTTTCCTACATAGGTACGTATATCTAATATACGAACATCAAACTATGTCGTAACGCTCAAGTGTTAAAAATCGGTATATATATATATATATATATATATATATATATATATATATATATATATATATATATATAATTTGAAATAAATAATAAATTAAGAAATATTAAAAGTACTTCCCAGAAAAAGGCTTCGGTAATGTAAATGGATTTTTGATACTGACGAATAACATGTTTTTGTCAATTACAATCAAAGGCGACTTATTAGTAGAACAGGCCATCGGAGTTTTGTCCTTAGAAGCAGAGGCACGTTTAAATTTTTCAGAAAAGTGGGAAAAACATTGAATAACATAACCTAATATTTGTAAACATCGATCCAAGATTGAATTCATGACAGGAAAGGATGGAAAACTCATTTTTTACCGGAAATTTATTTTAAACTGTTCACCCCTTCATAATTTCATTAATATCAAATCTTGAAGCGTTAAGCTCCGACACCTCTCACAGATTATATTCCATAGTCTTTCCACGAAAACATAAATACTTGTACTACAAAAAGAGCTCTGGTCTCTCTTCCAGTAATTTCCTATTACTCTGTAATTACCACATCTTAACACTAATGTTTTCCGGATTACTGAAGGGTTATATCCATTGATTGATGCCTGTAAGTATCCAGATGTTCTAGATGTACTGGACTGCGGAAGATGAACGTGCTCTTGACACTTTAACCCCTTGCACACTACAGCTATTAGGGGAGTTACCCTTTGTTTTGAGTATGTACATAACCAACAATATATTTGGATTATGAAAATGAATATTAGATTGAATTGTGAACTTTGTTGAAAGGTAAATCATCAGGAACCAGTGATAAAAGGCGAGTTACTTTATTCACTGCTGAATTACAGATGAAATTCATCATACAGTTTCTAATTACCGCGCACTATCCATCGTAAATTCATCGCATGCATCGGCTTTGACTACCGATAGATTTTACGATTACCGATGGATCGGCAGTGGGGGGTCTAACGAAATGTTTTTAGGTAATATTTTTGACATTAGCTTTTGTTTCATGCTTGCGGCTATACGATTATACAAAGAAAACCAAATACATGATTCAAATAAGAAAACATTATATCTCGTCCACAACGGAAAGGAGATGGTTATAGATGTACATGATTTTCATCATTATGACTTCCATATCAGATTCTTGATTGTTTGATGAAGAATCTGATGATTGCAATAGAGCGATGGTTCTTTTAACTATAAAACTTTCCATATCTGAAAGTATATAATTTAAATTTGCCGCTTAATTTTAAATTGACCTACGCTACCACGTCGCCTGGCAACTGTGCTGTTTTGGTGAAAATGTGAAACTTGAGTAGTGAAGATGTAGGAATGAATAAATCACTATTTTTTTTTGTATTTATAGGTAAATACATTTCAATAGATTTATTTAAAAATAATAATAAACTAATAAGGCTGCCGACAGCACAAAGTGTTTTTATTATATAATTAAATCAAATACACATCAAGGCCCATAAGTGAGGTTATCAAACCAGCGAAATGAGCGAAACGTCAGATAAAAACAAATGCATCCTACTTTGTTTTTGTGAATATTAACAAATAAGTAAAGTAATTATTCATGTCAAAATGATTGTTATTGTCAAGAAAAAAATTCAAATAGGATTTATGTGGTAGTAGGGTAAAAATAGTATATAAACCACGGTTGAGAAGATCATTATTGACCAGGCGCCTTGTATCCCTCGGGCTGCGCCCTCTGGTTACAATATTGGCGCTGGGTCAATAATGATTATCTTCTCAACCTTGGCGTATAATATATTATTATATGATATTCCTATTATTTTTATTCAAAAACGCTGAATAAGTAAATTTTTGAAATTATTTATTTTCATTATTTTTTTTCTAAAAATTGTTTTATTTGATTAATATCTCTGAAAATTGATATAATTATGTAGTTCGTAGAATCGATAAATGATTTTCTGAAGTTGGTATCTCAACCCATTTTAAGTTACAATCCTAAGAAGACATACTCATTTTTGGCTAAAAACTTCAAAATTTCAAAAAATTCTAATTCTATTCTTTCATTCTTTGATGAAGTTCCTAGAAAAACCTTTCAGTAATGTCTCATTCACTAAAATATGGATATACGATTATTAGTTTTAGTTTACTTAAAGTAAAAGTTTATTTTATTTTTGGATCATTTAAAATTTAAAAATTTTGGAAGGCACATTGTTCTTACAGTTGCTAATGAAAAGCCTGACGAGATGTTGAACCATGGTAATGAAATCGGTACTTAGAACATTATCCATCCACAATAGAGTAAGTATCGTATCGTGATTGCGCACGCGATGGTTTCGTTGCCGTGTACAGTGCACTCCCGCCTGCTACTAATTGTGTTTAGCCTGTAAACGGCGAGAAGTGCTCCAGCTCTTCCGTCCTCAAATGCAAATTTTAACCTTGTTAAGCCCTCGGCCTAGCGAGTTTAAATTATCAATGGTTAATTAATCTTCAATTTATTCACTTTGTGTAATGAATTTAACACTCAATTTGGCGGTTATTAATCAAAGTTTTAATGGAGGTTGTTATGAACACTAATCAACCTATTTGTCTCACTTCAACGCGTAGGAGAATTGGATCGCGCTGGCTCTGTCCGACGCAGGGATGAGCCGTCAAGGCATCGTTAATAACTGATTTCCGATAGAGGATAATCATTAGGAGTTAGTTCACACGGAGCTACGGCGACAAATTTGCTTGCAATGCCGAAATCATCATCAACATTGCTATTAAATAGCTTAATAGTTCCATTCGTATTTTATGTAAATCCGATGTCATTTAAAAAATCTGTCATTTTCGTATTAGGTACACACAAATAATTATAATTACATCTATTATTCATATATTTATATCCATTATTAATATATTTTTTTATTCATTCTGTAAATAAGGCTGTGTCCAATGTTGCATTTTTATCACCCTAATACCTAAATTCTAAATTTATATACCCTAAATTTAGGATTTAGGAATTAGATTTTAGGGTTTTTAAGGGGGAGCATACTACGCCTTGAAGTTGACGCGCACTAATTAAATAAATGTAAATAAATAAATATATCATCACGGCATATTACCCATTTCTGGGTGTGCCAGTATCTACAACACATGTAGACATCGGTAATGATGACGATATATTTTACCGTGTGGGCACTTACCAGGCGTCACCTCACGGGCACTCATTGTTGGCGTTGAGAGTGCACCACAGGGGTCACTTTTGTGCCATTTAAAATTGGAAATATTTGGCGTCGATCGGGATCGAACCCCAGGTTCCCGACCAGACACTCTAGCACGCGGCCACGGGACCCCATATTAAATAAATGTTCGTTGCTATAATTTGTGCAAAATGTCAAATTTACTATCAAAGAATCGCTTCTTAGATTTTATTTTATGAAATATAATTTTTAATGTTTTTTAAATTCATTTTTGTTGTTCTAAAGTGTTGCCTTGCAAACCAATGGATGTCATAAATGTAACATTCGGAGTTGTTTTTATGTGAAGAAAGAAGACCTAAATCCTAAATTCTAAATGCTAAAATGCGACATCGGACGCTGTGTCACGCTAAATCACTTTAGATGATTTATGCCCAATTGCACCGCCGACCCTTAAATTTTAAGTGTTCCTTAAATTGACAATATCGTATCGAAACGAAACGTCAAATGTGTAATTGAATATCGCTGTCGAAATTTCGATATGCATTTTTTTGTTTAAGTCTAACTTAAAATTAAAGTGTCAGCGGTGCAACTGGGCATTAACGAAACATATTAGCAGGCTGAAAATTAAAGAGTTTGTTTAGCTAATTTAACTAAAATTTAGAAGGTTTTTTTTTCTGTGTGTATATTTCTATATTTAAATATACCCTGTATCTATAGGATAATAAAGGTCTCGTGTTTTACAATAGGGCTAGTCAATGTTCTATTCATTCATACAGTATATATTGCTTAATGACGTAAATAAATAAATAGACCCCGCCATAATAGTTGCACACATGTGTGTTCTCCCATGGTCCCTAATGACTGGCGCTAAACGTCTCGAATCGAATTAAGCCGCGTGTTTTATTGCAATTCTCGCCTATAATCAAATAGCCGTGTAAAAGCGTCCGTCCCCTACGGAGATCTGGGATCATTTGTCTTCGGAAAAACCCAGCTCCATTTTCCTGCGCCACAAACGAATTTTCCGGCTCGACGCGTCCGGCTGCTCGATCCCACACTTACAGCTCAACACCCCTAGCAGACGGAGAGAACTGCTTTTTGTATAAAACGAGTAGAACAGTATGATTTTTTGCTGGGAAATACGTTGCAGTGTGTTTTCTTCTAATGCAATTTGTCGCGAAAAGAAAATATAAGATAAATGGATCATCACGGTTGTTACCCTTTTCTGGGTGTGCCAACCTACCTTTTTTTCCAGGTTTCAGTGGTAACGATAAGGCATGCTTTGAAAACTCAGGCTTGTTTATATTTCATGATTTCGTATAATTGTACTTGCGCACTTTTAGCCTATAATAAACGTGCTTCTCTAACATTTACTCGCGTGGAATAATGTGTACCTTAATAGTTATTTATATTCGAGTGCGTATAAGTTGTATTCTACAGCGCGACAGCTTTGTTTAAGGCACGAGCCCCTAAAGCAAGTGCCTTATTAGCTGGAGCGCTGTAAAATACTTCACGCACGAGAATTTTATCAAATTTTTTGGCCGACGATAATGAAAATCACTTTTTTTAATGAGATAGGTTGTACTTTTGAAAAGGGTTAGTTTAAAATACTGGGGTTAAGTCAATTTCCAAATTTGATTTTACTTACCTTCGTTAGACTACTTCTTCTAGCGAAAATTTATTTGTAATAATAGACGTTGTTTATGACTGATAATATATTTATTTGCTCATCTTTTCTTCGTAATAAATAATAGGTAGGTGACGATATTTGACATTACAGCAATTTTCGCCTCGCGTATTTGACAAGTATATCGATCGGTGACTATGTCGGTAACGGCGGATTTTTACAATAATGACAGATGTCGCTGCCGTGATTTTGGTTTATATAAATTAATTTTAAATATAGGAAATGTTAAAGTAAATAAATAACTTATGTAGGTAGTACTTTTTTACATGAACTTTATTATAGTAAAGATGATTTTTTTTCTAAATGCCCATAAACGTCCAGTGTATTTTGATTATTTTACCGCATAGTTAGACAAGTTACAGCACAGTAAGCGTAAAATGTAGGTTGCACTTGCTGTGTATACAATTGTAAAGCTATTACACTTCAGGAGGGCAGAAAATCTATTTTACCTTCCGTCACCTTTAGGTAACGAAGCAAGGAAGGTATCGTCTTTGGTCAAAAAATTCAGTGATGAGTTTTCAATGATTAAATACGTTTTTGTGTCCCTAGAATACGATTTTATTAGTTTTATGATGATGTGCGTATTTGTGTATATACGTGTGAGTGTGTATGTGTGTGTGTATCCGACAATAACTCGTATACCACAATTCTAAAAATTATATTTTGTTCTTATTCCTCTTCTTTACATCAATATGAAGAGCTGATTAAATTTTGGTTATAATCGTTAACCGGAAGTTCCCTTATTTGACAGTTTTTCTTACTCGAGTCATCACAAATTCTCAATCGCATCATTATTTTCATTTATAACAGTTCACATTTGCGAATCGTCCAACCTTAAGGGTGTCTAATCATCCCGAAACCTTTACTATCCCTGCTCTATCTTGAGGGTGATTCGAAAAGCCATGTGCCTGTTCCCAACATGCGCGCGAACAACGCATGAGCAGTGGCTTAGCGGCATACAGCCGAAGCAGCGACGGACAATTTGTTACATAATGGCCAGGGAAGGCTTTGTGTTTCACCAGTTAAAAGCACCGCTCATAGCATTAACGGACAAAGCTGAGCGGAGGCTGCAAGAAGAAAGAAAAGGTGAGATGTTAAGAGATAAGAATGTGTGGATCATGAAGAGATGCACGGTTACGGGTTGATTGATTCTAGATCAGTAGAGCACTGAATCACTCGCTCAAAAATAGATGTCACACCAAAACTTCAAAACTTGAAGTTGCTAAAAAGCCGTGGCGACAAATTCATTTATTGTAGTTTTCAATTTAATTACCAGTCCAAACTCATATTAGTTCGGCCGCTATACATTTTCAACAAATTATAAAACCTAGACAAATAGTTGTATTTTTCTATAGAATTCTTTCGGCTGCATTAAATATAGGTGCCGTGAGTATTTTTTTAACGCGAAACATTAAGCCTCATTCACAGCTCCGAAAATAAAAATAAAATTATACATAAAATTAAAAATAACGATATAAACAATAGATTCTTATGAAAGTGTTCACAGCTCTCGAAAATAAAATTAAACATAAGACATAAACACAAGGATTTGCAAATGTTAAATATTTTACACAGAAATAAGCACATACATAACAACTGTCATTTGAGCTGTCAATAGACGTTCTGGCAAAAGGATTTCAATTTAAATATAATTTTAAAACGCTGTCTTAGGACAAAGGTTCGCATATATGATTGCGTACATTACTTTAAAAGGTATGAAGTTGTTATTATTGCTTGTTAATTATGAATATATTAAATGACAGTAGATGTTTTATATTCGAAGCTGTGAACACAAGCCATAAAGTCTTATTTATAATTTTATTTATATTTATTATTTTCGTAGCTGTGAATGTGCCTTTAGGTTTGTTATATCCATGGTGTCGACTCGACTTTTGATTGACAGCAATGTATTTGCCTGTACCATTTAAAATGAAACACAGAGAACGAATTTGATAAATATTATATTTATATATTGTAAGAAATTTAGCCGAATCAGAAAACCACTCGGGCACAAGGCGCACACAATATTTTTCTACAACCAAATTTAATTTTTAGAAAACAGGTATAACTATTTAAACAAAATTAAGCTCTAATGACATTTTGTCAATTTTCCTATAAGTCACAACTAGATATTGACAGCAATGTATTTGCTTGTCCCATTTAAAATGAAACACAGAGAATGAATTTGACAGAAGTATTATATTTAAATATTGTAAGAAATTTAGCCGAGTCAGAAAATCACTCGGGTACAAGGTGCACAGAATATTTTTTTTACAACTAAATTTAATTTAGAAAGCAGGTATTTAAACAAAATTAACCTCTATTGACGTCTTGTCAAATGGCAAATTCATTCCCTATGTTTCATTTTAAATGGTACAGTCAAATACATTGCTGTCAATTAAATGTCTGGTCGTAACTGAATTAAAAAAATACTCACGGTAGACAAAAACTGTAAGCCAAATGACGGGTGTTAAAAACAATGGGGATCCAAAACATATCGTCAGCTGATTATTGGAACGTTGTCACTTTTAAAAAAAAAAAAAAATAGATATAGTCAAATTCTGTTTCCCAGGATTTTTTGTACCATGGCCAGTAGAAAGAACATCAAATTCAGTGCTTCTTGTACTTTAAACAGATTTATAGTTTTGTACCATGTCCCTTAAAATGACATACACTAAGAATTGTTTTGAATCAAGTTCTGAGCCAATAAGATTTCATAATTTTATCACGTGCTTCTGGGCATGGTACAATAAAAATAATAATAAAAAGTGTAGACATGATACAAAACATTTCTTTATTTGATTTATATGCAATTAGATCCTTTTATGTTTTTATTTAAAAATTATAATTTAACAAATTTTATTCAAAATCAAGGAAAATGAAACTACACTAATAAAAAAATTTCATCTTGTGTATTAATTATCCATCTTTACAATAAAATTTTAAATGTTTGAAGCAGTAGTTTTTCTCGAAAGTATTATTTGCGGGTATAATACATTCCAATAATCGACCGACGATATTATGTCTGGAAAAATCATCGCAAGAAAATCTGGTTCAGGAAGACCAGCAAAGAAAATGCTAAAGAAGAAAATAATATCTTTGAAGATGCCTACAGGCAGCTTGCCGTTTCACTAAAAAAACTTTGCCAAATATTCGTAAATTTCCAGACTAGGAATCAGTTCTAACCGTTCCCACCGCTATTTTCTACGATTAGTATTCTGCCTAAGACAATCCCCAATCTGAATCCAAGGCTTCAAATCTGTATTTAATTAAATCTGCGTTTCCCATGCGGCATCGTCGCTTTGCTGCTTTCGGCATTGCTGTAACTCGAGCTTGAGTAATACGAAACGGCTTGAAACACACCGGTGTATGAGATACTCTATATAGAATACGGACTGAAAGACAGGTAGAGGTAAAGATCACGAGCTCGACATCTATTTGCAGATGCAGACTACGAAGGAAAAAAGACATCTAATCGTGTTTGTCTGAAGGTAACAGATATTTTGTTTGGAGGAAAATATCCACAACAGTTCGATAGCGTCTCAAATGGAAATGTAGTTGTACAATTATTATCAAAATCTGTTAAAATTTTATTTAATTAAAAACTAAAATGGAGTCTAAAGGTAAAGCTATAACTAAAGGAAAAAACCTTAACCTTAACAATAAATATAAAAACTATATACGTATTTCGAGAACTACGTTCTCATCTACACTACAAAATAATGACGAAGTTAAAATTACTCAGCATGTATACCATGCCAGAGGTCAAAACAGCTCTGAGGAATAAGGGAGAAAACTCGGGTTATATAGGAAGAGGAGTCATAGTTAAGTGGATACCTAATTGCATAACTAAGATTACACAAAGTAAATGTCTTATTAACTCGTATAATTTAGAATTTGGAATGGGCGTAGCATCAATTTATCTCTAAATTTATGTAGGATCAAACTCTCGTGTACGTCTATTATTGTATGTATGTTATTATCAACGTGTTTTAATAATTGTATATTAGAATTGTCAATTTTATGTCAATATATGTTGTGCTACACTTATTTATCAGGATTACCAGTTTTTATATGATAGATATGTTCTTTAAATCGGGTACTTTTCGAAATGCGAATGATTGTTCACATGGATTGGGTGCCTGATGGGCATTTCGTTAACCAAGCATATTACAAGAAGGTTTTGATAACCTTTCATGCACGGGTGAGAAGAAAAAGGGCTGAAATGTGAAAAACGGCTCATTCTCCATTCTACGTTAAAAGGCACTAAGTTCGGAGCCGAGATGTAGTTATAGAAAAGCGGCAGATCTTATGAACCACCTAACAAAAAAGGCCTGCAGGCATTGCTTCCAACAATGGAATATTCGCGTCGAGCGGTGTAGGGTTCGGGGAGGAGGCAATATTTGTTTTGTGTAATTTTATACATTGTCAATGTTCTAAGATCAATCTTACTATTTAATTGCCCCACTTCGTAGTTTTTTTAAAAATTATTGTTAAGGTTAAAGGTTTTGTCTTTAGTTATAAGATTTTATTTGATTATTTGTGGCAAAATCAGTTTTAAATTAACCCTGTTCTATCCAATACCCCTGTCCCTGATCTTTGACTAAATAACAATGATTCCCCCATCGTGTAACTGTCATCTTACCATCCCTTGTATTAACTACCCTTAACCATCCACCCCCAAACAAACAAGCTTTGTCTGCGACGTTGTAACTAGTTTTAAACAATGGCTTTATACCGCCACGTGTCCTGCACGTGCGCCCAAGTAAATTACCCTGCGTACGCCTATGGCACGGTGACAGTGATGTGTATAGCTGGCAATTTATTAGCACGCACCATAGATTGACTGCTAATAAACGCTGGTTGTCGTTAGCAGACTGTTAATTGCTGTAATAGTAACTTAACTAAAAGGGAACTGTAATTCTGCAGAAGCAAGGTATATGAGCCAAAACTCATAATAATTTGTTGCATTTTTGTTTTGTTTTTATTTACTTTATTGTACAAATTACGAATCGCGAATATTGCTTATTAACAAAGTATCAATTTGTTCCTGTGAATCTTCAAAACTCACAGACTCACACCACAAACAGAAAAGACAGCTGATGAATGAAGTAAAGTTATGAATCTTACCGCCATATTTAATAGTTCTCTCTTGTGATTGGTCAAATTTGAAATTTACATATGTAAATATAAGATATAGTTATATTCCAAATCTAAATTTCTAAATTTGTAACACGTTGTATGTAATAGGATCACGAATATTTCGAAATTAATTTACAAATAAGTAACCAATTGCTAAATACATATTACTTAATATTATTAATTAATATATGGGGTGGACCTCAATTTCTTTGCTAACTTAGCTTTACGTAAATATGGTCGAATATAGTCGATTGTACGAAAGTGTAGGAGAAGAAGTTCACTGCTGAGTTCGTAATAAAAACTTGATATTTACTCATTTACTTAATAATAAAGCCATTTTATATTTTCGAATATAAATATTTTGTGCGGGTTGCAGTATGTCTGTATTTTAATTGTACATTAAGGTCACCATAAACCAATCCGTAGTTAATTTTTAAAAGCTAAGTGAAATTTAAAATTGGGCATCGCCTTTAGAAGCTGACGTGCGACCTGAACTAAATTTCGTTTCTGCTTCTGCAAAAAAAAAAATGTTGTGGCCAGCAGAATACAACTCGCCATTTCCATTTTATGTTGATTAAATGTACTTTCCAGAAAAAGTTATCAGAAGTCACTAAAACTCTTGATTTTTGACACTGACATCTTTCATTTACAAACTAAGTTATAAACATTACTATGTTATAAACATTGGAATTTGTCAACTGGTTTCCTTAGTAACTTAGACTCTGCGATGTATTACATTAGATTAGTCTATATATATATATATATATATTTATATATATATTATAGTGTCTATATCTAAATCTATACAAGATATAATAAAAAATTTAAGTGTATTCAATGGAGAATTTTATGTTCTTCAATAATTGTAATAACAAAAATTTCCAAAAAATTATATTTTTTTAAAGAAAGTATTACTTTCGGTTGTCCAATTGTTACCAAAATCTAATCAGCTCTGTCCAGGAATGTCACATTGAAGAAATTACAGTTAAATAATTTTTAAGTCTTATAGTATTTGAGAAACCGTGGTTCCAACATCCACACATCCACATACACATCCATACACACACACGCACAAACACACACACACACACACACACACACACACACACACAGACATCATTGTTATGACTCGGATAATAGGGACCTTGAAACGTGCTTATCCACTAAAATCTGGATATGCGAATTTTAGTATGATTCCAATGCCTCTCTTAGCGAGAGGTAAAAAGGTAGATAATAGGAATAGATTAGACTATTTTTTAAGATATAAACTGTCAAAATTAGAGTAGAATTCGCTAATCTAAAAATAAGGTTTAGAATAATACTACCTTTTTAGTTTAAGATCTGTACTTATCTATTATTATTACGGCTGCGGTATTTCGCTACCGATAAAGCGTCTCTGAGTTATACAGATCACTTCTCGCCAGTTTTTGGGACGGTTTTTTCCTCTGGCAAAAGGAGAGTTTTCCTGAGAAGATGCATGTTCGCCCTCCAAGTTATTGCCGGGCATGCATGTATTGTCTAGAAAATTGTATACATTAAAAGGTAACATTTATGAACTTTTCTGTAAAATTCGCTAATCAAAAAATTAGGATTAGCTTGAACTCTTTCGACAGTCGAGCTGTTAAAGATAAATAAAATTTAAAATTGCTCATCAGCTTCCTCAAAAAGTTTGAGTAAAATGGTTGTTTGTGAATAAAATGTAACTTCTAAAAATTGCACTCGTGCAATCCAATTTCTTTATGAAATTGTTGCATTGCAAGTGATGCCCGTACAATACCTTTCAGACAAAAATAATTTTTACTTGGTAGTAAGTTGTTCCGGTAGATTGTGAATGGCTGGCTTGTAAGTGGGTGCCTGCTGTGCGTCTGCTAAGACGTCACGCGCAGATCTCTGACACGTAATACAATCTCGCAGCATAATGGGGCAAATCCAGCATCCAGCATCCAGCTCCAGGCCAGGGCCGCGTCTCCTTGCGTTGCCAAGCTAATAGTGCCAAGGCGTACAATGCCTGCCTCGATAACAAACATTGATTTTATCAACAACATGCTACCGTACAACGAAAAGGGATCTTGTAACTAAAGCTAATCAACAGATGCTCTAAGTAATACGGACTCAGGAATGAGTGACTTTTTGGGTGAAATTTTAACAGTAGACATCAGAAACATGGTGGAAGCCAGCATTATAATCATCGTAGTGAAAGTGTTGCCAACGTTTGAAAAGTCACTCTTCCGTCAAACCGCCCTCGTAAATTTAGGATTTAGATATTAGGGTGACAAAAGTGCAACATCGGACACAGTCTTACAGGCCTATTCTAAAAAAATATGTATCGTTATGTCTCGTTACTAGGCGATAAGTCGTTATGATAACGATTTTTGCCAAAACTTTATTCTGTTAATTTATTTATCGTTACGAATCGTTACATATCGTTATTTCATATCGTTTATTAACGACAAGTTCACATTCATCGTTAAAGTCGTAAAGTTAGACATATTTTGAGAACAAAAGTAAAAATGGTTGAAGAAGATATTTTGTTAATTGTAGCTGAGAAAGATATTCTGCAAAGATGAGTATTTATTCACGTCTGTACGTTAATTATATATATTATACTTTTTAGTATTAGACATTTTATTTATATTTCAGAAATATATTTAAAAATTTAGATTTAGATAATATTTAGTGGACGAAGGACTCCAGGCTGTTCTGCATGTTGATAAGGGTAGAAAAAAGAAAAAGTTTTTTCGTTGCAGAATGTAAATAATAAATAAATAATTTTCAAATACATTCTGCAACGAAAAAACTTTTTTTTTTTTCTACCCTTAGATAATATTATTTAATATATTGATATATAATATAATAGAGAATATAGATGCACTATCTATGTATATAAAAATTATATATTTGTGTAGGGATGTCAGATTATATAATCGCACACTGCGTGATACATCAGATCCTTTTACCCGGTCCCACAGAATTTAAATGACTTGTAAGTTTTCTCCATATTTCTTCCAATTCTTCAGTGGACAATTTATTAATTCTTAATGAACTCTTATTTTCCAGTTCTTCAACATATATTTCATACTGTCTTTGAGTTGTCGTCGAAGCCCTTTTCTTTATATCCATTGTCAAATTCAATTAAATAAACAAACAATGAATCGATATGTCAAATTTAAATTGAAAAACATATAAAAATGTATTCTGTCAAAATAGGCATGAAGTTAGATATTATCGTTATAATCCTGATAACGATAATTTATAACGATATGATTAGTAGAATAGGTTTTTGGCATTTGTCGTTATTAAAGTCGTTTAACCAAATGCTTAGCGACAGTCGTTCAGTAACGATATCGTTATACATTTTTTTAGTAGAATAGGCCTGTTAGTGCCAACAAAATTTTCTAATCTTTTTGTAATTTCTAAAAATCCGTGGCGTTTTCCTTGTAAGCTGTTTCGGAGAGTGCACCACAAGAATATTTTACCTATTCAGTGTCTTATTTCTCCTTACAAAATGATAAAGCTATTAAAGCATCTGGATTATACTTTTTCTTCAAACATGTTATTGTCAGTGAATGTGTTTTAAATGAGCCTTTTGAAATCCGTGTTGGAGAGCTGCCGGTTAATCCTTATTGAAGTGTTTTTTACCAACTGAACTTCTTCACATTCAATAGAATGTTTTCAACCCTCAGCCATTGTTAGTCTCATATGTATTACGGGGTATATACCTGTGTAATGTGCCTAATGGACTCCGAATGAAATTTTAAATTGGGGGTTGCTTGCGTCATAAGACATTTAGTTTGCAAAGACTGAGACACTGTTCAGTTTCTACTAGTACATAGACAATTACTGAAAAAAATGTGGAACCGATCCTTAGGCTGTGTCCGATATTGCACTTAAATCCTAAATGTATATGATCTAAATAAAGTCATTACTTAGATTTTAGATTTTACGGTTTTGTAGGAGCACACTATGCCTTGAAGTTTCCGTGCACTAATTAAACAAATAATTTAATACAAGGGTCACTCCAAAATTATTGAGATGCTGGGAAACAGTTGCCTTTGGGAAATTTTTAGTGCACAAATGTCAAACTACAATTTATTTAAAATATCTGTCCAATAATAACATCTGGTTGAAGTGATTTATTGTGGTGGAATTCGAAGTGGAAATAAACTGCAACATGAAGTTAGGAAGAGAGCATTATTGCGCTATGATTTACTACGTGAAGAACAGTGCGAGGAACGTCTACGATTGGCATTTGGAGATGAAGCTCCATCTCGAGCAACTATATTTCGCTGGTTTTCAGAATTCAAAAGAGGCCGTAATTTCTTGCGTGATGAGAAACCTTGTACAGCGGTAGTGCCAGAAAATGTAGCTGCCATCAGACAAATGATAAAGGGTGACAATCGTGTCACCTATCAAACGATGGAAGAAGCCCTTGGTATTGGATTCGCAGCAATAGCAAAAATTTTGTATGTAGAACTTCGTGTCAGAAAAATTGTTTGTTTTATACTAATCTAAAGAAAACTGTTTTTGTTGTTCTGTAAATATGGAGAAAAACGAATTTTGAGTGTTAATTAAACATTATTTTTTATGTGGAAAAACAATTAAAAAAGCCCAGGAAAAATTACATAAATATTATTCTGAATGTATTGCGTCCCATGGAATGATTTGCAAGTGGTTTTCTGCTTTTAAAAGTGGCCATATGAGCACAGATGATGCAGAACGTCTGGGACCGTCATTTTCTGTAACTACTTGAGAAATGGTTAATAAAATCCATGCCCTAGTAATTAGCGATCGTCGATTAAAAGTACTTGAAATACCTAATGAAGCCAACATTTCAACCGAACGGGTATGCAATATTTTGCATAAACGTTTACATATAAAAAAGCTATCTGCAAGATGGGTGCCGCGGCAGATGAAATGCGCGCTCGCATTAAAAATTCAAAGAATGTTCGGTTATCTTCAAACGTAATCCAAGGGAATTTTTGATGAAACGTGATACACCATTATACGTCAAAATCAAAATGCAGTTGAAACAATGGAATTCTCTTCAGGAAAGTGCTCTCAAGAAGGCAAAAACCGTGTTTTCGGCCAATAGGGTCATGGCTACAGTATTTTGGGATCCCAAAGGTGTGATCTTTATTGATTGTTTACAAAAAGAGAAAACGATAACTGACCAATATTATGCTGATTTGTTGACATGTTTTGGTGCTGAACTAAAGAGGAAACGACCTCATTTGTTGAAAAAAAAAACCAATGCCCTATTCTCTACAATACTAAATGGGGAAGATGAAACGCAGTATAGTTTGAAAAAATTTGTTTAATTAGTGCGCGTAAACTTCAAGGCATAGTGTGCTCCTGCAAACCGTAAAATGCCGTTATTTGTGGCATATTAATCTAATACTACAAAAACTATGCATCGTACAGAAAAATGACCTATTACCAGGAAATCAAGTTGAGTTATTCTCTACGTCTTAGAAAAATTTCCATTGAAATCGGTCGTACCGTTTAGGCTGTACAGGGGAATAAAATTTTCGCGATCGTCGTGATGAATATGTAGATAGTGAATATACCTGTTTAGTAAAGATATTAGGATGATAAAAGTTTAACATCGTACACAGTTTTAGGATTGAGTATTGCTACTCTGATCTTTGGAAGCGAGTTGTTTAACCAATTATTGGATCCGGCAGTGTATAGCAACTGTTTGAGGTTTTCTGTCTCGCGGTAATGTAGCCCCATAATACCGTCCAGTCTAGCTGTCGTGTGTAATTTCACTTTATAGATGTTATCTTTGATTTATAACAAATTACATATTTGTTTTCTAGTAAAAGCTTTTTTCCCGGCAGCATATAATCAAGTCGGCGGGTATCAGCCAAATATCGAGTCGTTAGAACGAAACGCGTTAAATATTCATAACGCTGATTCGCCATTGTCACCCACCCAGTTCATCTGTTTTGCTTTTTATCATCCAAAGCACTCTTCGATATATGTAATTATATGTCGATTAGAATTTTCTTTGTAGATTTAATGGAATGGCTTATAAATTGTTGATTATCAAAGATTGGAGTCCAAATATGTGATTAAAAGCCTGTTCACTCAATGACAAACATTTTTTTAATACGTAATCATGTTAAGTAACTTCCCATAAGCTTAGTTACTTAACTTAATAAGCTGTTGTTTTTTGCTTATTTCGATTTTAAAATACTTGGAAAATATTTTGTAATTATATTAATACTAATGCATTAATATCACATGTACAGTCAGTCAGATAATGTGACGCCCTTATATATATATATATATATATATATATATATATATCATCACGGCATATTACCCATTTCTGAGTGTGCCAATTTGTTTTATCACAGATATCGGTAATAACGATGACATATTTATACCGTCCGGACGTATATCCGTAGTGGTAGCACGCACTTTAGAATTCTATCATTCGAGTTACGCTTGTTCGCGTAATTTTTTAAATGGGAACCTATTAATTTTACTCTACCATTCGATAGAGTGAGATTTTTACAAGGAAAAACACCGGTTCAAGTATTTACGAATAGTAGGTTCATCTAAGATAGACAAAATTATTTTCAATAAAGTTGTCGGTCACAATTTTATCATTAAAAACAAATTAATAACTAAGTAAATTACATCGCTCGAGTTTGTTTATCGCTTTGCTTTTGTCTATCTTAGATGTATCTACTATTCGTAAATACATGAACCGGTGTTTTTTCTTGTAAAAATATTATTAAAATAAATTGAAAAACAAAAAAACAAACACTGTGTCGAATGGTAGAGTAAAATTAATAGGTTCCCATTTAAAAAAATTACGCGGACAAGCGTAACTCAAAAACAATTGAAGAATGAATAGAATTCTAAAGTGCGTGCTACTACTACAGGCGTCACCCCATGGACACTCATTGCTGACGTGGAGAGTGCACCACAAGGATCACTTCTGTGCCATTTAAAATTCGAAATATTTGGCGTCGGTCGGGATCGAACTCGGTTTCCTAGATTCGCGACCAGACGCTTAGGCACGCGGACACGGCACCCAATATATATATATATATATATATATATATATATATATATAGTATGCTGTCATTTAGCAAACTTGCAATTTCTAGGTAATATCAACGATAAAACATTTTATTTGCTGTTATGTTGCCGTACAGTTTGTTTTTATTTTTGTTTCACTTTATTTTCTTTTTAAACATTTGCATTTTCACAGTTATGTAATAAAGAGCTTTGAAAACATGCATAATAAATAAATTTAACTTTTATTATTGTTGCATTAATTACTCTAATTAAAAACTATTGTTTCGTTAATATAAAAACAGTATTTATTCAGCAAAATTAATTATTTAGTGCGTATGAATTACATTAATGGCAACTTAAATTTAAAAACAAAAACATGATCATTTAATTCTGTTATTTTTTAATGGAAACTAATATTAGTTACGAGAATGTGTAATGAAATTTTATATTTAAATTAGAACAATTTTTTTCTGATAGTAGTGTACCAATTATTAATATTGATTGTGTATCTAATGAGGTACTTTGCGTTGTAACGGAATTACTTCATATAAAACTGAACTGGAATAATTATTGTAGTAGTCATAATTGTGTAAAGTGCTTCAAGAAAATTACCTCTAAGTATCTATTTATATGATACTGGCAGCTAGAGTCATCGCTAATGGACTTATTGGTAGCTAACGACCTCTTTCTAATGTTAATTAGTGCAGAAGATGTGTTTATAAAATGATGTATTGTTTATATGTTTTACTTTGGAGTAATGTACATGTAATTTTATTTAATGGACATTGCAATTATATCGTTGTGACATTTTGGAATAACTATATCAAAATTAATTGTTTATATCGAACCGATATGTTAATATTTAACTTCCACTAATGGCTTCAAAGACATAATTAGAGATAAATTTGTGTACAGTACTTTACTTTTTGTACGCACTAATACTGGACATTTAATTATAGACACTTTAGGCTGTTGGAATGAATGTTCAATACTGGTAAACTTACGAGAAACTTGTAGTGCTCAAATGAAAAGAATACAAAGAAACTTCTCGCCATTTCCAAAGTAGGCTATATAAGTACATATCGTATTTAACATTTCTGGTACACACAAAAATTCTAATTATATCTATTATTAATACAGGGTGTCTCACAACTCGCGCCCCAGAGCGAATGAGGAAACATGAGACTGCACTCGGATGTGTAATTTCGAAGAAAAAAAAATCTAGCTTAAAAGATATTAGAGAAAAGACGTCTTAAAATTGACCAATCAGAGACCTACACCTTGAACGTGTGTTTGCCGTAATTTTACGTTAATAGGGTTTTATACAAATCAAATCTTCTTTAAAATGTGTGGGCGACTGTAGTTTTCGAAAAATGTCAGTCGCTGATTACTTAGAAATGATTATAATTTTCGGAGAATGTAGACAATAATATTTTCGTTTAACACATATTACACAGCTGCTACATCACGTTGCACTGTCCGATATAAATGATGATCTCGGATGACACCTTTGCTAACCTAAATTTATTGACAGTGAAAAGTCAACTTTAAAGTGTCAAACAAATTTTGTAACTCACTAGTAGTATTTTTAAAACCTAGCAACCAGTTTTATTTTGTAATAATATCATCACACCTCAAGATATCCTTCCGGGATTGGTGGATTAAAAAGTCTTGTCGTTGGCAAGTGTCAGTTTCGTCTGGGGCGCGAGTTGTGAGACACCCTGTCTGGTCGGGAACCTGGAGAACCGGGTTCGATCCCAACCGACGCCAAATATTTTGAATTTTAAATGGCACTCTCCACGCCATCAATGAGTGCCCGTGAGGTGACGCCTGGTAAGCGCCCACACGGTAAAATATGACCGATGTCTACATGTGTTGTAGATAATGGCACACCCAGAAATGGGTAATATGCCGTGATGATATATTTATTTATTTGTAATAACATAAATTTCCAAAAGATAATACTTAGAAGTTTTTTTATAGAAACTATTACTTGTTCAATTGTTACCAAAATCTCTGGCAAATTAAGGAATACATAGTTAAATTGGACTTGAAAACCGTCCCTCTAACACACACACACACACACACACACACACACACATACACATACACACATCGTGCTTGTTCATAAAATCTGGAAATGAAATTTTTAGCATGAATTCAATACCTTTTTTAGCGAGATACAAGGCATAGAAGAATAATATTACTTCCGGTGTACCACTAGGTTATGAATTTGGACCAATATTGTTTATTTGGTATAACAGGGACTTGTTCATTAATTATTTAAACATTTTTAGTATGCTCTTTGCATGGGCCAACGTTAGAACACGATTTTCTCTGCTGACAAAGTAATAAAACAGTATAATTCGTAAGAGCACGTAGTCAATTTGACCCGTTCTAATGTTGGTGTATACCGTGTCCTTCCCTTCCCGTTCCGTTGTTGGGGTGGTACGCCTGCGCGTGTACCCGAGCCAGAATTAATTAAAGCATCTTTAATTACCGACGTTAATTGAGTCGGCCTCGACTTGCGACAACACAGGGCCAGCTTTGACGACAAAGCTTGCCATAAAATAATTAAATATCAAAATGAAGGCGAACTCAATATCGCCGACGGATCATCCGGATCCCGCTTGGCTGGCAAATTGTTAAAAGCGTTTAGTTTTCTATTAAATTTTATTCAATCTCTCATATGAAACTCATTTTCTCGCTCGGTCCCGACGCCTGGAGCCATCGCGAGATTAGAGCAAATTGGAAGTCGCAGGAGAGGAGAAAAGCTCTTCCCGGCACACATACAAAACGTTTGCTTTTTATTCAAAACCGCCAACTCGATGCAATCTACTTTACTGCCAAATTTCACAATTTCACTTCGTTGAGTAATACACATTGCTCTCTATTCATAAATTTATTGTATTGTACTGCTAAAGCTCATTTTCTAACATACAGTGGGTGGAATTCAGTGGGTTGTATTAAGGTCTGTATTAAATCTTGTATTAAGTATATGGCAACATTGTAATATTTTCCACATGTATCAATGAGATTCAATTGTGATTTAGATATTTTACCACATGGAAAAGTAATACAGATATCCTTTAGTCAAATGAAGAAGTATTATTGTAAATGGAAGGTGTAAAAGGAAACTCATTATTGCAAAATTAGGTTAGAAATATGTCAAATTTTGTGTCAAATATTTCAAACCTGAATGTTAATGACTTAAAATATCTCAACCCCCGTTTTGATCAGTTTTAACATTTATCCTTTTTTCTTACTTGTTAATAATATTTTTTTCTTTATTTGATCCTTTGGTTTCTCACTTTTTTCTGACAGGTATTACAAAGTTGCCAAAATATTTTTGACAAAGAACTGTTTTAGCTTAAAATACGCTAATACAACCCACTGAATCTCACCCAGTATGTTCAGAAAAAAAAACCTAATTCGGAGTAGGCTATGGACGTAGAAACGTATGATAACAAGATTGATCTTAGAACATTGACAATGTATAGAATTACATAAAACAATAAATATTGCCACCTTCAATGTACTCTCCTCTCCGAACCCTACATCGCCCGATGCGAATATTCCATTGTTGGAAGCCTTTTTTTGTTAGGTTGTTCATAAGCTCTGCCGCTTCTCTATAACTACTTCTCGGCCCCGAATTTAGTGCCTTTTAACGTAGAATTACAATTTGGGAATAAAGCAAGGCACATGACACTAGGTCAAGTAAATACAGTTGATGTACCAACACGGTGATTTTGTATTTCGTCAAAAATGTCTTGCCGGACAGGGCGTTTTGTTCCGGCGCGTTGTCTTCATGGAGAATCCATTACATTTCAGGATTTTTTCTTCTTACCCGTGCATCAAGGGTTATTAAAACTTTCTTGTAATATATACAGAGAATTTATTTTAAAATGCAACATAGGTTCATCACTTCCATGGGTACTCACTATTGTCAAAAACTAACAACAATGTAATATTTGTCCATTTTAAAATGCAACATTATAAATAGTACTGCAGCACAGAAGATACCTCCAGAACACATCACAAATGGTATCAATTCTTATTACGACCGACTAGGATGTTGCCTCAGTGTGAATGGGGGTATTTTTTAAAATTTATTACATCAAATTTATGAATTTTTGTAAGCTAAAGTTTGTTAAGGTGTGCAACATTCATATTTTGATTTCTTGTTAATCGTATAAATTAGTTTTGATAATACAAAATTACAAAATTTTGTATGTTGCATTTTAAAATGGACAAATATTACATTGCTGTCATTTTTTGACAGTAGTGAGTAACCATGGAAGTGAATGACCATATGTTGCATGTTAAAATAAATTCCCTTTATATATATAGGGTGTCTCACAACAACTCGCGCCCCAGAGCGAATGAGGAAACACGAAACTGCACTCGGATGTGTAATTTCGAAGAAAAAAAATCTAGCTTAAAAGATATTAGAGAAAAAACGTCTTAAAATTGACCAATCAGAGACCAACACCTTTAACGTGTGTTTGCTGTAATTTTACGTTACTATGGTTTTATACAAATCAAATCTTCTTTAAAATGTGTGGGCGAGTGTAGTTTTCGAAAAATGTCAGTGTCAAATTAAATTTGACAAGGTGAATAAAAAGAGGCAAATTCTTACCATGTATTAAGCCGCTGATTACTTAGAAATGATTATAATTTTCGTAGAATGTGAACAATAATATTTTCGTTTAATACATTTTACACAGCTGCTACAATACGTTGCACTGTACGATATAAATGATGATCTCGGATGACACCTTCGCTAACCTAAATTTATTGACAGTGAAAAGTCAACTCTAAAGTGTCAAAATTACAGTAAGTCAGACAAATTTTGTAACTTTAAAACCTAGCAATCAGTTTTATTTTGTAATAATATCATCACACCTCAAGATATCCTTCCGGGATTGGTGGATTAAAAAGTCTTGTAACTCCGTTATGCAAGCAGCCGCAAATTATTTTCTTCTATTTGTTGGCAACCTATTGTCGTCGGCAAGTGACAGTTTCGTCTGGGGCGCGAGTTGTGAGACACCTGTAAAACCGTAAAAATGTTATAATCGGATTCTAAGGACTTTAAAACGTACTTATTCACTAAAATTTGTATGAATCCAATACCTGTCTTAGTGAGAGTTACATCCCTCAATGCAAGTTATATTTTTATTGCTAAAGCGGACAGAGTCAATTTTTCTGCCTAGTCTGCGTTGTCCCGTTAAAATTTTAAAACTACCCTTACAGAAAATGCCCTGGCAATATCATCTAAAATTCTTCCCGACTTGTCGCTAAAACTTCTTGATTAGATTTCCCCAATTTGGACAGCTTGAAGCATTAGCCTCTTCGGGAAGAATGACATGAAATTGTCAATTAATGCATCAGTTGAAAACCAATTTCTCCTCTTCGGCAGCCATGGTTGTAAGGCGGGCCGAGAGAATAAAGATGATCAGGGTTGGTGGTGGTGCGCGCCCTTTTGCGAAGGGAGCAAATGACCCCTCAAACGGCTTTTTATACGGATAAAGACGTTTGTTTGCCAAGAAAATGACGGCAAACAGGGGGACGGATATTGTATTTTGAATGTCGTGTATGAGGCGAGGCAAATATTTAGAGGAGCGTATATATTATTATTTGTCATGCCCTTAAAATTAGATTATTAGACTTTAAAGAGCAGTACGTATGCTGTTAGAATCCAATAACATAGTAATGACTTTGATTTAAAATTACAAAGATTTAGACATTTCCTTACAGTAATACTGCATTTTTACCTTCCGTTACTTTTAGGTAAGGAAGGTATTGTCTTTTCACAATAATTTGAAAGTGATTTTTTGGGGTCCCTATAATACGAATTTGCTATTTTTACGATGATGTCTGTATGTGGACGTGTATGTTACGGTCGTTTTGGCCGGTATAACTCCAATACTACAATTATTTTAAAAATTACTTAGATAAATTCCAACGACCACTGATCCACCAATCATGATGCAAAACACTTGAAAATTCAACCAATGGGAACAGTATTATACTGATAAAACCCCGTTACCCCGATAATTTTCCGCTACCAAATAAATAAACAGTTGATATTGCGTCAAGTTTCATTTTCCGTTGTCTTTGGAATTTATCTCACCAAATACCACACGACCACTCAGATTTTCTCAGGTAAACTTTTAATTATAAGCACTCATTTTTTTTTGCTCAAGCAAACTGACATTAGGTAAAACTCCTCCTCCTTCGGAGTCGGGATTTACCATGCAGCTTGCTTTCGTGTTTGTTGCTAAACAAAAAAAAAATCGTGCAAAATAAAAATTTATTGATAAAATCTGGAGGTCTTGTGATATTACTTCTGATAATTATTCTAAGACAATTATCACTTCTGTCATTAAGTTGCTAAGTAACAAACACTTTTTGACAGATAATTAAAAATTGTTTTAATTTGAAAATAAGGTTTTGACGGTATGATAGCGAAAATAATACTGACAATAAAACACTCTACTATAAATCAAAAATTAGAAAATATCATTCTATTATTATTACTATTGAACGTTTGTATAATAAAACTGAACTTGTATTGGCATCTCGTAGTGTCAATGTCAAACTTATTATCGCTACACACTTCACGCTGGACAATATTCAAAGCTAGTACTGACACCTATTGGGTGTTTTTATAATTATAAAAATTCTGCTAAATATAAATTTTTCATAAATATAATTAAAATTGGAAAAAAAATCCTCGCCGCATACCACTCGATCATTGATAAATACTTATAATTTTATCACAACTTTCTCAAGCACGTTACTTTTAGGTAACACCCTCTCCGCCTTCGGCGTCGGGCTGTTACCAAGCTACTTGCTTTCGGGATAGGATTTACAAAAAAATCTTTGCTGCGTCACCATGAAAATAGTCAAATTAATTCATTACTAATAATTGACAGATGCCAGTGTCAATGTTTGTGAAATGATTTTACTGAAAATACAAGAAATTTTCTGTATGGCATTTATAGGAAGGTACTACGTCGGCTACAACAGATTTTTCCTATCTCTATGTAACTACCATTCTTAAGATGGCAGCACCGTCTAAACTTTTATTTCTTTCCAGGTGTGGTTCCAAAACCGGCGTGCAAAATGGCGCCGCCAGGAAAAAATGGAAGCAGCCCGGTTGGGTCTCAGCGACTACCACGCCGTCAGTTCCTTATCAAGAGTGGGTGCCTCATCTCTTGCACTTCCAATGGACCCATGGCTCTCCCCTCCTTTATTATCCGCCCTTCCTGGGTTCCTAAGTCACCCCCAGACCGGCTACCCTAGTTACCTGACACCCCCGGTAGCTGGAGACCCTTCCAGACCGCCTCATCCGCCCTTAGCGCATGTTCCTTCGGTACCCACACCAGGGGGTAACCAAGGGGGCGATCCGAGAAGTAGTAGTATCGCAGCCCTTAGGTTGAAGGCGAAGGAGCACGTGGAAAGCATCACCAAAGGGCTGCAGATGGTCTAGAATGGGGGATTTTAATAGTAAGATGGACCCCTCAGATCTTTGGACACAGAAATCCTTTGCCAATTTTGTCGAATTGTTTTTTGGGCTACAGAAATGGAAATGTAACTGTATTATTTTTTAATTATTAATAATTTAATCGCTTAATTACAAAACCCGACAAATCTAAGGTCAAATTTTAGGAAACTGTTTTGAAATATGTTCTTAATGAATAATGGGATACTTGCGTACCTTGTTTATTTAAAATTTTTGAAGATTATTCGATTATTTGAATTACCGCCATGGCCATGTATGACGTAGAATTACGCCGCACCAATGAATGATCGTAAAGCCATAGCGTTTGTTTGTACGTTTCAACAATAGTTTTGTGGTTAGTATTTTAGTTTGTCTTTTTGGTATCGATATTTTAAATTACATGTAACTATCTATGTGTTTATGTGTGAAGTAATTAATATATTTGAGAGCCCAGAGAGAGAGAGAAAAATGAACTAATGTCAAAGTCAAATTAAAAATATCTTGCATGCCACGCTATCTATACGTTACATTTTTAAACATGGTGTTTTTCTCCAGTTTAGTATAATGACGTTACAGAAAATGTTCTTTCTTAATTTACTAAAAGACAATTAATTTTTTTTAAATAAAATTTATATTTTTATATGTTTTCAACATAACATTACGTATATATGCGATAGAAATCACATTTTCAGTACCACGCAAGTAGTCCATTAAATAACGTTAGTACATATACAGGGTGTTTCAAAGATAGATCGTCAAATTCAGTGCTGCTTGTACCTTAGGCGGTGGTCTCACTACACGAGTCGTGTCACGTGGTGTAGTATCGTTTCAAGCCGTGTCGTTTAAAAATCGACGGTCCGGTCTCACTGATCGAAATGCTTCGATCATTTAGTGTCAAGTAATTTCTTAACCTTTAAAATATTTGAAGCTTTTGAGATTTTTAGAAGGTAATATTATTATTATGTATCGCCAACATGTATTTATTGCATTCATATTCGCATAACCTGGCCTAAGACTGATCATAAAGATCTGGACTATCTCTAAATTGATTAATAAATCAATTTCGTCAGTGCTCCATTCCTTTTCAATTATTTTAGTTTCTAAATTCATTCAATAAATTAAATCAAACCGACCGAACAATATGAGAACTTGATTCTTGATTGTGAGGTTATTGTTATTTACTACACATAAATGCAAATGTTTCAATACGCATGCGTCAAGGCATCGAGTGCCGTCGAGCATCGAGTAAAAATTCAAACTAATGGAAAACGCCATTACCATACACATGTTTAAAATTTACACGATAGCGATCGATTGAAGGTACTCGATCAGTGGGACCGCTGCCTTAAACAGACGTATAGTTTTGTACCATGTCCCTTAAAATGATATACACTAAAAATTGCTTTGAATCAAGTCCAGAGCCAATCAGATTTCATAATTCTGTCACGTTCTTCTGGACATGGTACAGTAAAAATAATAATAAAAGTGTGGACATGGTACAAAAAGTTTCTTTAATGGATTTTTTTTTTAAATTTACTATGTTATTTTTAACTATGTCCAACTAGGTCGTTTTATATTTCGAAAATATTTAAAAATTATAATTTAACAAACTTCATACAAAGATAAGGAAAATGAAACTACAAAAAAAAAAATTACATCTGTATTTATTATACAGGGTTAGTTAAAAGTATGGAGACGGCGATTTATTGTCGTTAATATTCATTTTAGGAAATTATATTCAATACAAAAGTTTTTTAAGAAACTTTTATCTACATTTGAGAATACTTGAATTTTTTTTTCTTCAATTGTTTTTGAGTTATAGTGTTTTTTTCTCTTTGCAACAGTATGTTTGTTTTTTTGTTTTTCAATTTATTTTAATAACATTTTTACAATTAAAAACACCGGTTCAAGTATTTACGAATAGTAGATACATCTCAGATAGATAAAAGCAAAGCGATAAACAAACTCGAACGATGTAGTTTACTTAGTTATTAATTTGTTTTTAATGATAAGATTATGACCGACAACTTTATTGGAAATAATTTTGTCTATCTTAGATGAACCTACTATTCGACAATACTTGAACCAGTGTTTTTCCTTGTAAAAATGTTATTAAAATAAATTGAAAAACAAAAAAACAAACATATTGTTGTAAACAGAAAAAAACACTCTATCGAATAGTAGAGTAATAGGTTTCCAATTAAAAAAATTACGCGGACAAGCGTAACTCAAAAACAATTGCAGGAAAAAAAAATTCAAGTATTCTCAAATGTAGATAAAAATTTCTTAAAAACATAATTTCCTAAAATGAATGTTAACAACAATAAATCGCCGTCTCCATACTTTTAACTAACCCTGTATATTCTTTACAATAAAATTTTGAATGTTTGAAGCAGTTTTTCTTGAAAGTAATATTTGTAGACAGTACATTCCAATAGTCGGCCGATGAAATGTGACCACGTGGCTTTCAAATTGCTTCTCTGATTGGTTAATTTGGATTTGTCGTTTTTTGAAACTAGACGATTTAGTTGTTAAATTACTGTCTTTTAAGAAATAAAAATTTTAGTTGTTGAAATGGCAAAGGATAAAATTTAAAACTGAAATGTAATGGGGATAGTATAATTCATAATTATAGTAATTTGTAAATAGTGTAAATATTTGAGAGAAATATGGATGTATAATACAAGAATTGTTTGAAGACTGTACAAGTAGTTAATGTTAATTTATATTGAATAACTGAATTATGTTATATTTTACAGTAAAATAGAAATGGAAATGCGAAGATCATGTCTACAAACTAGTGCTGTGAGGATCCGGCAAAACTTGGATCCGAGTACCCGGATCTCAAAATATCCGGTTGCTCGGATATCCAATGTTCGGATATTGAAGCGGATATCCGTAAATTTAATTCGGATTTGAATCTGGACTTGGATCTGGTTCTGGATTCGATGTTTTGTTTACGGATCCGGATCCGAATTTTAATTCTGGATCCAATTCTATTAACTATAACAAACAAAAATTTATTGTGGATTATTTCATAATCAGACTTATATGGTTTTGAAACTCCATGATAATTTATACATTCAAATATTATCATCGGGTTCAATACTGAGAATATTCAAATCCGAGAACCGACGTGGATTCTGAAATTCCATATCTAAAATCCGATACTCATATTCGGATCCGGATCCAAAATCCAATACTCAGATTTGGATTCAAAATCCGAATCTCAGATCCGGATCCAAAATCCGATACTCAGAAACCGAAACTATCCGGATCCGGATCCCGCCACTACTACAAACTGATATTAGCATTTCCGTATATTTTGCTGTTATTTCTACCATATGATTTGCAATATCCTTGTATGATTCCCTGTAGTTTTCCCTTGATCGTAAATATATCGGAGCCCTACCCACTGTTGTTGTTGCATATAACATGATATTGTTACCCTGAGTGAGTGGCCGAGAAAGTGAGTTGTAGCTAAATGTTATACACTAGGCAACTCAGCGTGTATCACGTGATGTTTTACTTTAAGAGCTGTGAATTTTTGTAAATAATATAACGTATGTATACATATATGAACGTACTTTTATGAATCGCACAATAAATCATGACCTGTATCAATGATTTCACATATGAAGTACCTTAACTCTTTTACATAATTAAATCATCACTCAATCCCCCCAATTGGGAAAGTTGTTAAGTCTTAGCAACGTCTGGTCGCGAACCTGGGGGAACCGGGTTCGATCCCGACTAACGCCAAATATTTCCAATTTTAAATGGCACAAAAGTTACCCCTGTGGTGCACTCTCCCCGCCAGCTATGAGTGCCCGTGAGGTGACGCCTGGTAAGCGCCCACACGGTAAAATATATCGTCATCATTACCGATGTCTACATGTGTTGTAGATACTGGCACTCCCAGAAATGGGTAATATGCCGTAATGATATATTTATTTATTTATTTATTTCATAGAAACAAATGTAAAACCTAACATTTTCATGTTTTATTCAGTGTTCGCAATTATTATTGGTTATAATAAAAGCAAATGAACATATTAACTTAAAGGTGAATGGAAAAGCCTAAATGGTCCATGTTTTTTTGTATAATTCTTTATTATGGACGTTTCAGGCTTAAAACAAGCCCATCTTCAACTATTGATACATTATTAGTAGCAAAACAGTTTGACAGAATGAGAAGTATAAAATAATTCTTACCTAACGGTGAATATACAATAATACTGATGAATTTTATTACAAAATCTTAAAATTGTATTAGATTCAATGATCTTAATAAGCTATGTTGATAAAAAAAGTTATTGTTATACAACGCTAATATCATTTTTTTAAATAATTATTGGAACGTCAAGTTATTTAAATACGTATGTATGAGGAAAAATATAATGTGTCATTCGGAGCAAAGGTGTCATTGTGTGCCTCGCATACAGTTGTCCGACTCGCTAGTGCTCGTCGTACAAACTTACATGCTCGGCACTCAAAGCATTACTTTTACTCCTAATAACACAATATACTATTGTCTGCACCGTAAGTGACTATAATATAACAAATATTGCCACTTTCCATGTACTCTCCTCCCCGTACCCTGACCGTCCGATGCGAATATTCCATTGTTGGAAGCAATGCCTGCAGGCCTTTTTTGTTAGGTTGTTCATAAGCTCGCTTTTCTATAACTACATCTCGGCCCCGACATTGGTGGCTTTTGCCGCGAAATTACAATTTGGGGATAAAAGCAAGGCACATAGCACTGGGTCGAGTGGGTACGGTTAATAACAGGGCGTTTTGTTCCGGCGCGTCGTCTTCATCCATGAGCCGTTTTCTCACATTTCAGCACTTTTTCTCCTCACCCTAGCATGAACTGTTATTAAAACCTTCTTGTAATATGCTTATATTAACGAAATGCCTCTGAGGCACCCAATCCATGTGAACAATCACTCGCATTTAGAAAAAAAAAAAAAAAACTGTTAATGCACGGCCGAGGCACTAATCGTCTCCGATCTCTTTTGTTCCTTTTTCAAATCTTCTAAACTGCTCGAAAACTTGAGTACTAGATAGACCCTCATCACCATAAACATTCTTCAACAATTCGTACATTTCTGAAGCTGATTTTTTAAGTTTCACGCAGAATTTCATATTGACACTAACATAATTCCGGCGGAGTACGAGAAAGTAGTTAATTTCAATCAAAAGCTACTGCCGAACGGTGTGTCTAATTATCTCGAAATTTTAACAATGGATAGAGGGAAGATGACAAATTAATAAAAAAAATCTCGTTATTTAATTGTGTTTATAAAATTGACTGTAAAGATTGTAATAAAGTTTATATTGGGCAAATTGATACTCGATTTAAAGAACATTTCTATCATTTAAAAAGCGGTAGTCCTGATAAATCTAGTGTAGCACAACATATGTTTATTAACAATCATAAAATTGACAATTCTAATATAAAATTATTGAAACAAGTTGATGATAATAGATATTTAGACGCACACGAGAGTTTGATATTACATAAATTTAAAGGTACATTAATGAACGCGGACCTAGGTCCCATCCCAAATTCTAAATTATATGAGTTAATATAAGACAGTTACTTTGTTTAATCTTAGTTACCCAATTAGGTATCCTCTTACCTTTGACTCCTGTCCCTATATAACCCGTGTTCTCTCCCTTATTCCTCAGAGCTGTTTTGACCTCTGGCATGGTTTACATGCTGAGTAATCTTAACTTCTCTGTGTTTACTTTGTAGTTTCTATTGATGATAAGAACTAAGTTCTCGACATACGTATATAGTTTTTAAATATATTGTTAAGGTTAAGGGGTTTTTTCTTTAGTTATAATTGCCACACCTCGTATTTTTGTTTATTACTGTCGACTTTACGATATCGCAAATTCGTGCATCAAATTGCAGCGTTAATTTATTTTTGAAACGTTCCGTCCCATCTCTTCCAGCGTAAGAGTCTCCTACATCAAAGGCACTCTTGGTTTTAATTCCACTTTATCTGTAGGTAGTGTGCGTGAAGTGCTTGGCTAAGGCAATAAAATGCTAATTCGTGTTTGTCGTGGCTAATCAGCCGTTAACACCCCTCGCCCTGCTGATAATTAACCACTCCTTATTGCTTTATCACTTTATTGGTTTGTGCGCACTAGGAGGAGACTGAATCGGTGGTAACTGAACCGTGGCAGGGGCAACTGAATCGTTGGACCAAGCCGCCTGCGGGAAATCGAAGTCGTGCTCTTCTTTTTTTTTAATCACACTGTTTTCAACGCCGCCCCGATCTCTAATTGCTCTTTTATTGGATGGGTGGATGTGGTGAAGGAATGTTTTTTTCATTTCAATCTAATTTAACTTACTGAAGAACCCCACAAAATTGTTACACTTAATTGTTTGCTTATCTTAAAATAAATATATTTCAAATCATTTATACAATGTAAGTTACTTTCCATATTAACTTTGAGGTACAATAATTGTCGCCAATAAGGGTGTAAATTTTTTATTTCTTCCATAAAAAAAATCTGTTGTGTCCAGCACAAGACCTTCCGTTAATTTGATGTATTTTGTACAAATCCCATACAAAAAATTCATTGGAAAAGATTATATATGTCCAGTAAAATTGTAATACGAACATAATACAATTTTTTACAAATTCCATACAGAAAGTTTACTTACGTAATATTATCTTTACAATCAAATAATATTACTATCAAGTTTCTATGTCTACCCATTTTTGAATTATTGCCCGAAAAGTCAATATACCCCACATTTAGATAAAAACTTCAAAATTTTTAAAAATCTAATTATTATGTATACCTAAAAATCTATAAACAAATAAATTTATTCATAATTCGCGGTATAAACAACAATATTCTTTGAAAAATTCTATACAGAGACGTACTAGGTCTTCAATACAAATTTCTATACAAATTTTCCATAATACAAGTTCAGTAGATTCACGAAAAATCTTGTTTGAAAGTACAGACCTGGCTATTTGCAACATTAAGCATCAGTGCTGCTTTCTTTATGAATCGGTGACATGGACATACTAATTAACATGTCGTGTTATGTTAAACAGTGTTATTTTGTTTGTGGTTTGCTGAGCAAAAATTTGAGCGAAAAATGTAAGTTATACCTCAATATTGTTATGTATTTTTAGTAATAACTACTGTTGGGTTATTTGAAATGATTTTTAAAGATGTATGTACGATAGTTAGTATGAAATGAATGTAAGCAAACCCAAGCACGTGTTTTTGTTAATAAACAATGGATCGCCATTACAACGTATTCCAAAACAAAAAGTTTTGGAAAAGATTCTATAAATCCAATAAAATTATCACATGAATATACATTATGTAAACTCATATATACTCTAAAAATGCGTACATTTACGTAACATTCTCTTTACAATCAAATAATATTACTACCAAGTTACTACCCATTTTTGAATTATTACCCCAAAAGCTAATATACCCCACATTTAGATAAAAACTTCAAAATTTTCAAAAATATAATTTATATGCATCTAGATAGTTCTCAATGCGCTGATTCCAAATTTTGAAACCGCAGGTCGATATCTCGTTTCGTTCTCGAGATATTTAGATTCAAAGTTTTGCTCAAAACTGCCCATTTTTTGGTAATAACCCAAAAATGGGTCGAGATATGAATTTGGCGACAACACCAATCGATTCTACGGGAAAAATTACATAAGTACACCAATTTTCAGGAATTTTGAACACCGCATACAATCTCTAAAGCAAAATAACTGAAAATGGCCAAAAATCGCAAAAATCCTAAGGGGTACCCCTTTGGATTTTTTCAGTTTTTTGCCATTTTCAAGGGTTTTCAAACTTTTATTCATAAAAAATGAACTGGTTGGACAAAAGTTATGAAAATTGCTATACTTATGTATTTTTGTCTGTAGAATCGAATAGTGATGTCGCCAAATTCATATCTCTACCCATTTTTGGGTTAATACCCAAAAATGGGCAGTTTTGAGAAAAACTTTAAATATAAATATCTCGAGAACGAAACGAGATATCGACCTGCGGTTTCAAAATTTGGAATCAGCTTAAGAAGTATCTAGATACATAAAAATTAGATTTTTGAAAATTTTGAAGTTTTTATCTAAATGTAGGGTACATTGACTTTTCGGGCAATAATTCAAAAATGGGTAGAGATATAAACTTGGTAGTAAAATTATTTGATTGTAAAGATAATGTTACGTAAGTGTACGCATTTTTAGAGTACACCTTCAACCTTCCTTACCTAAAGTTGACGGAAGGTAATTAGCTACAAATTTGAATTCTACGTCTAAAACTGCATAGGAATACAAATTTTTAAAAAAAATGGTCAACGGTTTACAGTTGACAAATCTTTTTATAAAATCAGTTGTCTATTCCCTAATGACCAATAAAATATGAACCTGCCAGAATTTTTTATTAAAACTTTGTATACAAATACACCTTAATACAACAAATCTAATACTGAAGTCGTTGAGTGTGTACCTTTTACCCATTTTTGGGTATAGACGTTGCGATATATTGAATAAATTGTCAATAACGCAAAAACTAATGAAGGAAGGAGTTAAGTCAAATTTTGTTCGGACCACCCCGTAAAGTGGTTCCAAATAAATAAATAAATAAAAAAATGTTGTGGCAGTTATTTCGGTTAATATTAATAACTAGACCGAGCCTAAATACATTAACTTTCCTCAATTAAATAACATTGGATTTTGACACATTTTTGAATTTAATTTTTTCGAGGCAATAAGAAGTTTAAAATAAGAACATAATATTGGAATATATACTAGAATGAGCCAAGAATATGTGGATAAAATTCATTATTCAAGATAATTCAGATGTAAACAGACATCAGTAGGTAAGTTACATTGGTGGTCTATTTTTGCTTTGTTTGATTTTCAATTAAAACGGGTAGTAATATTGTAATGTAAAATTGGTACGGGTGTATTTTGATCATAGACAAATCTAATGGTAAAGTCGACCAGAACGCATCTCACACCTATTTTAAGGTTGTCAAGGTAAGAATTTTAATATCGACTAACGCATTTAAAAATAAAAACCTTATCTTTTCGCTTTCTGATTATTCAATTAGCTTCCGAATAAATGCACATTTATTCGTGCCTAACTGCGCTGTTCGTGATATTATTGTAATCTTAAACCCTAACTTAATTAAATACATGAGTGCACGCTATACAAAACAATCTTTTAATCAATAAGCGTTTCGCTGTTAACATCAGAAAAATGCTATATTATAAGTAGGGTCGTATTGTTTCATTTTGCATCCCTTGACGGGAAACTGTGCTACCCTCTGGTGACGAGAAGCTGGACTAGTTTAGTTGGTTCATCCCTTATAGATGGCCAAGAAAGTATAGAAATATATCCCGGAAAATATCAATAAATTTTTATTTAAAAATATAATACAATAAATTAGAAACAATTATTATTGTTTGACCAAATACAAAAAGGTGTATTTTAAAATATTTGTAGCAACCCTAAAGGACTCTGTAATACAGTAATATTGATTTCAATGGGGTAGTTCGTATGTTCACCCCTCAAGTACAGGCGTTTGGCGCTATAATGAAAAAGTCTTTACTCATAATATGATGTAGGGTGCTTGCATGATAATAAATAATATTAACAAGTTGAAAGGGGACTATTTTCTAACCCTCATGACTTATATAGAATCAAATAACGATAATTTTATTATTTTAATGTGTCTACAAAGTGAGGGTTGCACATATATATATATATATATATATATATATATATATATATATATATACCGTGCGGGCGCTTACCAGGCGTCACCTCACGGGCACTCATAGCTGGTGTGGAGAGTGCACCACAGGGGTCACTTTTGTGCCATTTAAAATTGGAAATATTTAGCGTCTGTCGGGATAGAACCCGGTTCCCCCAGGTTCGCGACCAGACACTATATATATATATATATACAGGATGCTACGTAAGTGTAAATCTAAGAATAATTTTTGTTTAGCACGCTTTCTACAAGAACTAGATGCCTTTAAAACTAATCACGTCACATTTAAAATTTTTGTAAAAAAGTAAAAATCACTGTGTTCTCTGGAAAATTGTCACACCTGTCACGAATGACATACAAGTCATTGGTGTCGTGGCATATTTCAGATTTTCATAATGAAAAACTATATGTTTATGAGCATTGAATATAAGTAATTAGACTAACAAATAAATAAAATAGATGAATATAAAATTAAAAATAATTTTTGTTGTTGAGATATCTAGAAAACATACATATTTTATGAGTATATTATTTGATTACCCACGTGTGCAAAGTGTGATAATTAAACATGAATTTCATTATTCAAAATATTATAAAAATCATATCAAAATCGATTTAGATTATATTAATACATTACCATATCGTTTAATTCTTCAATAAATATCTCTCGATGTAATTATATGTATATCACAATTTTCCGACTTTATTAAATTTAATTTCTAGCTATAATCTAATCTATCTGTAACATAAAACATTATAATTAATTTGAAATAACCATGCACCTATTCAAATACTTTATTATCACACGTGGTAGATTAATACAACCCTCAGACCAGACATAGATAATATACTCGAAGTACTTAACTACTTATTTAAATACGCACTTATATGTATTGTTTGTTTAGGTTTATTTATTTTATAGGACACTAATAACATTGTATGATATTTTATTTACATATGTATAATAAAATAAAATTATAAAAATGTACAAAATGTTGAAAAAGGGTGTCGAGTATTTGATACTTTTATAATTGAATAAAACAAATAACCGACGCCAAATATTTCGAATTTTAAATAGCACAAAATTGAACCCTGTGGTGCACTCTCCACGCCAGTAATGAGTGCCCGTGAGATGACGCCTGGTAAACGCCCGCACGGTGCAAATATGTCATCATCGGATGCAAATCTCAGTATCGGATTTTGGATCCGGATCTGAGTATTGGGTTTTGGATCCGAATCTGAGTATTGGATTGTGGATTCGGATCCGAATACGAGTATGATTATCGGATTTTAGATATGAAATTTCAGTATGCGCATCGGTTCTCGGATTCGAGTACCTATTCTCAGTATTAAACCAGATGATAATATTTGAATGTATATTATCATGGAGTCACAAAACCAAATAAATTTGATTTTGAAATAATCCACTATACATTTTTGTTTGATGTAGTTAATAGTCGGTATATTTTCGATGTTAAACTTTTAGCATCCGCTAAGAAGGAAATTCCTCGATTCTACAGACCTATAAGTAGGTAACAGAAACAATCCCTTTTATGTGAAACACATGCACGATATAAATAAATAGGTATTTCGACACCTGCAATGAACCTGTAATCATTATTTCTCAAATTTAATCTTAATTTCGTTTTCTTTGAAGTATTTGTTATATTGAATGTTAAAATTTTAGAACTACAGAATTTTCAATATTCTATGAAAAATTTGCACCAACTACCTGGCTATTTTAGAGGGGTATTATAAAATTTATTGCTGATTACAGACCACTGTCTCTACAACCGTCTACATTCAAATGTTTGCTTTTACATTCAAAACGGATCCAGAATTAAAATTCGGATCCGGATCCGTGAATAACACATCGAATCCGGATCCGAATGGGATATGGTACCCAAACCAGGATCCGGATCCAAATCCGAATTAAATTTACGGATATCCGCTTCAATATCCGAACATCGGATATCCGAGGAACCGGATATTTTAAAATCCGGGTACTCGGATCCATGTTTTGACGGATCTTCACAGCACTAGTATCTACCGGTTTCGTAAATACCTAATGCTAATGCTAAGGTAAATTCTTAAGTTCACAGCTTACATAAAGCAGCCTTAAGTCTTGCTTAAAATTTAAGTGTCAGCGATGCAACTGGAAAATTATTTAGCAAAGTTAATGTTGTCCAGATTTGAACTGTTACTGTTACTGGCATTACTCTAATCTCAAATGAAGAGCATAACAGACAAAATGGTAATACTGACTGGCGAAGAATAAATTGCATTTGCCCCTTCGAGAAGTATAAGTATTTCAACTGGTAAAAGACGATCGAAGTATCAAGTTTTAATAACAGTAATCCGAGCTATTCGACTGCATAAGCCTCGAAAATTGATTTATCCAGAGTATGTCAGGCGAGTTTAATATATTTTTAAGATCTTTAACATTCGTAGAAGAAATTGCCTTATTGAGAGTGCCTCTACCCCAACCCCAACCAACAATCGTAATGAAATTCAATGGAGATGCGCAGCGTAATATCTGAAGGTAAATAAAGCATGAAAAGAGTAAACCAGAGAAGCCGAGCATGTCAAACTCGAGATCAATGTAAACGCAATAAATGTTGACTGGGCGCCCTTAATGCTGTTGTGTTGGCCCGCGGCGGTTTCCATATGAATCGCGAGGCCTCGGGCACCCTCCGCTCCGCTGATATTGGTTTCGGAGACACGAGAAGTTCTGCACCTCCATACAGACGAACTGATGGAATTACTACATCGACAATATACACTTCGGGCCAATTTATCATGAATTTCATTTATGGATTTATAATTTAAATTTTAAAATATGAACATACTTAAAACATATTATGCGATGGTTTATGAACGATTTACAAATTTAGATATTTCAAATTAAGGTTGTGTCCGATGTCTCATTTTGGCACATTTCTAGTGAAATTTATATAATTAGAACACTTTATCGTAAAACGATTTAGCAATTAGACAAATAAGCAAACAAAGGTGATTCATAAGCAGGGGCGGATCTACATGGGGGCTAATAGGACTTAAGCCCTGGGCCCCCAAGAGTCAAAGGGCCCACAAAAATTGAATTATTATTATCAATAGTAGATACATTTCTAAATTTAAATACAATTTTAAAAAAATTCCTAACTCTCCCAATTGCAAATTGTGAGGCAGAAAGATCTTTCTCCAGGATGAGCTACATAAAAAACAAATATCGCAACACTACGCATAATGAACGATTGGCTGACTTATGCATATTATCAATAGAAAACGATATTACCAGATCGCTCACGTACGACAACCTTATAAAAGACTACACAAATAAAAAATGTAGAAAAAATAAATTTGAATTAAAAATTTGCAGAATGTCACACCCAGCTATGTGTAAATGGCGAGATAATATATATATATTATAAAAAAAATGTTTGTTTATATGTTTTTGTTACTAATATTTCTTTATTTTTTATATTTTGTTATATACTATATAATGTTTGTTATTTAACACCATTTCATTAATACTTCAAGTACTTCAAGCCCTAGGCCCCGAAATACCAAGATCCGCCCCTGCTCATAAGCTTCTGGTTGGCGATCCCTAATAAATCACAGCAGGCTATTCCAGAATCGGTACTCTTATGACTTATTAGGAATTGATCATAAGCTTATGGGCCACCATTGTTGGCTTATTTGTGCAATTGCTAGATCGTTTTACAACAAAGTGTTCTTGTTATATAAATTTCACTATATTATTTAGGATTTAGGTCTTCTTCACATAAATACAACTGCGAATGGCACACTTATGACTCTTTTGTATAGCAACACTTACAACATTTATACAATTCGACTTAATTCGATGCTTCAGAGTAAATAATGTCATATTTTATAAAATAGAAGCTAAGAAGCTATTCTTTGACAGTACGTTTGACATTATGAACAAATTATAGCAACGAACATGATTTGTTTAATTAGTACGCGTCAACTTTAAGGCATAGTGTGCTCCTGCGAAACCCTAAAATTTAATTTATGAAGTCCTAAATAATAACGTTATTTAGGGCATATAAATTTAGGATTTAAATATTAGGGTGTTAAATGTACAACATCGGACACGGTCTTAGATTTGGAATATAACTATATTTTATATTTCCTAGAGCACTATTAAATATGGCAGAATAACTTTGCTTCATCTGTCAGCTGCTTTTTAATTTGAGGGGTCGTTTTTATATTCCCGGACTAGGCATGAAAAGAAAAGATTAGAACAGCAACAAAGATTTACTTTTCGAAATAAGACCCTTGCTTTTAGATACAAGTATTATATCGTTTCAATAACACCTTTAATCCACTATAAATTTTTTTGACAGCAAAATGCCTTTCAACAGTCGCTATAAATTCGTTATTGTCCCTAATTTTTTCCCGCTTAGTGTTTTTGTTTTTGAGATTTGGGATATGTGATTATAAAACAATATAATGAAAAATTGTATTAAAATTAAAAACTACTTAGTCCAGGAATTTAAAAACGACCCCTCGTAATATACAGGGTGGTAAAAAAATTCCGCTAGCTTCAAACGTGCATAAGTTGCACATAAAAATAAGGAATAAGATCAAATAATCAGAATTTTGAAGTACATATTAAAAAGGCATACATTTTACAATTTGCTAATCACATTAAAAAACGCATTTTTTTCATAGTTCAAAACTTTAATTTTGAGGTTTTAAAGCAAACATGTTTTGATCCACTGGTTGAATACATGATTTTTATATTTTATATTATTTTTAATTCTGTAAATAATTAATTGATAGCTAACGTTGCACAACAGACTTGTTTAATTTTGTTTCAAGCCAAAGCCGGTCTCAGCCCATGCTTAGCTTCCAACTCACTCATTTGTCTGCAGATTTTCAAACATTATTGTAGTTTATTTTGCCGTGAAAGTGTGATCTTATTTTACGATGTTAGGCGGTTTTCCTGAAAATAGGTAAGCAATTTGAAGGAATTCTTTCTTTGAAATACTGTATATTTGTTAAACTGATATTACATCACGTAATCGCATAATTAATTTGTTAAATATGATGACCAAACAATACAATTTTGTGAATTTAGAATACCTACAACCTTTCCGTTTCTTGATTTGTATGTTGAATGCTATTTCATTACGATTTGTATCTGAAATTGATAAAAAATATACAGTCATACAAAAAAGACTCCGTACGACAGTAGTTTTAATGTATTTTACGAAAAATAGCAGTCTAAAACCCAATATATTTAATTTTCTTTCTCTGAAATTGAATAACACACTGGTCAGTTTAATAATACATATTTTTTATTTAATTTACATCTTCTTATTTGATAATTTACTAATATTTAAGCTTGATAGAAATACTGCATATATTTTACATAGTTCATAAGTCTTTATTCTTTCTTTGTAATCTCCAATTTGAATTTATAATATTTTAAAATTCTAATTTCTAATGCATTTAATCAAGATTAGGTATGCTAGGCGGTTTTAAAATATTGTATTGAAATATTACTTATTACAGGTACAAATAGCCCTGTATATAAAACTATTTAGACAAATATTGGGTGTATACAATAAGCCCTTGGGTAATTAAGAGACCCTCATAAAACTTAAATTGTACAGTGTTAACTAATTTTGGTATAGCAATGAAAATTTATGAATGTTTCAATATTACATTACATTGAAAAATTGGCAACATGGTACAGAAAACCTCTATAAGATTAACATTGGCTATCTCTGCCACACTGAAGATAGAGTGTGGGACACTGTATATTATTTGAATGGGTATTTGCAAAAATTCTTTAATCTACTGTTACGAAATACATAGAGGTCAGTTTTCTTTTAATTCAAATGATAGGGCAAAAATATGAAAAGCAACCACATCTAGGAAATAGTATAAACATCATCTTTCATTCGCAAGTTTTACTAAAATAATATCGAGCGTTCTGTATAATTGTGTAAACAGTGTATCACTTCCAAATCTCGAAAATATTCCATTAACAAAGCCTTATTTTCTTCTGAATACCTTTATTCCTATTGCTAGTGTCGGATGCATATATCGGTATAGCTTTCTACTTTTTGTTTGGGGTAAACATGAAACACCTATTGAGTTTTTGGATTGCGGTGGCGGCTCTTGTGATGGCTTAAAGGGGGCGAAGGGACTTAAGCCCTATTTACAGCCCATTAGATCGCAAGGTGGTGCTAGGGCTATGCCCCAACGCCCATGTCCGCTAGATTACGATAAGATGTAGATGGATACCTGAAGACTTAATAAGAAAGATAAAATTGTTTTCGTGTAGTGTACGTTTCACAAATATATTCAATGATTTTTTTCGTTAAAAATGTGTTATCTTACATTTTTAACAACTTATGGTACCTACACAAATGATGAAAAATATTTATACTCTAAAGAAGAGTACAGTTGCATAACATTCTCTTTACAATCAAATAATAATACTACATAGTTAATATCTCTACCCACTTCTTAATTATTGCCCCAAAAGTCAATATACCCCACATTTAGATAAAAACTTCAAAATTTTCAAAAGTCTAATCTAAAAACCGCAGGTCGATATTTCGTTTCGTTCTCGAGATATTTAGATTTAAAGTTTTGCTCAAAACTGCAACTCAAAAAAGGGTCGAGATATGAATTTGGCGACATTTGGCCATTTGATTCTACGGATAAAAATACATAAGCAATTTTCATAAATTTTGTCCAACCGGTTCATGTTTCATAAATAAAAGCTTGAAAATCCCTGAAAATGGCCAAAATTTGAAAAAATCGTAAGGGGTATACCTTAGATTTTTGCGAATTTTGGGCATTTTCAGTTATTTTGCTTTAGAGATTGTATGTGATGTTCAAAAATTCTGAAAAATGGTGCACTTATGTAATTATCCGTAGAATCGAATAGTGTTGTCGCCAAAGTCATATCTCGACCCATTTTTGGGTTGTTACCCAAAAATAGGCAGTTTTAAGCAAAACTTTGAATCTAAATATCTCGAGAACGAAAAGAGATATCGACTTGTGGTTTGGAATCAGCGTATTGAAAAGTATCTAGATACATAAAAATTAGATTTTTGAAAAATTTTAAGTTTTTATCTAAATGTAGGGTAGGATTGACTTTTGGGGCAATAATTAAAAAATGGGTAGAGATATGAACTTGGTAGTAATATTATTTGATTGTAAAGAGAATGTTACATAAGTGTACGCATTTTTAGAGTATTTTTATATGAGTATACATAATGTATATTCATGTGATAATTTTACTGGATTTATACAATATTTTTCAATGAACTTGCTGTATGGAATTTATAAAAAAATAATTAAGCATTCTCTTATAAGACGCGAATTAGTTTTCGATTTTTTCCGATGCATGAAATTAAAATTGGCTGTTAAGGCCCTATTTTTCCGGCACGCGGTCACGGGACCCCGTAGTATAATAATATAATTCTTCTGATAGTTATAAATGTTATATTTCCACGTGAAATTATAAAGGGATCCTATAAAATAAAATCGTCCGTATATCAAACGACTCTTGCTGGAAAATTTGTTCTTATTTGTTCGAACTCTTATTGTCAACATACGACATGTCTCACAAAGAAAATATTATTATAACGCTTTGAAGACGTTTTAATAAAGAGATTTTGTACGGAAAAATAATTTCATAATGGCATAATGATAATAGAATATTGATTCAATTCCGAGAAATGTCTTTACTGAATTTTTATAATGAATTTATTTCTGGGACACAATACAATTCCGTATGTTTTCTATAAAGCTCTGCTTATAATTGGTGGCATTTTATTTCGCTCACACTTAAAGATCGTACAGGAGACACGTGTATTGTATATGAGGTAGTGCCTAATAACGCCTTGAATTCTTTTCATGAGTGTAGGAGGCACTCACAATACAGGGATAGAAGAGCATTCGACTCCAATTTCAACAGCTTAAAAACCGACGGATCAATTTTATCGCAGACTGTTTATTTTCCTCTAGCGGGCAATCGGGAAATTTGTCGCAGAATTTTTAATGTTATTTAATGCAGTGGCTGTGTCCGATGATGCACTTTTATCACCCTAACATCCAAATCCTAAATTTATATGCCCTAAATCTAGTGATTATTTAGAATTTTAGGAATTAGATTTTAGGGTTTTGCAGAAGCACACTATGCCTTGAAGTTTTAGCGCATTAATTAAACAAATCATGTTCGTTGCTATAATTTCTATAAAACGTCAAATTTACTGTCAAAGAATAGCTTCTTAGCTTCTTTTTTTAGTAAATGTAATTTCAACATTTAATCTAAAGCATCAAATTAAATCGAATCGTATTATTCATTTTTGTTGTTCTAATGTATTGCAATACAAACCAATGAATGTCATTAGTGTGCCATTCGGAGTTATATTTATTTGAAGAAGACCTAAATATTAAATACTAAATACCAGAATACGACGTTTGTTTAAATATGTCAAAATTGTTATTAAAATATTGTTTTTTGATTAATACTACCTTTTTTTAGTTTAAGTTCTGTATTTATTATTTAAACCCAACGTTTCGGCACCATAAACTGGTGCTTTCTTCAGGGCATAAATATGTGAAATAACAAAAACAACAAGTAACCAAGGTAGCAAGAAATGTTCATAAATGTTACCTTTTTTATGTATACAATTTTCTAGACAATATATGCATGCCCGGCAAAAACATGGACGGCGAACATGCATCTTCTCAGGAAAAAATCTCCTTTTGCCAGAGGAAAAACCGTCCCAAAAACTGGCAGAGAAGTGAACTGTATAACTCAGAGACGCTTTATCGGTAGCGAAATACCGGGCATGCATATATTGTCTAGAAAATTGTATACATAAAAAAAGCAACATTTATGAACATTTCTTGTTACATTGGTTACTTATTGTTTTTATTATTTCACATATTTATGTCAATGTATCCCCTGAAGAAGGCACCAGTTTATGGTGCCGAAACGTTGGGTTTAAATACAGAACTTAAACTAAAAAAAGGTAGGATTATTCCAATTAATAATATGAGTTCTGAAAGATATTTTATTTATATTGTTTTTGTTTGACGCATAGGCAAGATGATGTACAAAAATAATTTATATTATAATTTAATATTTAAAGTTATTTCAAGTTATTTACTAAATGCTATTATCGTAGAATTGAAGATTGTACCATTATATGATTATATCCGATTCTTATTAGTAAAAGTTGCTAAAAAAATACATTCAGTGAATTTTTTTACAAGAAAAACTGTTAAAAGCTTTTATAAATGATACTTCCGGATATCCGATATACACTAAAAACTAATGAGCTCTTTCCATGTTAGTATAGAATGGGTATACAAAATTTCATAATTTTCTGATTGATAGTATTTAAATAATCGTGTCCACATGATCAATACAGACACACAGACACAAAGACACACACATACAAAATGTTCAAAAAAATATCCAATTCGGAGTAGGCTATGAACAAAGAAACGTATGTCAATTTGGAAGTATTTAATTAAGTGTCAATTTGACACGAGATATTATCGAAAAGTTATCTAAAGAAATAAAAGCTTTTTTTTTAATCCTTATTTTAAAAATAGAAATAAATTAGAAAACGGTGAATGGTAATCTTCTGTATCCTCCTTTATTATCTTTTCTCCATAATTTTGACAACTTGACTTTTGAATTGAATAACGAACAGACATACGTTTCTCTGTTCATAGCCTACTCCGAATTGGGTACATACCTACAGACATAATTGTAAAAATGTTAAAATTGGATTCTGGGGACATCAAAACGTTCTTATTCACTAAAGTCTCTATAAGCGATTTTTATATATACCTCCCTTACCTAGGGTAGCGGGAGGTAAAAACAATATAATGAAAAATTACATTAAAATTGAAATCTGCCTAGTCCAGGAATATAAAAACAACCCCTTGTAATTCCCTCCATATACCTGTATCAATAACCCCGTCGCTTTTACTCAATTACCTCGAATTTCTGTAAATCCACCGGGTTTATCCACCGATCATTCGGTCCGGTTCACAGACGCGTTCTCACGTGTGCGTTCGTCTGGACCAATGACCAATCAGATCCCGCTGCGCACGCTTGTGACCTTGGATCTGCGCGGGATGCTGCGCGAATAGGGTTAATCAACCAAGGAGGAATGAATGGTGGAAAATTTAAAAGGATTGGGATACGGATGAATGTTTAACTGGTTTCTCACCCAAATTAGGAGTTGGGTTCGAATAGTGATTGCGATGAATGGGGTAATATTAGATGCTTTTATTGTTTTGTGGTTGTTCATTTACCAATTTATGAGAAGGAATATATTAGCAATGGACTAATTTCAATTGTAAATAACTGGAGATGGTTAAACTATCGCATAAAAGCCCAAAAAGCTATACTCCATTCAAATTAAGAATAATAATTGGGACTTCAGATTTTGTCCATATATTCTCGAGTCATATTAGTTTATATTCCAATAATGCATGGATTTTTTAAATTTTTTAATAGCTCGGAGAAAAATAAAGTTCCAAAATGTGCCAAAACCGATTGTTATTGAAATGGGGAAAAACAAGTGCATCTGGACATGGTCAAATATTGAAATTAAGCGGAATCATTGCCAGTATAATTTTATTTATTTATTTATTTGGAACCACTTTAGTTTGTTAATTCATATAATAAACTTTTAAATCTTTTTTTTAACTTTTAAATTTGAACGTATTTTTCATTTTTATGAATAATAGTCCATATTTGAAGGTATATTATTGATACCCTTATAAAACAAGAGGAACTATATGAAAATGAAAAATGTATATAGTCTTGAAGAACTTCTTGATTATTCTACTAATTAAAAAAATCTGTTGTGGCCAGCACAAGACCTTCCGTCAATTCGACAAATAGTACAAATCCCATACCAAAAGGTCCTTGGAACAGATTCTATATAATATCATGTAAAATCGAACACGAACACACTATTTTTTTACAAATTCCATACCAAAAGTTATTTGAAAATTAATTTCTTTATAATGCTTTAAATTTACATCTATTGAATATGAAGGGAAAATGTATAATCAAACTGGATAGACAAGAGTATTTTATTTAATATATATAATAATAAAATGTCAAAAAATAATATTTAACTGCGTTTTTTTAAGAAAAACTGTTAAAAACTTCAAATAAGGGTACTTCCGGTAGTAATAGTATTGGAGTTATCGTCGGAGAAAAAATTGTCACACACGGACACACATGCACACACACGGACACACACACACATACATACAGACATCATCTTAAAAATAGTAAATTCGTATTGTAGGGACCCTAAAACGTGCTTATTTATTAAAAACTCACCACCGAATTTTTTGACCAAAGACAATACCTTCCTTACGTAAACGGGACGGAAGTTAAAAAAACTACTTGATTTTTTTTACTAATTGAAAAATAACTACTTGATTTTAAAGTACTTGAAATTATAACTATTTGACTTGACTTTCGGATACTTTTACTTGACTTCAGCTTGGCTTGATTTCAAGTCAAGTCAAGTAACTTGAATATCAAGTCATGCCGAGAAACTCTAATTATCAATTTTATTGTCTCGGATTCTCTTGGTACTGTCATGAGCATTTTGCAAATGCTATTAAATAGGTTCTTTTACATTACAATGAAACTCGCTAAAAACTATCTATTACTTTTTTCTATTCGTAATTTTTCGAACTGTACTGCTGTACGCAACTACCCCGTCAATTATGCAGCGTTCGGGTCGCTTCATATTAAAACATAAGTGGCTTAGCGCATATCCTGTAGGCAAATAGAGGCGCAATTTAAAATTTCGATCCTTATTAAAGTGGTCTTTTGTTTGTCAATGGTACTTAACGGGCCGTTAGTGCACGCCAGTTGATCAGAAGCTTACCAGGAGACAGAATTAAAATAATGCCTTCACTCACCACGGTTAAAAGGAAGATTACAATACGTAGATTTAACTTTATATCAAATAAATTTGTCACAACGAAAGTTTTCGAACATAAAATTTGATAGTTTCAGTATTTCTACATAAAATTTTTTATCTCATGTGGTCCCGCTTTTTAATTTTTATTAATTTAAATGCATACCTAAAAATTTATAAACAAATAAATTTATTCATATTTCGCGGTATAAACAACAATATTCTTTGAAAAATTATATACAGAGACGTACTAGGTCCCCAATACAAATTTCTATACAAATTTTCCATAATACAAGTTCAGTAGATTCACGAAAAATCTTGTTTGAAAGTACAGACCTGGCTATTTGCAACATTAAGCATCAGTGCTGCTTTCTTTATGAATCGGCGACATGGACATACTAATTAACATGTCGTGTTGTGTTAAACAGAGTAATTTTGTGAGTGGTTTGCTGAACAGAAATTTGAGCGAAAAATGTAAGTTATACCTCAATATTGTTATGTATTTTTAGTATAAACTACTTTTGGGTTATATGGAATGATTTTTAAAGATGTATGTACGATAGTTAGTATGAAATCAATGTATGGAAACCGAAGCACGTGTTTTTGTTAATAAGCAATGGATCGCCATTACAACGTATTCCAAAACCAAAAGTTTTGGAAAAGATTCTATAAATCCAATAAAATTATCACATGAATATACATTATGTAAAATCATATATACTCTAAAAATGCGTACATTTACGTGACATTCTCTTTACAATCAAATAATATTACTACCAAGTTTATATCTCTATCCATTTTTGAATTATTGCCCAAAAAGTCAATTTACCCCATATTTAGATAAAAACTTTAAATTTTTCAAAAATCTAATTTTTATGTATCTAGATACTTCTTAATGCGCTGATTTCAAATTTTGAAACCGCAGGTCAATACCTCTTTTCGTTCTCGAGATATTTAGATTCAAAGTTTTGCTCCAAACTGCCCATTTTTTGGTATTAACCCAAAAATGGGTCGAGATATGGATTTGGCGACAACACCATTCGATTCTACGGGCAAAATTACATAAGTACACCAATTTTCATAATTTTTGAACACCGCATACAATCTCTAAAGCAAAATAACTGAAAATGGCCAAAAATCGCAAAAATCCTAAGGGGTACCCCTTAGGATTTTTTCAGATTTTTGCCATTTTCAAACTTTTATTTATAAAAAATGAACCGATTGAACAAAAATTATGAAAATTGCTATACTTATGTATTTTTGCCCGTAGAATCGAATGGCGATGTCGGAAAATTCATATCTCGACCCATTTTTGGGTTATTATCCAAAAATGGGCAGTTTTGAGCAAAACTTTAAATCTAAATATCTCGAGAATGAAACGAGGTATCGACCTGCGGTTTCAAAATTTGGAATCAGCACATTGAGAAGTATCTAGATACATGAAAATTAGATTTTTGAAAATTTTTAAGTTTTTATCTAAATGTGGGGTAAATTGACTTTTGGGGCAATGATTCAAAAATGGGTAGATGTATAAACTTGGTAGTAATATTATTTGATTATAAAGAGAATGTTGCGTAAGTGTACGCATTTTTAGAGTATTTGTATATGAGTATACACAATGTATATTCATGTGATAATTTTATTGGATTTATAGAATCTTTTCCAATGAACTTTCGGTATGGAATTTGTACAAAATACATCAAATTAACGGAAGGTCTTGTGCTGGCCACAACAGATTTTTTGTTTATATTCTTATTTGTATTAAGAATTTTCCGCACTTTCTCAATCTGATTAAATTTTTTGACCAACGACAATACCTTCCTTACCTAAAGGTGACGGTAGGTAAAACTGGTCAATTTGAAAGTATTAAATTAAATGTCAACTTGAAACAAGATAATGTCAAAAATGTTATCCGAAGAAATCATAACTTTTCTTCTTGAATCATTATTTTAGAAATAGAAATAAAATAGATAACGGTGAAATACATTTTCCGGTCAATTTTGACAACTTGACTTTTGAATTGAATATCTGTGATTTTAACACACTTATATAACTTACCTTTTTGAATCCTGCATTTTAAAATGCGATAAAAACAAATGCTGAAAAGGAAACAAAATTGTAGTTCTCTTTTTCTTTATAATCATAACTGTTTTTAATAACAGGGAAAGGGTACATTGAATAAAACTTTTTCATATAATATGTAACATTTTTAATATATGACATCATACTCCGTACAGCTTAATCTAAAATTTACAATGTTATCAATCAATACTAAACAAACACTTATTAGAACTATAGGCTAATCTTTGGGACCACGGTGTCTGCTTATAATTTAATAACAGGCTGAACGATAATGAACCGATACTGTACCGCCTCTTGATTTATTATACGATGTGAAATTAAACACCTGCTCAAAATTACACCTACGCTGGTAGACTGTACATTTGGTTTGGATATAGGGAATAGTATACAAGACTTATAAATATATTTACAACTTATTACACAGTGGTAGGTACGTCTTCGAAATTGACAAAAAAAATAGTATTGATTAATATTTTTCTGGGAGGATATTTATTTTAATATCTGTGATACTCTGGCCGTTCGAATGTTATTAAAATTTTGCTGGTTTTGAGTCCTTTGGGCAAAAACAATAATAGCCCAAATATTGTAAATATGTATTAGATAAATTTCATGGATTTCTAGTCGACCGAAATACGTATAGTAAATATAATTTTATTTATTGAAACTTAGTATTTATTTTTTAATGTATTATACAGGGTGTCCCAGATTTAAACGGCATAACTTAAACCATGGATTAATAACGTAAAAATAAGGTGAAAAGTTCATTTGAGCAAATGTCCGCAAATGCTTTGATTCAGAGATATTCAAGTTTTTCTTATTGGAGCAGCTATTTTAAAAAATCAACTTTATAACGAGATATCAAATATTATTTTATTAAATTGTGACATAATAATTATATATAGGTATTATAGGTAAATGATTTGTCTATTACCTAATTTCAATACAAAATTTAGTTTGCTTGTACCGAGATCAGGAAAAAAAGAAAATCGATGAATACAAACAAATTTATTATTTACGTACAATAAAATAATACCTATTTTTTATAACATTTGTTCAAAATGTTCACCTGTAGCAAGCAAACAGGCACGACAACTATCTGCCACTGCATTGGTCGCTGCGTGACATTGTTCGGGAGATATGGTTTTGAATCAAAGAAATGTACCTTCAAAGATGCTAAACTTGGGAAAAACCGTTTTTCGCAAAGACAAATATTAATTGCTCATCAATATTTATTTTTTTATTAACTTCCAATAAATAATTATCTACTATTGATCCTTCCAGACACTTAAATTTTTAAAAAATTGGACCAAGATTGTTTTTGTTAAAAGCTTATCAATTTATTTTATAATTTTGCTTCTTTTGACCAGTTTTAATATAAATTTGCTTTGTTAAAGTTATATTGATTTTCAAAACTGTCTAAAATTTTATATATTCTTTTCTTTTTGACCCATTTTGAAGACGTACCATAACAAATAATCTGAATTAATAATCAGAACAAGAGTCAATTTTTATAATTTGTAGTCAAAGAATCTGAAAATATGTTGTAATCTAAGACTGTGTCCGATATCTTGATCCTTAATTTATAGGCCCTGTGACGTCATTATTTAGGATTTTAAGAATTAGATTTTAGGGTTTTGTAGGAGCACACTATGCCTTGAATTTGTCGCGCACTAATTAAACAAATCATGTTCGTTGCTATAATTTACTAAATGTCAAATTTACTGTTGAAGAATAGCTTCTTACCTACTGTTTTATGAAATATAATATTGACGTTTAATATGAAGCATCAAATTAAATAGAATTGTATAATTGACTTTTTCTTGTTCTAAAGTGTTTCCATACAAACCAATGGATGTCACTAGTGTGCCATTCAAAGTTGTATATATGTGAAGCAAGAATTATAAATGCCAAAGTAAGATATTGGACACAGCTTAAATCTCAATTCATATAATTGAGACAAAAATAAAAAATTGTTATATTATTTGAGACAAATATTTGTCTAGTTAGTCAAAATTGAAATTAACGTGTATAATCAATGTTACCAACGCAAAGTCTATCAGTTTTCGTCACGTTATAGTCAAAGTTGCATTGGAAATAAAACAACAAATCCCATTGGTTTTTGTACAAAACTTATCTAAAACTAACCAATAAAAACCATCGTCACAGTTTTAGGATCTAGCTGGTAAAGGAGGCTTCGGTTTATTAACATGCAATATATGCTGTTGCGCCCTCATCCTCAGGGCTTCAATACTGTCCCTCCTCGGGCTACTTGGGGCAGGTGGCGGTGTCTGACTCCCCCCTTGGGTCTGCGGGGGCGGCGTTGGGGACCGTTGTGGGGGGACCAGCCCCCCACTTAACACATACTGACTTAACAGGGCATGGAACGATGGTACGGATACCAAAGGTCGGGATAGACCCAAGGCAGCTGGGCCGAAAACAGGGGGGAATGCCAAGCCGGGCCAGAATGGGTCGCCTGGTGATGGGGGGACGCCCAAAGAGGGGAAATCGGGAAGGGGGGATACTAAGGGTTGATCGGGGTGGAGGAATGTGGCGGCTTCTCGACCGAGGGCTTTTTCTCGCTTGCGCCATTTGGCACGACGGTTTTGAAACCATACCTGAAAAGAAAAAAATATATTAAAACTTAATCAAAAAGTATAATAGAGTTCAATAATTATTTTTTATTGGTGCATTGGTTATTCATAGTAACTCGGAATACAATAAAATGTAAAATATATCTACGGTCCCAAACGCGAGATGGTTAATAAATAAAATTCCGATAAAAAAAAAATAAAAAAAAACTTAATCAACAAGGATTTGATCTTCAATAGTTTCTGAGATATAGGGCAAGGAAAAATTAGTTGTTACCGGGGGATTTACCTATGCTATCTCGAAAACTATTAAAGTTACAACTTCAATTAAATGAGACTCTTCGTTTTACCTTCAAAAGTTCATCTTATTAAGTAAAGACATAGAATATAGAAGACCATTCAACAAATCCATTGGTAAAATTTGTTCAAGCTATTAGATTTTTTAAAAATTAAGTGTGCATATAGAAAAAGACTCCCTGAGCCTGAATTTGAAAAGATCAATGGGGTATCTCTCTTAGTTTCTGAGATACAAAACGTTAAATCTGATGCCATCAAAAATATTCTAGCTACAAATTTCGCTCATGGATGAAATTTGTTTCGCTAATTCAAAATTTATAAAACTTTGTGCCTGAGTGTCTGGTCGCGAACCTGGGGACAGTGTTGCCAACCTTCCTCTTTAAAAAATCCCTCAAAATCCACAAAAAAATCCCTTGTTATCAAAAAAGATCCCTGTTTCAATTACAACAAATGTAATAGTCAGTGATCAAAGGGTTCAATTAAACAAAAATCATACCACTAACTATTGATCAAAAAAATGGCGCCAAATATTTCCAATTTTAAATGGCACAAAAGTGACCCCCTGTTGTGCACTCTGCACACCAGTTATGAGTACCCGTAAGGTGACGCCTGGTAAGCGCCCACCTGGTAAAATATATGGTCATCATTACCGATGTCTACATGTGTTGTAGATACTGGCACACCCAGAAATGGGTAATATGCCGTAATGATATATTTATTTATTAGTAAGTCACTATTTTTTGTCCCGAATATTTCTAGTACTAACCACTCTTCGATGTGACTTTATTTTTTTAATGATCCACATTCGGGATTTTAGCCACGTCCCAAAAAGTAATAGTCTATAATTTTTTGTAGAAATTTGTCCTTTCAATTCGTATAATATATATATATATATATGATGAGTACATCATTTTATCATCAACTGATAATATATTCGGTAGCGAATTACATCCACGATTGACCCAAAGTTAATTATTAGCATTACAGATAGAGAAATTAGCTGGAATTGGTAAATTACGATCTGTTGTCTAACTATAAATGCTACTGCAAATCAATTATTAATTAATCTGTATTTGAATTATAACTACTAATCTAATAACGTGCCTATCATCTTTATTTCTATAATAACATACATTTGAATATGCAATTTGCTCGCGATTTCCTAGTATAGAATTGGCATTATCTGATAATGACAGGCCGATTATTGTGTTTCCTTTATCATTGATTCAATTGTAAAGATAATTTGAACGTAGAATATAATTATTTGGTAAAATGCTGCAATAACAATAAACACAGAAGATTTTAAATTATTTTACGCATATCTGTTTAAAATTGTTTGTTTACGTCGTTGTTACCATGGCGGAAACTGAAAGATTACATCCTGCGGGCGGTAAAGTAGCATATGCGGGCGGTAAAATACAGAAAGAGCCCGCTTACTGGTAAACAAAACATCAAAAATACAATTGGAAATGTAAACAAGACTCTTATTTTTTTAAAATGATATTAGTTCCGCTAAATTTTCACTAGATTTTATTAGAATGGGGTATTCCACCATAACAACAAAATTAAGAAAATTTCAATTTAACATAAAGTATGGCTCAATAAATAATAGTTAAAACAATGAAAACATATTTTAAATAATAACTTTACGAGATATTTCACATTTGCTAAAAGGGAAAATTGACGTCATACAATTGTTATCCTTCTCTCGCAGCGTACTCAGAGCAGTGTGTGTGAGAAAAACAAGTATAGAAGAAATGTGACGTTACACTGATTTCTCGAAAATAAAATACTCTGAAACTAGGAACAATTAAGATTTTTTAATACTATGAATTGCTTCAAAACTGTATGAGGTTTTTTTTTAAATAATAAAAAATATTGAGTGGAATACCCCATTGTTTAAGAAATTACTTCAGAAATTGTCTTAAATCTCCAAGTTTGACATTTAAAAAATATCCATATAACCAAATAGTTAGCAATGCAACGCATCGCCTTATTGTTTTGTGACATGGCCACCTCGCCATATAGCAACAAGCTTTAAATGTTTTTAAAAAATAATTTTAAACATTTAATTTGATTGCAATTGTGCGTAAAACGTTGTTCATACCTCGGGCCGAAAGAAGTTTACACCCTTGGACGAATAAAAGCCCTGCGCTACGCGCCGGGCTTCAAATTTCGTCCGCAGGCGTAAACCTTTTCTTTCGACCCTCTATATGTAAATAACTATTGTACGAGTATGTTGTTTTTCTAAATATTTTGAGTGTAGTTTTAATTGATTGAAATTATTTTCCAATTACTGCCATTCCATAATTACTTATTACATTTAGTTAATTATAATAATTCAATGTCATAGATAGTTTCAAGATAAAATTAATATTAATTAACATAATATTTTTCTTTCAAATATTTTGAATCCGCTTTCGATGCTTATGATAACATTAATGACGGCGCCATATTGTCATTGATCAATTAAAATCAATAAATCAATTTATCGACTTGTTTTCGAAAACGAGTAATGAATCTATCAATTATCTACCGTAGTAATTGCAGGAAAATGTACCATTTACATTTCATTTAAAAGTCTTTGTCGTGAATTTTCTTGGATTTAATTATCCACTTTTGTTTTAGCTTTGTTCTTATTTATTTTATTCATTTTCTTTAATATAGTATAATTAAAATTAAAAACGTTTTAATTATGGCAATTATCCCATTTCGTTTTTCTCAGATTTAGACTAATTTTCTAATTGTCGGGATAAAATTAACACTTGAGAGACTTGGCTGTTTTTTAAAAAAATGTGCAGACTTACGCAGACAAATAAAGACATACAGTGTTTCTCAACGTTGGAGTTTTTTAGACGTAATTCTAAAAATGAAAAATCTGATGTGGCCAGCAATCATTATGTTCAAATATTTTTATATTCACACATAACAACCTTTATTTTACATTTAACAAATATATCATACACAAAATAGATTTCACATATATTGACAAAACTAATAGAAAAACTCAACAAAAATCTGAAAAATTATATCCACGTATTTTTTTCAAGAAAAACTGTTACAAGCTTGTATAAGTAATACTTCCGGTTATCCGATATACACTAAAAACTAATAAGCTCTTCCCACATTAGTATAGAATGGGTATACAAAATTTCAAATTTTTCTGATTGATAGTATTTGAGTAATCGTGTACACAGGATCCACACACACATACATACATACCGTGAGTATTTTTTAACGTGAAACATTGGGTTTGTCATATTCATGGTCACGACTTGACATTTTATTGACAGCAATGTATTTGCCCGTTCCATTTAAAATGAAACATAGGACACGAATTTGACATTTGATAAGACGTCAATACAGGTTAATTTTGTTTAAATAATTATATCTGCATTCTAAATTAAAATTAGTTATAGAAAAAATATAGTGTGATCCCTATGCCCGAGTGGTTTTCTGACTCGGCTAAATTTCTTACAATATTTAAATATAATACTTCTGTCAAATTCTGTCAAAATAAGACAGACAAATATATTGTTGTTAATCAAATGTCAAATCATAACTTATAGGAAAATTCAACGGTTATCTGTCATGTTAACAAGATGTCATTAGAGGTTAATTTTGTTTAAATAATTATACCTGTTTTCTAAAAATTAAATTTCGATGTAGAAAAAATACTGTGTGCACCTTGTGCCCGAAATATGTTTAGTTCTCATGAGTGGTCTTCTGACTCCGTTAAATTTCTTAGAATATTTAAATATAATACTTCTGTGAGATTCGTTCCCTATGTTTCATTATAAATGGAACGGGCAAATATATTGCTGTCAATCAAATATCAAGTCATAACCGTGGATATGACAAACCCAATGTTTTACGTTAAAAAATACTCACGGTACATACATACATACATACATACATACATACATACACACATACCCATACAAACATACCCATAGACATCATTGTAAAAATGTTAAAATCGGATTCTGCGGACATTAAATCTCTATATGCGATTTTTAACACGATTTCTACACCTCACTTACTTAGGGTAGCGGGAGGTAAAAATAATTACTTCCTTAAGGTCATAAGAATGTAGAATCCAAATTTTCCCTAGCAACCCCATATTTTTATTTGTTTTAAAGTTATACAGCCTCAAAATTGCCTTTTGTTGAGTGACACAAACTACCTAGCAACAAATCCCTCTTCGTTTTAGAGTTTCTGGTTCAGACGGGAGTTGTTCACTACGCGTGAGGCACGCACTGCCGATTACCCTTCCATTGTTGCGTGGCACAATGGCGACAATTGCCGGCTATCCTCCGCCACTTACGCAATTAGTGGCAACACGGCCATTTACTCAGACCAGGTTAGGTTAATTGCCCAAATTGTTTCCAATTAAGATGTGATTCACGGTCGCGAATATTACTCTCAATACGCCTAATCACACACAATGGGGGCATACTTAACGGAATGGAACATTGGACACCCCCAGACCAAATCCGCCCAGGCAGAAAAGACAATAGGCATTTACGAAAAGTCTACCGATGAACTGTTACCGGTATATATCGGTAAACAGCTGTTCATCAGAACAGGGTAGATTTATAACTTATGGAAAGCAGTTCAAAGATGAAACAGATATTATCATAATTAACTTCCTGAATGAGCCATCCAAGAAAAGAACAGACTTACTTGTAATGAGCAAGCAAGATGTCAGACTAATAACAGGACTGGTAACAGGACACTGTCAATTAAATAAACATTTGCATAGGTTGGGCCTCAAACAAGAACCAACATGCAGAGGATGTGGAGAAGAGGATGAAACCCCTGAACACTTAATATGTCACTGCGAAGCATTTATGGCAAGCAGACATATTCTTTTAGGAGCAAAGAAATTGCACACTGAGACACTAAAGGACATTAGTCTAAAGAAAATCTTGGAGTTTACAAAACATAAAGGGCTCCTAGAATAGGAGGAAAACACGGAGGGTACAATAGACCAGAAAGGTCGCAGTACAGGGGCAAGAATGAACCACCTCCCGACAATAATAATAATAATAATAATAATTAACTTCTACAATCTACTTCCGATTCCAACTTCGCTTGGCACCTCTATCTTTTTTTGAGGTTAGATTCTTCATTTACCGCATTTACCGGCTAAATTACTCGACCACAAATCTTGGATCCGGTATATAGATCTGGTAGATATGGTACAATTTTTGAACACGGTAACTATGAACCACTTGTGTTTTCGAACGCAATCGGTATTTGCGGAATCTACCGGTAGAATTTTCATAAATGTCTACTATGCCTACTATATTTTTTCGTAACCTCTGGTGTGCCTCAAGGATCTTTTATAGGACCACTTCTTTTTACCTCTCGCTAAGAGAGGTATTGGAATCATGCTAAAACTCTCATATCCGGATTTTAGTGGATAAGTACGTTTTAAGGTGTCTAGAATCCGATTATAACATTTTTACGATGATGTCCGTGTGTGTGTATGTGTGTGGATATTAGAACCAAGGTTTCTCAAATATTATAACATGTTTAACCACGGTTTCCTGAATCTGACATTACAGGGAAGAGCTGATTAGATTTTGGTAACAAATGGACAACCCGAAGCACTAAATTCTAAATAAAATTTATTTTATTACAAATATTAAAGAATATAAAAATCTCTATCCGATATATTTGAAATTTTTATTATATCTTCTATAGAGTTAGTTTGTAGTTGTCATAAATGACATTACTGAAGACTTTTTTTGGAAAGATTTCATATTTCTTATTTTAATATTAATTAAAAGTTCGTTAATAGATAAATATGTAGGATTTCTGGGTTTTAAGAACCTTTTGACTGATCTAATTGCCATATTTTAATTATTGTTCTATTCTAAAACTAATTTTTCTTTTCAGCTTACCTGTACCCTGGCTTCGCTAAGATCAAGCCTAAGAGCTAATTCTTCTCTTGTAAAAACGTCTGGGTATTGGGTTTTTTCAAACGCTCTTTCCAGTTGATGTAACTGGTATGTGGTGAAGGTAGTTCTAGACCTACGAATCTTCCTCGGCCTGGAATCTCCTGGAAGGTCGTCTCCAACATCTCCAGTGTCCACCAGATCTTCGGGTTCCTGAACGGGTCCATCTGATGGAGAGATCGTTTCTGCAAAGAACAGAAAATGGTGAGTGAATATTAAAGTATATTATCATTACGTCTAATTGTTGTTAACAACTGAAATTGGTTGTTAATTTTAACAACTTTGCTGAGAGAATTAGGTCGTTTGTCAGTATTGTGCTATACGAGCAAAGAATTTACGATTTCTGCATGTGTAACCATGGTACCTGATTGGCTAGGTAAGTGGTGGTCTACGCCAATTATGAAAGATTAACGTGGATTATATGTGATCGCTCAAAACGAAAGAGGTCTCTAGGTTTCACGAGAATGGAGGAATTAAATGCAGCACTTGTAGTTAATGAACTGATGAACAGTTTTAATTATTGGTTTATTCAATTTGAATTTCATTACGCGATGAGTTTTGTGCGCTAGGATTAGCCTGGATATCAAACTAATTTTGGTAAAATAAAAACTAGACCACTATTCTGACTCAGCGATTTAGAATCGTCCGAATTCGTCGGCAAGCGTTAAGTGGAATAAAGTATCTAATAATGCAACTTTTTCAATACGCACTCGACTTTACGGCACATGAATCGTAGCAACCAACGATCAGGGATTTTATTATAAAGGGTTTTAAGTACCGGTATAAAAAACGCGCCCCAATAATGCAACGTTTACCCTCAGGGATTTACAGCCCGACTAAACACAGATAATAATATTAGATCTGTTATTATGGTAATCTTATTTTAATTGATACACTCCACAAGGAATTAAATAATGAACATATTACAATGCCAGTAATCCACAAATAAAGTAATACATTTTATTTACTTTAATAATTTTTTACTAATATTTTAATCTTCGATTTAAACATAATGGCTGGTAGTGCGAGCTCGGTTTTAACTAAAACACTGTTTTTAAAAATATCAAATTCAAATTTCAATATTTAATATCAGCCTTATGTTTAAAAAACGATTTTTTTTAAAATATTTGTTTGAATACAAACTATGTTCTGCTTAAAAATTATATTTTGATAAATTTGATATAATTTATTTTTATTATTAAATAATGAAATTTGACATTTCTTAAAATAGCGTTTTAGTTAAAACCGAGCTTGCACTACCAGCCAATGGGTAGAATTCAGTGGGTTGTATTAAGGTCTGTATTAAAACTTGTATTAAGTAATATTTTCCACATGTATCAATGAGATTCAATTGTGATTTAGAAATTTTACCACAGGGAAAAGTAATACAGATATCCTATAGTCAAATGAGGAAGTATTATTGTAAATGGAAGGTGTAAAAGGAAACTCATTATTGCAAAATTAGGTTAAAAATATGTCTAATTTTATTTGTCAAATATTTCATACCTGAATGTTAATGAATTTTAAAATATCTCAACCCCCGTTTTGATCAGTTTTGTCATTTGTCCTTATTTTTACTTCTGTTAATAATATTTTTTTTATTTGATCCTCTAGTCTCTCTCTTTTTTCTGACAGGTATTACAAAGTTGCCAAAATATTTTTCACAAAGGACTGTTTTAGTTTAAAATACGCTAATACAACCCACTGAATCTCACCCAATATATTTGTGATTTTGCCAACTCCGAATTAATGCTAATTGAAAAAAAAAATTGTTAGTTTTAAAAATAAAATATCCAGTAGTGAACATTTTTTTTTTTGCTGTACGGATATTTTTTCAGAATTGTGACTAAATCAGCTTATAGATTTGTGATTTATGAAATAAAAATTAAATTTACAAATAAATTCTACATTGTTATTTCGTTGAAATTTTTAAATCGTCATCACTTCAGAAAGGATTTTCCATGATTACATGTTTTTGCAGAGGACGACTGTAATCGTATTAACTACAAAATTAAAAGCGGATTGAATTATTTTGTGTTATTTTCCCATTGTTTTAAAATAAATATACGATGATTTTTTCTTGTCGAGTGGATCGGAAAATTGGTCTTCTATTCGCCTGTGTTCGCTATATTTAGATCGGCTTTGCTTTTTAACTTATTGATTGTAGCAATTAATTAATGATTCTAGTTTCATTTTAATAACTTCGCAGGGAATGTCAACATTCATTTTAAACGCATTAGGAACGAAACTGAATTTTAATTATACTGAATCAAACATAAAAATCAATTGCTTTGCACTTTTATAAAGATAAAACGACCAACAGGACTCTCTTTTTTAAACCCTGCAATTTAGAGTTGAATTCATAGAATTTTACAATTCCTCGTTTTGAACAAATGGAAATATAGTAACTAACAATTTACATCAAAATTTAAAATTATACCTAACACAAGACTACTAAAAATAACTTTTAAATATTTGGTCACCAATATCTTGCACAAAATCATCAGTAACTCAAAAAATAATTGAGATACGTGTCCATCGATAACATATTTGAATTAAGTATCGAAAGTTACATATGTATACAATTTTTCAGCCATTTTTGTCAAGTAGTTTAAAAAATAGTGGACAGAGCGGTAGAAGGCAATTCAATAAAAAATATTTTAATGTTCAATAACTTTTTTGTTAATTACAATATTGTAATGAAAATTTGTACACATAAAGTTTTCAACACGTGGAAATTACTAGCAAAGTCGCTGATGCCCTATCTTGCACCCATTTTAGGGTAAAGATGAATATGTCTTAGAAAAGTGTACTGCAACTATCATCTACTAAATTTTGGAATTTTTAAGTGAAAATTTGTACAGGTATGTTTTAAAGCACAAGGAATTCCATAACGGTGTCGATTTTGATGCATCTCGAACCAATTTTTGGGTACAGGTAGTTATAATGTACTGAATGAACAACAACATTTTGTACAAAATTCTTCGACGTAATCGATGGAATAGTTAAATAAAATTGTGCATCGTGTTTTCTACCCATTTCTGGGTAGCATACATTATATTTTACTATTAAAGCTATACAATTTTATACGTTTAGTAAGCGAAAAATAAATGTATATATGTATATTTTAGTTTGTATTACTATGGATACTAGTTATACAAATTGCATCGTTCCATACAAAATACAACATAGGTTGTCAAAGTTGTCAATGTCAAATGTCAACTAAAGTTATCATCACGCTTTAAAGATATTTACTGAAGAAGAAATAATCCGAATTTTATCTGGAACGATACAGTGTAACTGGTATCCATAGTAATATATTAATGACAAGGTAGTAAATATTAGCTGAAACTCCCCCCATTTTAAAAAAATATTTTTTTCGTATTTTGTACAGTAATGTCCTAATTTAATATACTCAAAATCGTGCAGTAATGGGTTACTTTACAACATAGCAACCTTTACTGCGTAACAATGGTTTTATCATTAAAATATATTTTAACACAAGGAATAGGCTATTCCATGATATTTTTAAAAAAAATTATCTTGAAGTACATAAAAATATAAGACCACATGTGAATGTCCGAGTTAAAAATTCCTCCAAATAAGCGATATATTAAAGTCCGAATTTTAAATTAGCTTTGTGACATAGGTAATGTGGATATACCAGAAGTAAAGAAACAGTGGTTCACAAGCCACGAAAAAATGTTAAACAAATTACAAATTATGTATATTTAAATTGTAATATTATAATTCATTATTAGAGACATAAAATAAATTATTATACTTAATTTATTTCACTTATTTTTGTCATTTTATAAAAACGTCGCCCGAACAGCAACCGAACAGATCCGAGACACCCGAAGAAGTATATTTTTAGTTAAAGCGAGGCTTCTCAAAGTCGGAGTTCATACTTGGATCCCATTTGCTCAAACACTCGTGCACATGTCCTACATCATCAAAAGCAAAACTCCCCGTGTTTTCTAGAAGGAATAATTTATAATAAAAGACATATAATTTTCCTTATCCTTTAACTATTATCATTCATATTTTCAATAAACTTTTACTATTTTTGATTACGGTGGAATAGCCTATTGTTTCTTTTTATTTTTGGTTCATCTTCTAAATCGTTTACCATGTTCTTTGCATCATCTAGAATCTAAATCCATTGTTTTGCAAATCGATCTCTAAAAATTAATTTGTTTGGAGGTTGTAAGGTACAAAAAACAATAACTGTCAAGTTATTTTGTTACTGAAGTAATTTTCTGTTCTCTTACTTTTACTTCTCTTAATTTGTAACGTAAAATACTTTATAGTTTGTAAAAGTCGGTTCAATGGTTAGAGCAACGCCTCTTAGTCATGAGTGTGCTCGAGGTTCTGGGTTCGAATCCCACTAAGACATGGCTGTTACCTATTTTGGGGTGTGGAAAACCCACCAAAATTTAACATGTTTGAGGTATGTTTGATATAGTTATAGTGAACGATACACATTCATAATTAAGTTATACCTTTCGTGTACACATGTAAAGCGATTACCACAAAATGCCAATTAGAACCCCTTGAGTTTTGGCCGTTTTGGCGCACGTAAATTCACATTGGCACTTTTCATATCCGCGTTATGAATATTAAACATGGTGGACAAAGCGTTGGAGCTAATCCCGCCGTCCACCTAATAACGTTCAAATTGCGAGGATAATCTTATTCAAATACACCTTTTGTTGCGAGGCATATATCAGTGCAAATACAAATACGAGGGGATAGCTATAGGATAGGGCCTTGTGTCTGGGAACCCGGCGGAATTATTTTCTGAACTTACTATACGGACCCCTCAAAGTTGGACAGTCTACTGCTGGATATTTAGTGTGTATAGTGTATAGCTTTGTAGTCTATTTGATAGTATTGTCGGTGATCTAAATAGGAGTTGTTTGTTTTAGAAATGTATAATTAGATTGACGCGTGTTGAAGATTAATAATACTTTTCATTGATTTCGTATTAATATTAACCTATTAGTTCGGTACTGGGATGGATTTTCCCTGCAAAAGGTCGGGTACTTTTGGAAAAACGACACAAATAATTAGTTTTATTATTATACAGAATTTATACTAGAAATTTTGCCAACGTGGTTATCGCAAATCTGAGAATTTACTCAAATGAATAATTTCAAGTCAATTAATTGTTAGTCAATGTTGTTCCAAAAACCCCGATCTTTTGTGGAATGACAGACGCCAAATATTTTTAATAAAGTGACCCCTGTGGTGCACTCTCCACACCAGCTATGAGTGCCCGTGAGGTGACCCATGCCCACACGGTAAAATATATCGTCATCATTACCGATGTCTACATGTGTTGTAGATACTGGCACACCCAGAAATGGGTAATATGCCGTGATGATATATTTATTTATTTATTTACGACTGGACTATGTGTTTATGGTCATTTATTTTTTTGTTGTAAGCAGCAAATTACTAACTTTAACTAAATGGAGTAAAAGTAGTATTAGCATAATCTTAATTACCGAATGATTTCTCGAAATAATGAAATTATAATTAATGATTTATTTGTCTACATAATGACGTATATTGTCACCAAAGGATTCAGATAATCTAAATGAATATTTAATTGTATAATTTAATTCGTCTGAAAATAATTAATTTAAATATTGCGGTCTGGTTAATATTGGAAAATTTTGTATGATTTCAGTGGCGTGCAAAATATTTCCCCGGGGCACAAAATATCATTTCCATTTGGGCGTGTATTTAATATAAATTTTTTGATGATATTAAAATTTGAAATTGAAAAATATTAATATTTCCAATTATCCAATGATGTGGAAGATTCTTTGATTTTTATCCTCGTTTGATATTAAAATAACTTTTATCGTCAATGAAATTCTACTTGAATTAACTTATTTTCATTATTTTTAAAATTCTAAGAAAATTTTAATTAATAATCCTGTTGAACGGCAGCCATCTTATTGTTTAAGGATCGTCTTTTGTCTATAGAAAAGTGATTAATTAATTGAATCTTACAGTGAAAAACTTGGAGGAAAAATGCTTTGCTTAATTAACTTTTAAAGAAGAGCTTAATACAAGATCTTTGTAAAATAGTTACAAAGAATTATTTTGAATTTAACAATTTATCTTCATAGTTTTCTTGTAATTTTATATAGACTTTACATATGAAAAATTTATATTACAAATATTTATTCAATGGCATAATGACCCATAATAATATTTACAAAACAAAATCATATGTGTTCGAATATTAATTTTAAATTATAATCTAATTTACTATAATGTACACATAAATAATATAAATTATTTATTATGATTCATTTGTAAATGTTATTAATATAGTATTTACGGATTTAAAATACATGTATCATAAATAATTACGTTAAATAGGAATTCAGTGTAAAATAATAATTTTGTAATTTATTTTATGCCCAAAGTAACTGTAGCCGTTGCAAATATTTACAACAAACAAAATTACTGACTAATGATATAAAATTATGAATAAAGCATCAAAACCCATATTCCGCATTTTCTTCAAAATCTTCAAAATTTCAAAATTCAGGTACATCTCAACGCGCTGATTTCAAATTTTGAAACCGCACGTCGATATCTCTTTTCATTCTCGAGATATTTACATTTCAAATTTTACCCATTTTTGGGTCATAACCCTAAAATGGGTGGAGATACAGCCCTGGCGACTTCACCATTCGATTCTACGGGCAAAATTACATAAGTATACCAATTTTCATTATTTTTGAACGCCGCATACAATCTCTAAAGCAAAATAACTGAAAATGGCCAAAAATCGAAAAAATCTAAGGTGTACCCCTTGCCATTTTTTCAGATTTTGGCAATTTTCAGTTATTTTACTCTAAAAATTGTACACATTGTTCAAAAAAATTGAAAATTTGTATACTCATGTAATTTTGCCCGTAGAATCGAATGGTGAAGTCGCCGGGGTTGTATCACCACCCATTTTAGGGTTATGACCCAAAAATGGGTAAAATTTGAAATGTAAATATCTCGAGAATGAAAAGAGATATCGACCTGCGGTTTCAAAATTTGAAATCAGCGCATTAATAAGTATCTAGATATATAAAAATTAGATTTTTAAAAATTTTGAAGTTTTTATCTAAATGTGGGGTATATTGACTTTTGGGGCAATAATTCAAAAATGGGTAGGGATATTAATTTGGTAGTAATATTATTTTATTGTAAAGATAATGTTACGTAAGTGTATGCATTTTTAGAATATTTATAAATAAATAAATTATAAATTTGGAATTAGCGCGTTGAGATGTACCTACATGTATAAAAATTGGTTTTTTGAAAATTTTCAAGTTTTTGGAGAAAATGCGGAATATTGGTTTTGATGCCTTTTAACCTGGCTGGAACAAAGACTTAAATCTTTGAGAAAATGAATTCTGTTAATGGCGATTTTATTATGATAACTTTCTGTTAAGAAATACTTTTTTACCTTGCGTCACCTTTAGGTAAGGAAGGTATTGTCTTTGGTCAAAAAATTCGGTGCAGAGTTTTTAATAAATATGTACGTTTTCTTATATCGGGTGTAAAAGTGGCCAATTAATTTTATACAAAAATTCTTTTAAAAAAATGTTGTAGAGAATCAAATTTTGCATCTAAATATATAATCACATTTTTTGCATATTTGGTCTAAAATAATATATGTCCAAATGAACCATAACGGTTCACTCCCTGTACCAGATGTAGATACCCATAGACTGTCGCCAAATACCAAAACCAGCTTAGAACTACACAACAAATTTTACTATAATTCTGTATGATCCTTTCTCACAATTACTGTCCAAATCCCTTTCCTGCTCTGATCTTATGACAATACCGCGATTCTGTTGCCGATCAAAACTAATTGAGGGAGAGGAAACATCGTAATCTGTTTAGATCAGGGGTTCATCTAATTGGGGTAGCCAGTTAACTAGACCTTGTTACACTGTGGAACGGATTTATGTGTGAAAAATTAACCGTGAAATTTGTATTTTCACTATAGAAGGACCCAATTAAAATCTAGTCGCTTGACGGGGTAACCAATCAAAAGGAAGACGACAAGAGGGGTCTAATGTAATAATTGCAAGGACAAGAGTGTGTTACATTGACGATTTTTACAGTGGAGATATGAGGGTGTAACTTTTGAATCAATTTTATTGTGGCCCTATTATAGACTGTAACTCTTATACAGATGTATAAAACTACGGTTCTGTAATGGCTACTTTTAATTTACTACACTTTACAATCATTTATTTTGGGAAGAGCACCATTAGTGCCACTTTTTTTTCATCATTAGAAAAAATCTGTTGTGGCCAGCACAAGATCTCTCGCCATTTCCACATAAGGGTATAATAAGTATTGTTTTGCACTTTGCTATCGAACCGTCGTTTTATAACAAAATATTACAGAACTTTACCCAAATATTGTTTTTTACTGTATTTAACATGTCCTCTGCATTTCTTTCTAAATGTCATTAACCAGATTGGCGGTATTTCTGATGGATATATGCATTTTACCACAATTTTACCCATAATTTCAAATATTTAATTAATAAAACAATAAGAGAGATTAAATATACTTCCCAGAAAAAGCTATCAGAATGTCACTAAAACTGTCGATTTTTGACACTGACATGTATGACACATGTAAATGACTTACAAACTATGTTATAAATATTGGAATTTGTCAACTGGTTTCCTTAGTGCCTTAGCCTCTGCGATTAAATTACTCTATATATTATAGTGTCTTTATATGTAAATCTATACAAGATATAATAAAATTTTTAAGTGTATTAGATGGAGAGATGTTCTTCAATATTTAATAAAAAATAAACTCCCATAAAATTATATTTAGAAGAATTTTTCTAAGAAACTACTACTTCCGGTTGTTCAATTGTTACCGAAATCTTTTTAGCTCTTCCCAGGAATATCAGATTGAGGAAACTGCAGTTGAATATTTTTTTAAGTTTTATAGTTTTTGAGGAATCGTCCCTCCAACATCCATACATACACACACAAACACACACATATACACACACACATACACACACACATCCACACACACAGACATCATTTTAAAAATGTTATAATTGGATTCTAGGGACCATGAAACGTACTTATTCATTAAAATCTGGATTAATTTTTAGCATGATTCCAATACCTCTCTTAACGAGAGGTAAAAATGTTATGACTAATTTAATATTATGTTCGGTAATATAAAATGTACATCGTTCCAAATAAAATGCAACAAAGGTTGTCAATGTTAATTAATTTATAAATAACGTAAGAGTATAATAAGAACAGTATTTTAACTATTAGGGATTTTCAAAATGACAGGAATGAAATTTGTCGTCTTTTAATAATTTAAACACAGAAGTTTTGCTAATATTTAAATCATTTTCAAAACCTTTTGTAGACAGCTGATTTTTTTTCTATTACACGTTGTAAATTATTTTAATTTTCTCCTTTTCGCGAAGTTTTTGTTCTTGCTCTTTTCATATGGTTCTTATCCAAATATTCATCACTTTTAAATTTTGTTGATATTCGCGAAACTGTAGGAGAAATTGGTCTAGGAGGACGCTCAGAAAAGAAATTAGTAAACATATCACAAATATTTCTCAAACTATAACCAACATTGTAACAAGTAACTATTCGATTTTACTCTTATTTAGTAAATATCTTAAAAGCGTGATGTCAAGTCCATTAGATATTGACAACTTTGACAATATATGTTGCATTTTATCTGGATCGGTGCAGTATGTGTAACTAGTATCCTTAGTAAATATTGCATTTTAGTTGAAACTCACGCTATAATCTAAGCGCACATTATTTCAAGCTACATTAGAAATGAACGTCATTTGTGCCTATTTATAAAAGTATCTTTTGTTTGTAACTATTTATTGAATTTCAAATTATTTTGATAGGCACTGTATTAAATACACTGACAATAAAACAGTAATAATTATAAAGTCATATATAATGAAATTGTATTCACAAACAAAATTAAATTTATAAATATATCATCAGATATCATATCTACTTTTAATTTGAACAAAATTTGAAACTACTATTTAATATACATCATTTTATTGGCACTAAAGACATCCCTTAAGACTTTCCCAATTTCTGCCGGTAGCAAACATAAAAACAAATTGTTCCCAGAAGGACCATTAATTCTTATTCCAAAAATCCATTAGACCTGAGGTCCATTCTTTGTCCAGCAGTTTAGTAGTAAGCTCATTATTTCTTCCGTTAAACACCAAAGAACCAAAGAAATTTTACTGGAAACTGGAGGTAGAAAATTGTCAATGAACAAGAAGTTGCATCAAAAAATAGTTTGAACTGTGGTATTATTTTAAATGTAATTACCATTCAAAGTATAAGACCGAGATAAGAAAACATTGAAAAGCAAAATTTGTTAGGTATCTATCAATAATTGAAATTGTAGTTAAACGTCACTTTTTAAAAAAGTACAAAAAGTCACACCTGTTGTACTTTCTCCACAATCATTTTAAATGCCTATAAATGCATTCAGTGATATAATTGACACATCATTATCGGAATTTGTTAATAGAAGCTCGGAAATCCGGTGGATCCAGAAGACCATCTTCTCACCCGTATTTCAGGGAATACTGGTCGGAGTCAATTCTGTACCCATAAGATCCATAAGAACCATATTACCCGTAAGGATCTTACGGGTAATATGGGTCTTACGGTTGAATTTAACATGTTTTCTGCACACATACAATTCTAATTACGTCTATTTTTCATTGTATGAGGAATTTCTAAATGTCAGAGATTTTTCCAATTCATTAACAAGATTGGCGGTATTTCTGGTGGATATATGCATTTTACCTACAAATTTCGATATTGAATTAATAAAACAATAAGAAAGATTAAAAAAAGCTTTCAGAATGTCACTAAAACTGTTGATTTTTGAAACTGACATCTGCCATTTACAAACTATGTTATAAACATTTGAATTTGTCAACTGGTTACCTTAGTGCCTTAGCCTCTATGTTGTACCACATTAAATTATACTATGTATTGCAGTGCCTTTATCCCTAAATCTATACAAGATATAATAAAAGTTTTACGTGTATTAGATGGAGAATTTTATGTTCTTCGATATTTGTAATAACAAAATTTTCCAAAAAATTATATTTAGATTTTTTAAAAGTTTCGGTTGTCCAATTGTTACCAAAGTCTAATCAGCTCTTCCCAAACATGTCAGATTGAGGAAACTGCAGTTAATTTTTTTTTTAAGTATGTGAGAAACTGTGGCTCCAATATCCACACACACACACACACACACACACACACACACACACACATATATATATATATATATATATATATATATATACACACACACGGACATCATCGTAAAAATGTTAAAAAGTACATATCTACACTAAAATCAGGAGTTGCAATTTTTAGCATGATTCCAATACCTCTCTCAGCGAGAGGTAAAAATGTAAATAAGTACATCCCACCCCAAAAACTAAGTCAACTTCTCTTGCTCTTACCTGGCCTGCCATTCTGATTCCCTAGAATCTGATCAATGCTGTACACTCTCGGCTTTTCCTCGCTCACCATCCTCACAGTTCGCTCCATCACTTTGCACTGACTGCATCAAGCTGGTGCATCCTTCGAGGTGCGCCCCACCCTCAGAGAGGCAGCCAATCAGGCCGGGGGCAGCCACTCCGCCCGGGGTTGTGATTGGTTACCGCCTCGTGCGAGCTCAGCTAATTGGATGAGCCAACATGTGAGGATCAACAGATGAGGATGGGATGATGATAAGAGTGATAAGGGAAACAAAGATAAAAGGGTGGAATAATCTGTGGGGGTACACTTTCTGCATCAGCTGTAGATACCCTAAAACATATTTAATATAGGGCTTAAAGTTTTAATTTTTTTTAATTGTTTTAATTTTAGGCTCCTCCACCATTTTTTACAACTTTTTTGTAAGTACCTAACGCCTAAAAAGTTTCAATAGGTCTTATCTAATGCTGTGTCCGATGTCGCATTTTGGCATTTAGTATTTACGACTTAGGTCTTCTTCACATAAATACACATGTGGTATCCATTGGTTTGTATGGCAACACTTTAGATCAATAAAAATCATTTATACAATTCGATTCAATTTGATGCTTGAGAGTAAATGCTAATATTATATTTCATAAAATAGAAGCTAAGAAGCTATTCTTTGACAGTAAATTTGATGTTTTGTGCAAATTATAGCAACGAACATGATTTTTATAATTAATGCGCGTCAACTTTAAGGCATAGTGTGCTCCTGCAAAACCCTAAAATCTAATTCCTAAAATCTTAAATAATCACTAGATTTAGGGCATATAAATTTAGGATTTAGATTTTAGGGTGATAAAAGTGCAACATCGGACATGCTTAAATATGTTAGGAGGACTGTTTTGCGGGCTGCAAATCGTATGTTTATGCCTCCAAGCACTGTGCTGTTGTTCGGGTCTAGTGGCTTCAAACTAGGTCAGACCAAAACTTTGTCTTCTTTTAAAGATGTAAAGTTATTTTGGCACGAATTTTTGTGTATAAACCTCTAACACATTCAACGTACCGTCTACAGATGCCTGCTACATAGGTAAATTGCGTAGCAAACTATTATTTTATCTCAAAAGTTTGCTTTTACTTTAATTTCTATATTGAAACTTTTAGTTAGTATTTGGTCTAGGACGTTAAGGAGATAAATTAGCAAACATATCACAAAAAATTCTAAAAATATAACCAGCAATGTATCAAGTAACCATTCCAATTTTTTATTTTATCTTCCGTCACCTTTAGGTAAGGAAGGTATTGTCTTTGGTCAAAAAAATGGTGAGATTTTAATGAATAAGCACGTTTTAGGGTCCCTACAATTCAAATTTACTATTTTTAAGATGATGTCTGTATGTGTGTGTCTGTGTGTGTGTCCGTGTGTGTGTCCGTGTGTGTGTCCGTGTGTAACAAATTTTTCTCCGACGATAACTTCAATACTACAATTCTAAAAATTATAATTCTTTCGTATTCCTCTTCTGTACATCCATATGAAGAGTTGATTAGATTTTGGTTACAATTGATCCACCGTAAGTACCCTTATTTGAAGTTTTTAACAGTTTTTCTTAAAAAAACGCAGTTAAATATTATTTTTTAACATACTCTTCTCTATATGGTTTTATTATTCATTTTCCTTCATATTCAATAGAAGTAGAGTTAAAGCATTATAAAGAAATTAATTTTCAAAAATTAGTCAGTTTTGCTATTTATCATGGAAATAGCTGATACATTCAAAATTCTAATTGACAGATGTGTGTTGCAAGTGCAAAACCAAATATGGAAAGTATGGGATGAAAAAATAGTATTTCATAGTGGTCTTCTCAAGTGACATGCAGTGAAAGGCTAAAAAGAAGATGGAAGGACTATATCGCAGAAGACTTGAGAAAGGAAGGACTGTGTGAAGGAGATGCGTTGGACAGGAATGTGTGGAAGAGAAGAGGATATAGCGACCCCTAATAAAATAGGGGAAAGCTGAAGCAGAAAGTAAAATGTGTCAAGTGCATTTTTCTTAGTGTATGTTTATGTCATAATTTTATTGGATTTATAAAACCTTTTCAAGTGAACTTTTGGTATGAAATTTGTAAAAAATAGTATGTGTTCGTGTTCGATTTTACATGATATTATATAGAAACTGTTCCACGGTACTTTTGGTAAGGGATTTGTACAAAATACATCGAATTGACGGAAGGTCTTGTGCTGGCCACAACAGTTTTTTTAGTAAATCATTAAAGCGTGATGACAAGTTCGTTTGGCATTGACAACTTTGATAACTTATGTTTAATTTTTTCTGGAACTGTGCAATATGTATACTTAGTATCCATAGTAATACATTAATGACAGAATAGTAAATATTCCTCCGTCCTCATTAAGTGTCCATACCATTTTATCAACCCAGTTTCTAGTTTTTATTTTATTAACATACATCTTCCTAAGATATTTCATTTCCGTTGCATTTGTTCATTATAATATAATTTACCAAATATCCCATTTAAAAATTCGCAGGTAGCTACATTCATTTTGCTAGCATTCATGAATGTTCAAATATTTAAACCACAAATTAATACTCACCCACTAATCTACCACAATCCTTTTTCTATTCAATATTTCGAAGTGCGAAGATAATAATTACGCTTATCCAGCTAAGCATTAGCTGTTGAATAACTAATCAGCTTTAGCATTGTTTGGCTAAGTATGGGTCCTACCACAATCTTGGATTTACCCTGAAGTACTCTGGAGAAGACAAAACTAACCATCGTGACATGTTTGGGATTAGTGGTTTCTAATTGTTATTAAATATTTAAATAGAAGTGTGTCAATACTATTTTTCTTGTCCATATTACTTCCCAATTTGCTGGTGAATGGTTTCATCTCAATATTAAGTAAATTTTAATTATAGGTAATTCAATTGTTAAAATTTAATTACGAAACGTTCGCAAAATCGCTTTGAAGTTGTTTCCAACTAATAAATACAGCTGTATTCTGATAATTTTGGAATTAAATTCTGAAATTGTTAAATAACTTAGCGCTAAGGCATTATTAATTTGGAAATTATGAAGCGTGATATACTCTGTTCCTGGAAGAAAATGAAAAATAGAAAGCTGTTTCAAATGTACAAGTTTTTCTTCAGATTCATAATAGATTTGCCGGCTTCTATTTGCAACAATTATAAAACCTAGGTATACAAACTCAGAGAAATATCTACAAAATTCTTTTGACTTTTTGAAAAATCTGTTGTGGTCACCACAAGACCTCTCGCCATTTCCATTAGGCTACATAAGTACATATTGTATTTAACATTTCTGATACACACCATAAATTCATAATATTTTTAAATTTTTTTTAGTTCATTCAACAAACCAGTTTTCTTCTACTCTTCTAATTCTTCAAATTTATTGACGAGATTGGCGGTATTTATGATGAGTATATGTAAAAATGTGTATCTATAATTTTAAATATTTAATTAATAATAAAATAAGAAATATTAAATGTATTTCCCAGAAAAAAACTTCAGTAATGTATCTGTAATTTGGACACTGACATGTTTGTATCAATTACATTTAAAAATTTTCAACTGCTTTCCATGGAGTTATTTGGGCTCTAAATCTGTAGAAGATATAATAGAAATTTTAAATTATAAAATATCTTCAGAAACAACATTGTTTTTGTTATTTCACATATTTATGTCAATGTATTCCCTGAAGAAGGCACCAGTTTATGGTGCGAAACGTTGGGTTTAAATAATAAATACAGAACTTAAACTAAAAAAAAGATAGTATTATTCCAATTAGAAATTTTAAATTTATCAAATAGAGAATTTTATATTCTTTAATATTTGTAATAACATAAATTTCCAAAAAATAATATTTAGATTTTTTTAAGAAACTACTACTTCCATTTGTCCAATTGTTACCAAAACCTTTTCAGTTCTCTTTCTCTCTCTCTCTCTCTCTCTCTCTCTCTCTCTCTCTTTCTCTCAGTTATAAGTAGTAAAATTGGTTTTTAGTCTTACAGAATTTGAGAAACCGTCCCATACACACACACACACACACACAAACAGCATTGTGAAAATGTTAAAATCAGTTTCTAGTGGTCTTAAAACGTGCTTATTCACTAAAATCTTGATGTGATTTTTAGCATGAATCTAATACTCGTACGAGAGGTAAAAATGAAAATTACATTATTTGTTGTTACCAAAAATTATCTTTGTTTTTTTTTTTCATATTGTTTAAGTAATTATCTATTATGTACTAGTACGTACAATTTCTGTTATATTTTACAAAGAAGTCATGTTTATTTTAAAACACTAATTAAAATTTACTAAAGAAGAAATGAACATCAAATATGTTAACATATTTATATAAATTTTGCACCAGAAATTTTATTCACATTTTTGTATCGATTAGACTATCTTTAAATAAATAAATAAATATATCATCACGGCATATTACCCATTTCTGGGTGTGCCAGTATCTACAACACATGTAGACATCGGTAATGATGACGATATATTTTACCGTGTGGGCGCTTACCAGGCGTCACCTCACGGGCACTCATAGTTGGTGTGGAGACTATCTTTCATATTTTAAATTAATTGAAAGAAATTTGCAATTTTTTTCACCATTTGCGTATGCTTTATAATTTGTTGAAAATTTAATTCGGTCGAACTGTTATGAGCCTAAGCTCGTATATTTAATAAGAAATACTGGGACACTTTCGTATGATTGGATGGTATTAAAATTAAACCCCGATCTTTGGGTGAGACATCGGAGCGCAGTGTACCTCATGCTGTTCTTGTGATTTCTGTCAAAACTAGGTAGAGTCAGAATATTATGAGGGTTATTCTGCTCTCGCTACATTGTATAATAGCCCTGGTAGTGACATCAGTGACGCAAACAATAGAGCGAGTGACAATAGCGCGTCGAAATGCGCATCACGCGTACTCGAGATCAAAGTCGTTCGGCGATACAATGCAATTATTATTAATTTCGCCGGGAATTATGAAATCAGGCAGCGTGGAACTGCGACAATGCCTAATTACATTCCTCCCTGCATTAACCAACAATTATATATAACAGAAATGTTTTTCTCAGCCGAGTGTGTGCTCGCCTCGGGGATTTAATTTCGGTCCATGTTTGTCTCGTAAAAACCAATAACGGAGCAGACGAAGCTGCTTCGGGCTACCGCAGGGAAGCCGCTTCGGCTCTGAATAAATAACCAGATAGTAAATGCGTTTTCTTTTCCTACTTATACCATTACCATTATAAACAACAATCAATGAATAACCACTCTCTAAAACAGCTCACGATGCCTAAAAGTAATCAATAAATATTCACTCAATTGCAAAAAAACGGGCCACTTTTTACTTCTTGTTACCTTCCGTCAAAAGGAAGGTATTGTTTTTGGTCAAAAAATTCGGTGGTGAGTTTTTAATGAATAAGCAAGTTTTAAGGTCCCTACAATACGAATGTACTATTTTTAAGATGATGTCTGTATGTGTGTGTGTGTGTGTCCGTGTGTGTGTCTGTGTGTGTCTGTGTGTGTGTGTCTATGCGTGTGTCCGTGTGGGTGTGTGTGTGTGTGTGACAAATTTTTCTCCGACGATAACTCCAAAACTACAATTCTAAAATTATGATTCTTTCATATTCCTTTTCTTTACAACCATATGAAGAGCTAATTAGATTTTGGTTACAATTGGTCAACCGGAAGTATCCTTATTTGAAGTTCTTAACAGTTTTTCTTGAAAAATCGCAGTTAAATATCATTTTCGACATTTTATGTGATTATCAATAGAAAGAATGTCTTACTCTCTATACGGTTCGATAGAGAGATTAAGAGAAATTAACTTTCGAAAATCAGTCAGCTTTGTAAAAATTATGAAAACAACAGATATATTCAAAAAAATTTAATTGACAAATGTTAGTGGCAAGTGCAAAACTAAAGTTGAAAGTATATGATCTGAAAGTGATATAAGTGACAGAGTGTCCCTCGGCAGTGACTTGCATTTGCAGCCTCGCCTCAAGATAGGAACTTATAATGCCAGAAATACGAGAAAGGCGAAAGAGATTTGAGAGAGGAAGAATTGTGTCACGAAGATGCTTTGGACAGGAATGAGTAGAAGAGAAGATTAAGAAACAGCGACTTCTAATAAAATAGGGAAAAGTTGAAGCAGGAGGAAGTGTTAAGTGCAATACATAATGTACGTTCGTATTCGTATTAAAATTTTATTAGATTTTAGAATCTTTTTAAAGGAACTTTCAGTATGGATATGTAAAAAATAGTGTGTTCTTGTTACAATTATACAGGATATATAGAATCTTTTTCAAGGAACTTTTGGTATAGGATATGTACAAAATACATCGAATTGACGGAAGGTTTTATGCTGGCCACAACAGATTTTTTTTTAAATGTAGGTTAATATCAGAAATATGTATGTATAGTATTGAATTTTTTTAAAAAAATAATAGTTCTAAGTACAGAAACAATTTATTCAAATAAGAATTTTCGCTTCATATTTTAGTATAGACGTAGATATTCCTTTTAAATAATTTTTTATCGCGTCGGTATTTGGGTTTGTAAAGCAGTGTTCATCCTAATGCGTAAGAGCTATAATTAGTAAGTAAGTGCAATGCATAAAAATGTTTATTATTTGGAAACATTTACTACCATTTCCAATTTTGTATAAGGCTTAATGCTTAAGAATTAAGAGCAATGCATAAGAACAAAATATTGTAAACTTCTAAGCTGAACTTTCAATTGTCTATTTCATAATTATTAAATTTTTAATTTTTCGGTATGAATACAGAAAATAATGTATATAACATATTAAATAAAAGACGAATTGCTGCTGCAATGGCAGTCTGCTAGACAACAAGTAACAAGGGAAAAAATTGTGATATTTTTGTTGAATTAGTCACTAAACAAAGTAGCTGGAAATGGTATCCTAGTAAATTGTTTTAATGCTTAATGTATAATGATTTGTGTGTAAGGCTTAATGCATTATGCAAATTCGGTGGAAATGAGACTTTACACAGACACCACAGAAATCTTTGTCAAAATCTGCAAGCAATTTTAAAAGTATTAACGGGCGAAACATTGTTAAGTTTTATAATTTATATGAAATTATTTGAGTTCTTTGTATGTGGTAAAGAGCATTTTCCATCTCTGAAACATTTCCTGACGCATTTGACGACCGCTGCTCCATCTGCCTACTTAGCGTTAATGCACATTTAATTTGAGGAAAATTGACTGATTCCTATTCATTTTGTGCAGAGCGGGGATTTAACTCGCTATATTACCCGGTCCAGAGCGAAGCGGAGTTATCCTCACTCTCAGCCACTTCAACGTATTCAATATAGACCGCGACTATACTAGGGGAAATGTCACAAATCATAGCTTAATGATAATATAATCATTTTGGTCATGTTTCATATTTTTGATCACAATTTCAATCGATTATTACATTATAAATACATCAAAGCGTCTTTGAGTTATACAGATCACTTCTCTGCCAGTTTTTGGGACGGTTTTTCTCTGGCAAAAGGAGTGTATATCCTGAGAAGATGCATGTTCGCCGTCCAAGTTATTGCCGGGCATGCATATATTTTCTAGAAAATTGTATACATAAAAAATCTGTTGTGGCCAGCGCAAGACTTCTCGCCATTTCCATATTGGGCTATATAAGTTTTTTATTGTATTTAACATGTCTTCTGCACACATATAATTCTAATTATATCTATTTTTCATTGTATGAGGAAGTTTCTAAATACAAGAGATTCTTCCAATTCATTAACCAGATTGGCGGTATTTCTGAAGGATATAAGCATTTTACCTATAATTTCAAATATTTAATTAATAAAACAATAAGAAAGATTAAATATATACTTCCCAGAAAAAGCTATCAGAATGTCACTGAAACTGTTGATTTTTGACACTGACATGTGTCATTTAAAAACTATGTTATAAACATTGGAATTTGTCAACTGGTTTCCTTAGTGCCATTATTTCTGAAAAATACAGCGTACATAACTTTTTTAAGTGCACGTGGTTTTTTACGGTAACTGGTGTTGGGTCATCTTCAAACACCCATACCCTACTTTCTTGACGCGTTGGTACATCATAAAAGGGTATATAAGTTTCATCGCCAGTTACAATTTTAGAAAGAATACGATGGACGCTATTATTTAACAATTTTAAAGTGGCGCGACTAATTGTAACACGCTTGGCTTTTTGTTCTTCCGGTAAGTTGTGTGGCATCCAACGAGAAACAATTTGTCTAACACGAAGTTCTTCATACAAAATTTTTGCTATTGCTGCGGATCCAATGCCAAAGGCATCTTCCATCGTTTGATAGGTGACACGATTGTCATCCTTTATCATTACCGCTGTACAAGGTCTTCCTGAGTGTTTCTCATCACGCAAGAAATTATGGCCTCTTTTGAATTCTAAAAACCAGCGAAATATAGTTGCTTGAGATGGAGCTTCATCTCCAAATGCCAATCGTAAACGTTCCACGCACTGTTCTTCACGTAATCCAATTTTAGTCATAGTAAATCATAGCGCGATAATGCTCTCTTTCTAACTTCATGTTGCAGTTTATTTCCACTTCGAACTCCACCACAATAAATCACTTCAACCAGATGTTATTATTGGACAGATATTTTAAATAAATTGTGGTTTGACATTTGTGCACTAAAAATTTTCCAAAGCCAACTGTTTCCCAGCATCTCAAGTACATCTTTTTATTTAAAGGTTTTGGTAGATACTGCCTATATAACTGTGAGACATTTACCGCGTAACTTTACTGGCGCCCAAATTTACCGTCAAATTTAAATAATATTATAAACAATTAAAAATTTTCTGTACTTTGATGCCCACGGCCTGTGGCCGTGAATTAGCTCACGGGGGGTGGTAGTAAGGCAATTACCCCTTATTGTCGAAGCCATGCGGGGGTGTGCTGTCACAGGCAGGCCGCAGCGGTCGTACTAATAACCCTCTCATTAACATCATGTCTCCAACATCTAATCGACTATTATGCCACAGACATGACGAAAACTTACGACGGAGAATATTACCACACGTGGAGTATGAGGGATGAAGAGTAGCAAACGTGAAAATTGTCTTTGAGAAACGCTGGTGATGTAAATGCTGCTAAGTTTCCATTGATAGTTTTGTAATTCAAAACTAAAACTTAACTGTTAAATCGTATTATTCAATTGGAAGTCTATGTCATCTACAGGATTCCTTGCAATATAGATTTGTGAACTGTAGCAAACACCAGTGCTTTACCTTAAGATAATATTCATTATAGAATGTGTCTATATGTTTTACTAAAAGCTTGACATTAACATTGCTGTAAATGTATTAATACAGCATTAGATTTTTATCTCCATCCTTTGATATTGTCAGTAATATTCGGTTTTAATGTATATTAACATAGTGGTCCCAAATTCGAGCCTTGTGGCATACCAGATATTTAATACGGGTGCTGCTGGAAAAGTTTCTGTAATCTGGTAGTTCTATAGTAGTAACAACGATTTTCTACGATTCAATTATCATTTCTTTATTTATATTTAGTTGTAAAATATACAAACATTACGCGAAGCGAATGATTTAACATGAAAATTAATTTCAGACAGTAAAGCACTAGAGTCTATAGGTGTGACTGTGTATCAGTTTGTATAAAAAAGAAAGACTTTGTAATATGTAGCGAGATTGAATACTTGTTACTCCCAGGGATAAAGTGTTCTGTGTGTTACATATTTTCAACGACTGCTCTTAAACTTTTCGAACACTAGGTGAATGGTATCTCCATATACAGGCTGTAAATTTTAAAACGGGTCATAGGGCTATAACATAGATAAACAGTTTTTTAGACGCTAAAAGTTTCTGTATTAATTTATTGAAAAAATAATTGGTGCCTATTATAAAGAAAAAAAATTACGATTTAATACCAAACACATTACATTTCTGTTCTATATAAAGCCAGAAAATAAATTTAAAAATTTATACAATTAAGAAAAAATATCATTAGCCGTGAAACTGACAGTAACAAAACATTGTCATTTTTTATTAATATGATAAGGGACAATTAAGAATTAAAGTTATTAATTTATGAATCAATAGAAAATAAAGAAAACATTAGGATATTTATTTAAGAAACAATTACTATTTATTGTAATAGGTATTTACAAATTAAAGATGATCTACATATAATAAGAAACGAGAAAAATTGCAAACTACAAGGGAACAATAACTAAAACCATTGAATAATTTGTAATTTTTCTTCATGAGACAAATTATCCATGATTTCTTCTTAATAATAATGTGAAAAAAAGTTTATTAATGAGCGTCTTAAGTTAATAATTGTTTTGTTTTGTTTTGTTTCTGTCAGTTTCACGGCTAATGATATTCTTTCTTAATTGTGCAAATTTTTAATTTCATTTTCTGGCTTTATATGAAACAGAAATGTAATGTGTTTGGTATCACAATATTCGTAATTTTTTTTCTTTATAATATGCACTAATTCTTTTTTTAATATATTAATATAGAAACTTTTGACGTCTAAAAAACTATTTTCTATGTTTATAGCCCTATGACCCGTTTTAAAATTTACACCCTGTATATATATATATATATATATATATATATATATATATATATATATATATATATATATATACTCCCTGTTCTATCAAACATCCTTACTTCTTGAACACAATTTACAGAAACGTATACTCCCGATATTTTCTATTAAAAAGTTCAATTGCATAGCGATATGATACTTCATCGGTACCGTAGCATTTCACTAAATAAATTCTTTACTCTAAAAACAACATAATTCAAACATTGACTAACAATTAGTTGTCATGAAGTTTGTCATTTGAGTAAATTCTCAGACCTGCGATAACCAGGTTGGCAAAATTTATAATAGGTAGTATAAATTTTGCTGTCTTGTTTTCTAACTACCCTGTACGTTATTTCGAAATTTTTATAGTGGCTGCGGACTTCTTCCTAAATTGAAAAATAAGGAAGTTTACAACGGAGACACACTGTATAATAAATAGGCTTGTCAGTATCTATATATTCATCTGAATTTAAAATGATTTATAATATAATAACTCGTATCTCTCCCGACTATAAAGCTTGTAAAATTAGAGTCTTTTTCTGTGACTCTTACCGTCTGCGTAATGCAGTTTGTATGTGGATAATCAGGGAATTATAGCGGGTACATTTCACGAGATAATTGTCGTCACTCTTGTAGGAACAAAGCGTTCCGCTGCCGTCTGGCGACGCTGCTGTCGCGCTTCCTTCCGTTCGCCCCCCTGGCGTCTCTCCAGAGAGGCTTCCAGAGACTCTGGAAGCGTTGGCTTCCAGGCCATTTCTGCTGCACCGCCTATTGAAAACACTTAGCGAGAAATGAGCCACATTAGCGCGGGAATTCGACTGCGTTTAATTTGACACATGCCCTATTTTATTATTAAATTTTTTCTCGTGGTTTGTCTGTATATTTTTACCTCTCACTAAGAGAGGTATTGTATTCATACTAAAAATCACATATCCAGATTTTAGTAGATAAGAATCCGATTATAACATTTTTACGATGATGTCTGTGTGTGTGTGTGTGTGGATGTGTGTGTATGTGTGTGTACGTGTGTATGTTAAAAGGACGATTCCTCGAAAACTATAAGACTTAAGACCTGTTTAATTATGAATTCCTCAATCTGACATTCATGGAAAGAGTTAAAAAGGTTTTGGTAACAATTGAACAACCGGAAGTAGTAGTGTCTCAGAAAAATTCTTCTAAATATATTTTTGGAAATTTTTGTTATTACAAATATTGAAGAACAAAATTCCCAATCTAATACACTTAAATTTTTTATTATATCTTGTATAAATTTAGAGATAAGACACATACATACATACATACATACATACATACATACATACATACATACATACATACATACATACATACATACATACATACATACATACATACATACATACATACATACATACATACATACATACATACATACATACATACATACATACATACATACATACATACATACATACATACATACATACATACATACATACATACATACATACATACATGAAATCACGCGTTTCCCACTTAGTGGGTTAGCAAAAACCCGAAAACAATAAGAAAAGGGATGAAAGTACGAGCTCCACTTAATCACTTAACTCTTCAATAACATTCTTCTTTCGCCTTGTCCAAAATCATCATAACATTCATACAAAGAACATATTAAAGTGACCGATTTTCGGTAGCGAATAACCGCATCCGGACCACAATAATAGTTATGCAACAAGACACTACAAGACATTATAAGACAATATAATATATAGAATAATCGTATGTAATACATCGTAGAGGCTAAACTACACTAAGGAAACCAGTTGACAAATTCACATGTTTATAACATAGTAATGTTTATAACATAGTTTGTAAATGACAGATATCAGTATCAAAAATCAGCAGTTTTAGTAATGTTCTGAAAGCTTTTTCTGGGAAGTAATTTAATCTTTCTTATTGTTTTATTAATTAAATATTTAAAATTGTAGGTAAAATGCATATATCCATCAGAAATACCGCCAATCTTGTTAATGAATAGAAATAATCTGTGGCATTTAGGAACTAGATATAATTAGAATTGTATGTGTGCAGAAGACATGTTAAATACAATGAAAAACAATATTTGGGTAAAGTTCTGTATTTTCTTTTGTTATTAAACGACGGTTCGATAGCGAAGAGCAATACAATACTTATATAACATAAAATGAAAATGGCGAGAGTTATTGTTCTGGCCACAACAGATTTTTATCTAAGTTTAGAAATAGTTTCAATATATCTCAATACAATTTTCTATTTCATGTAAACCCACAAATTTCTAAAATGGCGACTTGGAATTTATTATGTATCTACTAATTACTGTACTTGTCAATCAAAATTTTGACGCGTGTAAAAAAAACATGTCTTATAAAATTAGTTCTTTAATATACTATTTTATTTCCATATCTAATTTTCAATAGTTTATAAAAATTTAAGCCAATACACAATCCTTTTGCTGTGTCTATTGTGAAATCTTCTTTCTCTGGGTAAATTTCGGGAGTGTTCGAATTCCGCAGTGGTGTGATCCACTTGGGGGTGAGATCGGGCTATAATAGACGGGGATTTGGTTGTAATTGGACGTGGTGCTTTATGTATCGGCGCACAAAGGCAGCCGAGGTATCCACAGTTCCTGAAAACCGCTAAGAGTTGAAATGTATTACAGCGCGAGCGAAGAACCGGAATCCATTACCGTCTAATTGTACGTGGCTAATGTTGCTACTGAAAGAACCGGACACCTATTATAGGGAATACTATAGTGGTATACAATTTGCGACACTAAATTCATCAAAAGTATATTTACACATAATCATTACAATTACACTTACAAGAACATATATAAATAACAATTTACTACTTTTTGAGCAACACCTTCTTGCTTAATTGATAGTAAATGGTCCTGGAAACACTTTTAGGACGAAGAATTTAAAGAATAAAACCTCAATAACGAATTTCAAGTGTTTTAATAGAAAAATAATAAAATCTTCATTTTAGCTTGGCTCAGCAACATATTATGTAATCATCGGTAATGATGACGATATACAGGGTGTAAATTTTAAAACGGGTCATAGGGCTATAACATAGATAAAAAGTTTTTTAGACGCCAAAAGTTTCTATAATAATTTATTGAAAAAAGAATTAGTGCATATTATAAAGAATTTTTTGATACCAAACACATTACATTTCTGTTTCATATAAAGCCAGAAAATTAATTTAAAAATTTGTACAATTAACAAAAAATATCATTGTTGTCTTAGGACGCTCATTAATAAACGTTTTTTTGCACATTATTTGTTAAATTATTATTATTTTCGTTTTATTAAGAAGAAATCATGAATAATTTGTCTCATGAAGAAAAATTACAAATTATAATATTGTAATTTGTAATTGGAAAAATACTACCTTTTTTAGTTTATGTTCTGTATTTATTAATTTAAACCCAACGTTTCGGCACCATAAACTGGTGCCTTCTTCAGGGGATACATTGACATTAATTTTTTAATTAACAAAAATAACAAGTAACCAATGTAACAAGAAATATTCATAAATGTTACCTTTTTTATGTATACAATTTTCTAGACAGAACATAAACTAAAAAAGGTAGTATTTTTCCAATTAATAATATGAGTTCTGAAAGATATTTTAATAATTTGTAATTTGTAGTATGCAGTTTTTCTCGTTTCTTATAACTTATTTCTTATTGCACGTAGATCATCTTTAATTTGCAAATACGTATTACAATAAATAGTAATTGTTTCTTAAATAAATGTCCTAGTTTTTTCTTAATTTTGTATTAGTTAATAAATTAATAATTTTAATCTTTAATTGTCCCCTATCATGTTTTGTTACTGCTAATGATATTTTTTGTTAATTGTAGAAATATTTAAATATATTTTCTGGTTTTATATGAAACAGATATGTATAATATGTTTGGTATTAAAAAATTCGTAATTTTTTTCTTTATAATAGGCATTAATTGTTTTTGCAATAAATTAAAATAGAAACTTTTAGCGTCTAAAAAACTGTTTTTCTATGTTATAGCTCTATGACCCGTTTTAAAATTTACACCCTGTATATGGGATCGCTAGGACGTGTGCGTTTAGTGTCTGGTTGCCAATCTGGTGCCCTGGGTTCGATCCCGGCCAGTGTAGACTTTTAATTGCACAGCTATGAGTGCCCGTTAGGTGACGTCTGGTAAGCGCCCACACAGTAAAATATATCGTCATCATTACCGAAGTCTACATGTGTTGTAGATACTGGTACACCCAGTAATGGGTAAAATGCCGTGATGATATATTTATTTATTTATTTATTTAACACATTTTCTCAAAGTTAACTAGGTACCTTTCATATACGTAGTGGTTGTATTATTATTAGCAAGTAAATGTATTGTATACTTCATAATTAAATGCATTAACTAACTATAGTTAAAGTTCCTGAAAAAATAATGTCTATGAGTTAGTAAAGTTAATATCACCAGTTAAATAACTTAGGAATTAGTTCAATTTTAAAAACACCACATTCCTTTATGATTACTCTGGAGTGTAGATTAATATTCTCTCAAGCAAACAAAGTAATCTGTCTAAAATAACTCAAATTACATTCGCCATGTTTTGCGAAGAGCAAAAGAGCAAATGATTTTTCCACTGATCCGCAATCTACGATCTGACATTCAAAATGAACCGCCGAGTTGTTCGGGAGGCAAAACAGGGACCACCAACAAGAATCGTAAGCGAGAATTATAGAAAATCTTTAAAATATATATTTATGTACATCTCAACGTGCTGATTCCAAATTTTGACTCGGAGTTAGATATCTCTTTTCATTCTTAAGATATTTACATATTAAATTTTACCCATTTTTGGGTCATAATCCAGAAATGGGTGGAGATGCTTGACCGGCGACTTCACCTTTCGATTTCACGGGAAAAACTATATAAGTATATGAATTTTCATATTTTTTACAGTGGATACAATTTTTAGAATTATATTTTTTGTGATCTTTGGTCATTATCAGTTATTTTGTTCTAAAAATTCAAAACTTTTGAGAACTTGTACACTTATGTTATATATATATATATATATATATATATATATATATATATATATATATATAACAAATAAAATTTTATTTTTTCTACGTAAGAACTGTTAACACTAATACACTTATTCCAACGTTTTTCCAATAAAGCTACGCCTGCAAAAAAAATCTTTTGGTAATTCTGCAAAATACGATTCCACTGCGTTTTCCAAGTCATCATTCGATAAAAAGCGACTCTCTCTCAAATGTGTTTTGAGTTTTGGAAAGAAATAATAGTTGGTCGTGGTCAGGACTGTAAGGTGGATGTTGTAATTCGTCAAAGCCGCATTCATTGACTACTGCTTGAACAATTCGTGCTTTATGCACCCTGCAGTTTTTCTGCAGAAGCAGCATTTTCTGAGCATAATTGTGGGGACTTATTTTCGCGTATAGCCGCTATCAAGTTCTTAATTGTGTCTTTGTAGACATGAAAATGTCACAGAAACTTGAAAGAAGAAAATTGTCGGGATAGCATATTGTTTTCATAGCTAGGTAGATAACATAAAAAACTCCCTTCGTATATATATCGTGAGTATTTTTTAACGTGAAACATTGGGTTTGCCATATCCATGGTTACGATTCGACATTTGATTGACAGCAATGTATTTGCGTGTCCCATTTAAAATGAAACATAGGGAACGAATTTGACATTTGACAAGACGTCAGTAGAGGTTAATTTTGTTTAAATAATTATACATGTTTGCAAAAAATTAAATTTAGTTGTAGAAAAAAATTTGTGCCCGAAATATGTTTAGTGCTCTCTAGTGGTTTAGTGACTTGGTTAAATTTCTTATTATATTTAAATATAATACATCTGTCAAATTCGTTCCCTATGTTTCATTTTAAATGGGACGCGCAAATATATTGCTGTCAATCAATTGTCGAATCGTAACTATGGATATAACAAACCCAATGTTTCACGTTCAAAAATACTCACGGTATATATATTACAATAAATTGTGATACTACATCGTAAATTAACCCCCCGTTTCTCGATGAATTCCTTCATCCAATCTTGTCCCGATCTTATATCGTCTTCCAGAACCGTTTCTTTTCTTCCTTCTCTCGTAACTTCCCTGCATGAAATCCTCAAATGCCTGATAGTTTCCTCTTCTCTTCCGCATAGCCTGCAACTCCTCTCATCACTTGATAGCCAGTATTTATTGTTCCTCTCTTCATTACCACATATCTGAACCTGGTAATCATCTTGATGTTTTTCTTTTCATCCAATAAATACATTGATATTGACGTCGTTTGTATTAGTTTATATCTCTTGTTGTTTATATTACTTTGTTGTTCTTGCCGCTGTATGTCCCAATCTCTCTGGTGTAGTTCGTAATGTGTGATATCTCCATTTATGCGTAGCCTCTCTATTTATGTAATTTGCCCGTAGAATTGAATGGTGAAGTCACCAGACATGTATTTCCATCCAAAATTGGTATTCCTGTATAAGAAATTATGTGATACTGTTAAGGTTGCATTTCTACCCAGTTTTGGGTATAAGAAACATCATAAATTGTACCCTCTTTGCAATATCCTTCAATTTCATTATGAAATTGATGTGCAACCGATTTTGTTTTTCATAAAGTTTTGCGTTTTCTGGCTGAGCATTCACGATCAGCAAACATTGTATAGTACCGGATTAATCTGTACGAGATTCGAGTTCACGCATACAGAGAAGTGGCGGATAAGCGAGAATATTAAATTTTAAATATGGAACTTCCCGGATCACAGAGATTTATTAGTTTTGTTACTGTTGAATATTAATATCGCGTATGAATATCTTATTGAAAGCATTCGAATAGCGTCAAAGCATTATCAGTACGTCCGCGGACTTAATCTATAAAAAAATAGTTCCCTTATTACTCCATATTTAATAAAGGGTGGTTGCTTTCAAGATGAAGAAATGTATGAATAAATAATTACATTTTATTTTACTTTAAAGTTCATTTCTTATGAATCAAAATCAATAATTTAATTACAGTGTTTATAGCATTGCGTAATACTTAGCGTGGCGTACTCGCATACGCACTTGTTTCAGTCTGCAAGGATCACATTTGCATTGTAGTTGTCTTGTGGCAAACATGCATTTGTTTTTCTGTGGAAAATGAATATAGAATGGTGCATTTGATTGCAGTATTATTGCATTTGTTATAGTGTAAGTTTCTCAATACTCTAAATTGGACATATTAATGATTGTGTTCTATGTCAAGCAATATTGAACTAAATATTTTCTTGATTATTAATGAAAATTTTCTTTTCAGATGAGATACAGCAGTCGAGGAATCAGCAGAGTTCCGGGAAAACGTCTAAAGATAGAGAAACGTGAATTGGTAAGTAACTTATATTTCTCAAATTTGTAACAATAATTAAAAAATTAAATAGAGTCTTGAGGTATGACTAAAAACGAAAACTCCTTTAACCTTAACAATAATTAAAAAAAAATTTGTTGTGGACAGCACAAGACCTCTCGCCATTTCCATATTAGGCTATATAAGTATTGTACATATTTGACATTTTTGATACGCAAAAAAACTCATATCTTCTTTATATATTTTTATATTTTTTAATTCATTCTATTCACTCTTATTCTTTTAATGTTTGAGATTCTTCCAAATCATTGATGAGATTAGCTGTATTTCTGAAGGGCATATGTAATATATGTATCTATAATTATAAATATTTAATTAATAATAAAATAAGAAATATTAAATGTAAAATAAATAAAATAAATATATCATCACGGCATATTACCCATTTCTGGGTGTGCCAGTATCTACAACACATGTAGACATCGGTAATGATGACGATATATTTTACCTCACGGGCACTCATATTAAATGTACTTCCCAGAAAAAGTCTTCAGTAATGTCTTTGGCTTTTGATACACATTTATCTGTCAATTACTAATATTTTAATTTTTGCACTTGTTTTCCTTGGGCTGCGAGATTCATTTTCAAAAAATAATATTTAGAAGATTGTTTAAAGAAACTATTACTACAAAATCTAAACAGCTCTTCCCAGGAATGTCGGATTGAGGAAACTGCAGTTTAATTTTCTTTAAGACATAGTTTTTGAGTCCGTGGTTTCAACATCCACACACACATACACACACACATATGGACATCGTCTTCAAAATGTTATAATCGGACTTCAAAACATACTTATGCGATTTTTAGCATGATTGTAATACCTCTCTTAGCGAGAGGTAAAAGATAACTATACACGTATTCCGAGAAATAAATTCTCATCATCAGTAGAAACTACAAAATTATACAGAGAAGTTAAGATTACTCAGCATGTAAACCTTGCCAGAGGTCAAAACAGCTCTGAGAAATACTTAATACCTAATTGGGTAACTAAGATTAAACAAAGTATTGTCTTATATTAACTCATATAATTTAGAATTTGGGATAGGACATAGATCCGCGTTCAGCAATTTATCTTTAAATTTATGAATTATCGAACTCTCGTGGCTTTTAACTATTTATTATTATCAATATGTTTTAATAATTGTATATTGGAATTGTCAATTTTATGATTGTTGATAAACATATTTTGTGCTACGCTAGATTTATTAGGATTACCGGTTTTTAAATGAGTAATGTTAACTTTGATATTCGTTATTATTTTGTAGTTTCTATACTGATAATGAAAACGTAGTTCTCAAAAAGTTTTTTAAAAATTATTTTTAAGGAAAATATACATATATCGCGAGCGTAAAGTTATAAAAACTAGTAAAATGTTGTTCGTAGGGTAATCGCTCAATAGCAGCTGTAGCCACGTGTTTTGCTCTTATTAGAGCTCATCAGTACAGCATAGCTAGTTAATAGATGGACATTAACTAGAGGTAGTAATTAGAAAACAGACAAATTGTAACAGCACTAGTAAGCAGCCAAATACACATTTGTTACTTCGGTCAGCATTTCCACGTTTTGTGGATAAATACAACGTCGCAGCGGCGGTAATTTATAACCACCCACCAGACCCGTTACTTGGACCTTAAGGTAAATAAACGAAAATATACATATGTCGCGAGCGTAAATTTATAAAAACTAGTAAAATGTTGTTCGTAGGGTAATCGCTCAATAGCAGCTGTACCCTACGAACAACATTTTACTAATTATTGTTAAGGTTATTTTCGAATCAAAATGTTATAACTATATTAATATTAATTACAAAAATATATTTTTTTCAACATCACTTGTGAAAATAACATTTTCATCGCTCAATTTAGTTGTGATAGTAACCACTTCCCTCACAAGTGAAGAAAGTAATTACTTTCCTCATGAAGTGACGAAAGTATTTTATTAGACATTTCCAAATTTATCCTTTGAAATAACAGACGTACTTCAATACATATGAAAAATGTAATTTTCACATGTAATATTGAAAAAAATAGTATGTAATACACATGAAAAAGGGCCTTGTAAAACTCATACGATTGGAACACGAGCGATAGCGAGTGCACTAATTTCGTACTCGTTTTACAATGATGTCCTTTCCTCACTTGTATTACAATATACTATTTTTTAATAAATTCTCATTTGTTTCATTTTTATAGATTATGCAAGAATATGTCAATTTTTTTGTGAAGATCATATTCACAGATCATATTTCTGTGCAAACGTATTCCATTCATTAATTATTTCGTATAACAACACCATCAGTTTTGTTATTTTCTATAGGTAATATGTAAATATTCTTCCACCACAAAACTACATTTATTAAACTTTTTTCTTACTCTAGATAGTTTTTACTTTGTTTCCTCTTGTTATTTATATTTTCTCTCATTTTCCATTGATTTCTATGACACAAAATAAATAATCTGTTGTGGCCAGAATAAGACCTTCCATTAATTTGATGTATTTTGTACAAATCCCATACCAAAAGTTCATTGGAAAAGATCCTATGTATCCAGTAAAATTGTAACACGAACATAATACAATTTTTTACAAATTCCATACAGAAAGTTCCTTGGAAAATATTCTATAAATTATGAATATTCATATATAAATACTCTTAAAATGCGTACACTTACGCAACATTCTCTTTACAATCAAATAATATTACTACCAAGTTTATATCTCTACCCATTTTTGAATTATTGCCCCAAAAGTCAATATACCTTACATTTAGATAAAAACTTCAAAATTTTCAAAAATCTCTTTTCGTTCTCGAGATATTTAGATTCAAAGTTTTTTTCAAAACTGCCCATTTTTGGGTAATAACCCAAAAATGGGTCGAGATATGTATTTGGCGACAACACCATTCGATTCTACGGGCAAAATTACATAAGTGTACCAATTTTCATAATTTTTGAACACCGCAAACAAACTCTAAAGCAAAATAACTGAAAATGGCCAAAAATCGCAAAAATCCTAAGGGGTACCCCTTAGGATTTTTTCAGATTTTTGCCATTTTCAAGGGTTTTCAAGTTTTTATTCATAAAAAATGAACCGGTTGGACAAAAATTATGAAAATTGCTATACTTATGTATTTTTATCCGTAGAATCGATTGCTGTTGTCGCCAAATTCATATCTCCACCCATTTTTGGGTTATTACCCAAAAATGGGCGGTTTTGAGCAAAACTTTAAATGTAAATATCTCGAGAACGAAACGAGATATCGACCTGCTGTTTTAAAATTTGGAATCAGCGCATTGAGAAGTATCTAGATACATAAAAATTTGATTTTTGAAAATTTTGAAGTTTTTATCTAAATGTCGGGTATATTGACTTTTGGTGCAATAATTCAAAAATGGGTCGAGATATAAACTTGGTAGTAATATTATTTTGATTGTAAAGAGAATGTTACGTAAGTGTACGCATTTTTAGAGTATTTGAACAATTGCGTGTGTAATAAAAGTAATGGATTCTATAAATCCAATAAAATTACAACATGAACATACACTATGTAAATTGCACTTGACTATTCCTTCTTTCTTCTTCAGCTTTCTCCAATTTTATTAGGGGTCACTGTTTATTACTCTTCTTATCACTCATTACTGTCGAACGCCTCATCTTCACACAGGTCTTCCTCTCTTAAGTCTTCTGCGATACAGTCCTTCCATCTTCTCTTTCGTCTTCCTCGTACTACCGACATTCTGAACCTTAGCTAAAGGTAACGGAAGGTGAAAATTACTTTTGTCGACAACAAATTTGAAATTTTTTTCAGGGAGAAGAACTTGTTAGCTGTATACTCAACGAAAATATCGGAGGAAAAATAATATTCTACAAATAACTATCTTACGATTTTGGTTGGTGAAACGAAACTTTGACTGAACAGTGAATAAAATTTATTTGTCAGATAACTATTTGTGTATTTATTGTGGTTGTTACAGATTAAACAAATCGTATATTAATTCATAATCAATGTACACCTCAATCTTGTTGATTTAGCTTTATAATGGAGAACATATGGTCTACGTAGTGTACTTTTTCATTTAACTTTTATTCTTTTTAACATTTTTTAATTAATTTATCTATTTGGTTGCAACCGCTAATATTGTTGTTAATGCAGCAATACTTTATAAACCAAGAGTCAAACCTTGGAATAAAAATTAACTAGTTCGAATCTAGTTACTAGCCAATATTTTTAAAGTTGAAGAGACTGTCTAAAATAGTTCTTAATTGGATTAAATAGTACCACAAACTAATAATTATTATTTAATAGGTAGAACTTTGGTTGGTCTGATGCGTCAAGAAACTTGGAATGCCCAGATAAATCTTTTGCGTCTTAGGCGGCCATCGATGGATTGAACTGGTAGGTAACTTTACTATTTTAAAAAATATTTTGTTCGCTTATTCAGTCATGAGAATTTATAGGTACATAGTTAAAGAAATATGACTTTGTGCCTAATTATTAACTTGTTCTCATACTCAACCATGAGAACTTACAGTCAAAGGATTATGACTATAGGTCTTATTATTAACTTATTCTCATACTCAACCATGAGAACTTATAATCAAAGGAATATGGCTATATGCCTAAATTATCTTGTACTCAAATTCGATTTTGAGTACTATATTGAAAGAAATATCTTTCATAAATATCCAATTTGCAATTGATATATCGATTATTTATGAATAAAATTATTACCAGGAAACAAATGATTAGCATATGTTTTTCAGGAAACGGACATCTAGAAGACTAAAATAATAGTAGCTTTATAAGTTTTAGTATTATTTACGTAATAATGGCATTGTGCGCAATAAATTGTATGCTTGTTAAAGATAACTGAAGTAGTTCTTTTATGTCACACAGTTTATAGAATCTGTTCATAAGACAACGTAGTCGTAACTCTATTTAGGAAATAGATTGAAACTGTTCGTATACATTGGCGTGTGTTTTAACATTTTTGTGTTGATTTACGTGATGAATAATGGTTGCTTGTGCGTTTCTTGATGCAGTAAAAGATAGTTTCTTATTAGATGTCAGCACAGATTATAAAGCGACTTTAACTTGTGCAATGCCATTCGTACGTGAGGAATACTATAGTTTTAAGTTCTTGGAAATGTATTTTCAGGTTTTAATTAAACTTTGGCTCATCGCGCCGTCGAGCAAACACGCGTTTTCTTTAAAAATTAAAAATAAATTGATTAATTTGAAGTGCATCCCGTGGCGATCATCCTAAAATCGTGCGTCTACGGTTGCAGCGGTAACCGTACGCGTGGCTTACCCAGACGGTAGCTAGGGAGAGTGCTTGGGAAAAGAAAATACGGACGTATCGGGGCATGAATCAGTGAGTGGATGGGTTTGCATTTTTTTTTAATTGCAGTAATTTTTTAAATTTTTGATGTAGAATTAGCTTTATTAATACCAATAGAATGAGTCAGGAAGGAGGTAACAGTGCGAAACTTGTTGGGGGTGTTCGGGTTCCTTTTTTCAATTAACTTCACACGGTCAGAGGGGCTGGGTAGGTAGGTTTCGTGCGCGATAGCCATAATTGAGTGGACTGATATGTACCAGCGTAAAACCTTGTAAACCCTGTTGTTATCGCTTCACTCTCATGTGATGGGATCAAGGGATCAAGGGAGATTAAGAAGAATAATTACACAGGAAGCTTTCTTATGGCCTTATGTGCTCTCCTCATCCGGAGGCAACGTAATCATCATTTAATGGTAATGGCAACGAATAATTAAAGTTTTTGTTTGAATTAACTTTGTTGAGCACACGGGTTAATAACCGCGTTCGGTGTAGGGTATCCGCGAGAGGCGCGGGCGAATGTCTCCGGGAGTAGCTAGATAGGTGGCGTCCTGCCTAGCCAGTTACGTGTGACTGCTGTCCAGGTCTCTATCTAGTTCGGTTTTTAGGCCGTAAATGCTCTGCATCGCGTGGGGTCGGCTTAACCCCCTCGTAAACTTCCGGTGAGTACCAACAACGGCGTTCGACGCCACGGCGTGCTCACCATTTGCTTAGCTCGTACTGTCTCTCTCTCTCTCTCACACACTTCGCCTTTAGCTTAGTTTAATCTAGATATAAGATAGTTCGCGTAGACATAAGATAGCTTAGATATAAGTAGGTGGGGTTGTTTTTGCTTTTCGAGAGAGAGAGAAAAATTAACGTAACTTGACATTTTTAGACTTGCTTTTCTTTGAAATCGTTATTAACATAAGATAGGCTTTTTTAGATTTGTTTTTCTTTGAAATAGATCTTTAACGTAAGATAGGGTTTTTTGCGCACTTCACTAATTTAATTTGGGGGGGGAACTACAATAATTTAAGTTAGATTATAAGTATTATTGTACACGAAACTGTATTTAATAAATGATATATATAAGGGAACGTGGGTTTGGCTTTTGAGGGCGGTGTTTCCCTTATATATACAATTTATTAAATAAAGGGTTTCGTTTTTAGTTCTAAGATAGTTTTAAAGTTAAAAAGAACTCCCCACCACCACTATCGTCAAGATTGCAGTGCCGGTTGGAGACGCAGACCATGGATTCTTCTTCGTTTGTTTAAAATGTATGTACAATAAAACAAACTTTTATTGCGTTTATTTTAATTTAATACCCATGTTCCTTTAGTTTTAAAGTAGGTAGTTTTAGGAAAAATTGTAATTATTATTAAGTATTTAGACGCGGTCAGGGCAAAGTTAGATTTTAAGTATTGTAAACGAAGCTTTGTATTAATAAATATTATATATTTTGGTAAGTGGGAGGTTTGGGTGGTAACAAAATATATAATATAATATAAAGTTTCGGAAACGGTCTTCAACTGAATAAGAAATCTTTGTACCTTTAAAAATGGGAACAAGGAATCTTATTTAGGGACCACCAAGATTTAATTTGTTAAATTAGTATTGTAAACGAAACTCTACTTAATATAGTATTATTTTACCTTAAAACTTAAATAATTTAAATGTAGAGTTTCGTATTAGTTATAAAACTGAAATGTTTGTTACCAAATAAAATTATGGTTATATTATTTGTGTTCAATTCTACTGCATCTTTATTCAGGCACAGAATAAAGATGCAAAATAATTAACAACAAATAATACAACTATTAAAATGATAATTTTATTCGGTAACAAACGTTTTAGTTTTATAACTAAACCATGTTTAACATTATAATAAATTGTTATTAGATTTGTTGACAAATTTAGTAACAATTGTGAACAGAATTGTAACAAAAGAAACGTAAAAGACATTTGTGTTTAAAAATCCTGTTCATAATTATTTCTTACTAAGTTTGTTAACAAATTTGGTGACAATTTTTTAACGTGTCAAACAGGCTTTAGTTGTAAAATTGAAATGTTTGTTACCGAGTAAACTTATCATTATTTTGATTGTAAATATCAATTATTTTGTAATAGAAGTTACTTTTATTACAAAATAGTTTATATCTTCAACCAAAATAATGATAATTTTACTTGGTAACAAACATTTCAATTTTACAATTAAAGCCTGTTTGGCAGCGTTAAAAATTGTCACCAAATTTGTTAACAAACTTAGAAATAATTGCGAACAGGTTTTTTAAACACAAATATCCTTTACGTTTCATTTTGTGTTATAATTTAATTTGTTAAATTAGTATTGTAAACGAAACTCTACTTAATATAGTATTATTTTACTTTAAAACTTAAATAATATCAATGTAGAGTTTCGTATTAGTTATAAAACTGAAATGTTTGTTACCAAATAAAATTATGGTTATATTATTTGTGTTCAATTCTACTGCATCTTTATACAGTCACAGAATAAAGATGCAAAATAATTAACAACAAATAATACAACTATTAAAATGATAATTTTATTCGGTAACAAACGTTTTAGTTTTATAACTAAACCATGTTTTACATTATAGTAAATTGTTATTAGATTTGTTGACAAATTTAGTAACAATTGTGAACAGAATTATAACACAAAATGAAACGTAGAGGATATTTGTGTTTATCTGTTCGCAATTATTTCTAAGTTTGTTAACATGTTTGGTGACAATTTTTTAACACTGCCAAACAGGCTTTAGTTGTAAAATTGAAATGTTTGTTACCGAGTAAACTTATCATTATTTTGATTGTAAATATCAATTATTTTGTAATAGAAGTTACTTTTATTACAAAATAAAGATTCAAAATAGTTTATAATATCTTCAACCAAAATAATGATAATTTTACTTTGTAACTAACATTTCAATTTTACAATTAAAGCCTGTTTGGCAGCGTTAAAAAATTGTCACCAAATTTGTTTACAAACTTTGAAATATTTGCGAACAGATTTTTTAAACACAAATATCCTCTACGTTTCATTTTGTGTTATAATTCTGTTCACAATTGTTACTAAATTTGTCAACAAATCTAATAACATTTTATTTTAATGTCAAATGTCTTTTGTAATAACAATAAACTTTAATTGTTATAAGAAAAAGTCTTGTAATTGTGATATTATAATACAAATATATTATGTTGAAAAATTGATTTTTTTTTCTAAGTCCCTACACGTATGAAGTTTTTAAAACGGCCACCAGGGTGCAGCACCTGTTGTTAAACGTTCCAACTTTGTCTAAAATCGATTAAAAAAATTTCATTTGTGTACATACGTACGTACATACATAATAATTTTCGATGCCTTTGGTACTGAAATACATTAGAAATGGCATTTAAATACTATCATAGAAGGCATAACGACTCTTGTGTAGTAGATAGCAATCTATTCAGACTTACTTAATAAATTCAACACAATCCTGATATTCTATTACGAATTGCAAACAACCATGTATCATCCCATATTCAGAGACTAATATTCCCATAGTAAACGTCCCAAATTTAGTGGGTTATATTCCCATTAGGTATAACCCTAAAATAATGTATGTACGTATGTATGTTTAAAGTGGAGTAGTTTTTCTAGTTACCTTTATTTTAGTCGGTCTTTTCTAATAGGTGCTGCCCTCTGGCGGCCACTTTAAGAACTATATACGTGTAGGGGCAGTAAAGTTGTAAAAAATAAACAAATTTTATCTTAATTTATATTTTATTGTATAATAAATTGTACATTAAGGGTAGTTACATGAAATACAACAATGTAAAATACAAATGAACAATAAATACAAGTAAAATGTATACAAACTATTATTTAAACATCCCTATTTCTAATTTTTCAGGACAAGGGTAAGTATATCATTTATTTACATAGTATATTAAGGGTAGTTACATAAAATACAACAATGTAAAATACAAATGAACAATAAATACAAGTAAAATGTATACAAACTATTATTTAAACATCCCTATTTCTAATTTTTCAGGACAAGGGTAAGTATATTTATTTATAAAATACAAAGAATAAGGGTAAGTACAATTTAAACTATGGACATAATATGTACATATATACCATGCACACCATACATATCATACATACCATAGATACTATGCATACCACCATACATACTATATACACCATACATACAATACACACTATATATATCATACACACCATAACATACCATAAATACCATATACATCATACACACTATACATACCATACACACCATATATACAAGCACACTAAACATACCATGCATTATACATCATACATACCATGCGTACCATACACACTATGCATACCATACCTTACACACCACACATACCATGCACATCATATAATTTAAGCTATGAACATAAATAGAACAACAATGTATTACAAAGAAACAATAAATATTAATTTAACTAATACATTTTTTTTTTATTTGACAACCCATTGTTGTATTTCTGACAGTATCTATCTACTCGCTTTTGTAATACAACAATGACAATAGAGTACATAGATGATGTCAGTAATACAACATTTTAAGCTATGAACATAATAACAACAATGTATTACAAATAAAGAATAAATATTACTGAAACTAATACAATTTTTATTTAACAACCCATCATTTATTTCAGGAGAAAATACAACAACAAAGAGACAGGGAAGTATGTATAGTGAAGATTTGAAACCGCGCTTTCTATTGGTTTGCACAAAATTGATGAAAACCCTCGGTTTACTATATATTTAGACTTAACGTTCATATCGAAGGGCCGACACTAACTATTTTTATGTAACATATAGAATTAATCCAAAAATTTACACAAAAACATTATAAATTTACTCAGTAAGCTATTCTAATAAAACTATTCTTAAAACATTGTTAAATTTGTTAGAAATATCACGGAAAACACCAATAATGTACAATAGGTAAATAGGATCGACAGTAAAAAAAAAAAAAAAAAATTGTTCAACTTTTTTAAAAAACAGGCTGTCAAATTTTAATTAGTAACCCTTAGCCCTACGCCCTTGAAACTCATATATGTTATTCTACGACCCCTGTTCTTCAAAGGATGCTAAGGGAACGCGAAATTTCAAGGAAATCGCTGAAATCCCAGCCGTTTCCGAGATACGAGCCCTTAAAGTTTTCCGAAGGGTCTAACGCCTAAATTCGTTAATTTAAAGGGCTAAAGGGCCGGAAAATAGCGAATCGGGGGGATTCGAACCCGCGCTTTCCATTAGATTGCACAGAATTGATGAAAACCCTTTGGTTTACAATATATTTCCCCTTCAAGTTTGTGGCGAAGGGCCTGCGCTAATTCCTGAACTAAAAAAGCTAGAAAGGCCGGACAAGTGTTGTTAAACTTACTTGGATCTGCAGAAATGAAATCCGAGGTCAGATTTTCCCCAAGGGCTCAAATAAGCCCTTAGCCCTTTATAAAAGGGCGGACTCCTATGGGATGGTTATTTTCGTACCTAGAGAACTTAATACTAAAAGAAAACATAAGAAAATTCGGAAAAATCCCTAAATATTAGGATATTTCCCTGTCCCTTTAGTTATTACATAGGAAAGGTAAAAAAAACTAATTTTTATTCATTTATTCTTTATATAAAGTCATTTATTATCTTCATCCAGTGTTGTAGTTACCGTATCCTACTGTTGGGTGTAGTAGGGCCTTTGCAAAACCTGTAAACAAACATAAACATTGTTTATTTTGAGCGGCAAAGTACAAAAGATATAATAAATAAACACTTAATTTTAGTGGGGGTATTACGTGATAATATTAATATTATGTTTTTAGAATAAAGACTTCAGTTCCATTCGGTCTTTGGTGAAGTGAACATCGTGTGCTTGTGTATAATCGTGTAGTGTACATAACAAACGAAATTTTTTTTATTGCAATCGTTCTCTATTTACATCGTATAATTCGCTATACATTTTAAAAATATTAGATTTACCCTATAACTTTCTTTAAAACATTTAAATAACTTTAAAAAAATTTCAATTTATTTAAATTTTATAAAAGAAATCTAAATTTAATAAATTAATAGTGCACTAAATTTAAATGTTCATATGTACATTATTATTTACAATAAAATCTAAATATTCAAAATTCATTTTAACTTAAACAACGTATTTCTACTTGTTATAATTTTAGATATTATTTAAAATGTTGCATAAGTCTCTGTCCTCCCGTTAGTGTTTATTATTTAATTCTTAGTCAAAATTATATTGTGTTGTGAGTTAGTTTACTATACGATTGTTGTATATAAAAAAAAGTCTTTCCTATTATTAAAATATGTATAATTGTCCGTAAAAGTGTCGTGTATTGTTTTACTAATACCACGTGTTATAGAAGTTATTCTAATTGGTATGAGTGTTACGTAATATGTACTACAAAGTATATTCTAATCTGTGAAAATCGCCGATGATATATTACAGTGATAATATGACTACGGATGATATATTAAGAAAATTCGCCATAGGTAAGTATAAATCTTTGATATTACATTTAAATTTCTAATCTATCTAAAAATATAATAACTTATTATATCTGCAATTTGTGTTTATCTGTATTATTAACGCCGCTTTTTAATTTAAAATCATAAATTCCCTATAGAAAAGTATTTGTCAACATTCAAAGAATTTTAAAACTTTGCTTATGTATACAAAGATGCATGCGCAAATCATATTTGAATCGTACAAGTCCCTATCTCATTTAGTTTCTAAATTATTTCATTTGTATCGTGGTATACACAAAAGACATTTACCTATCAGAAAACAACCCCCTTAATTCAAATTTGAAAACTGCAAGTCCCTATCTCACTTTTTTTTGCAGCACCCTTTCTATCAACCCTAAAGTTCATAAATTATATTTCCCGTGTAATCCATATACGTTGTTTACAAATATTAATTTAAAAAAATCGTACGAGCGACTACAAAATCATGTAATACATAGACATGAATTATAAGTTATACTTATTAATTTGATTATTGACTACTATTTTTTTTTATTATCTAATGCCTAACTGTTACATATAATTTTGTCAGTTTTATTGTTACAGTGCTAGTGAACAGAAGTGTGGTGTGCTCGTGTACTGTGCCTTCGAGGGTGACTTCCTAGTGTCTGCAGAGGACTTTTGGACATCTTTAAGACTTGGACTTATTCTTAGGGAAACCATTTATTCATAGTAAGTTTTTTCATTTTTAAACTACTTTTAGTAACCATTATTGGGTATATCAGCCATTATTTCTAAAGACTATTTCGTATATATATATATATATATACTTTATATTTGAATTATAATTGTTGGTGTTGTGTGGAAAAGAATATTTTATATTTAAATAATTAAAAATTTAAATATTCTTTTCAATAATGAATTTCTCACGTAAGTGTAAATTTTCATTTTAAGTAGTTTATTTTTAATAATTACAAACGATTTAAAAATTTCTAAGTCCATCCATATTATTATCTGTAACCACTAATCCAAATATTATTTCGTTTATATATTTATTGTTACAGAAACATGTAACAGAGATGAATTACAGTCTTGGCCAAGCCGTAGAAGGATGTGAGTGAGTTGCAGAAGGATATCTATCCTGATTTCACGTTGGAGATGATCATATTGTTGCAGAACATCACAATGAAGTCATCCCAACATGTATTGGTGCCCCCCAAGACTTGTTTATAAGATTTATGTAAATAGATAAATAAAAGTTATCCTCTTAAACATTATGTACTCTTTTAACAAATATATGACAAGAAAAATTGTGCATATAAACAATTCATGTCATTATGGAACACATATATTCATTTTCATATCTTTTATAGTTCATTATATACGAAATTCACATACCATACATAAATGCAAACATACATGCATACATACTATTTAAAAGGTACAGAAAGGTACAGAAAAACAAAAGGGTTAGTTCAGATATTTCCTACTGAAATTAAACTCCGTATCCGGCGATTCAAATTTCTGAAACTATGTATACATATTTGAAACAACCCCCTTTTTATTTTTGCTTAGTCTTACTATACTAGCGAATAAACGTATGTAGAAAAGTCCATAAAATCGAACACCGCAACGCCCGTCACTGTATCTTTCATCATTCATTAGTTATTGATATTGCCAATTTTCATTAAAAATAAAAAAATGATTTTGAAAACTAAGACTAATTTTATATTATTTTTCCCGTAATGAGCGTGTCCGAATTAAGGAAAAATGATTCTTTTCATTTAAATACAGGCTGGTCGGATTTTTATTGGGATACTGAATTTTTCAAGTTACCATTTTTTTTATTTTTGCTTAGTCTTACTATACTAGCTGTACGCGATTATTCAAAATTGGTACACATATGTAGAAAAGTCCGTAAAATCGAATGGCGTAACGCCTGTCACTGAAGCTTTCATCATTCATTAGTTATTGACCGTCAAATTCAAGAAAATATTGTCAATTTTCTTTAAAAATAAAATATTTTATTTTGAAAAATAAGGCCTTGAGAATTTTTTTAGTATTTTTCCCGTAATGAGCGTGTCCGAATTAAGGGAAAATGATACTTTTCATTGAAATACAGGGTGGTTGGATTTTTAATGGGATACTAAATGTTTCAAGTTACCATTTTTTTATTTTTGCTTACTTTTACTATACTAGCTGGACATGATTATTCAAAATTGGAAAACATGTAGAAAAGTCCGTAAAATCGAATGGAGCAACGTCCGTCACTGTACCTTTCATCATTCATTAGTTATTGACCGTCAAATTCAAGAAAATATTGCCAATTTTCATTAAAAATAAAATATTTTATTTTGGAAAATAAGGCCTTGAGAATTTTTTAGTATTTTTCCCTTAATGAGCGTGCCCGAATTAAGGGAAAATAGTACTTTTCATTAAAATACAGGTGGTCGGATTTTTAGTAGGATACTGCATGTTTCAATTACCATTTTTTTATTTTTGCTTACTCTTTTACCATACCAGCTGGACAAGATTATTCAAAATTGGTACATATATGTAGAAAAGTCCATAAAATCGAATGGTGTAACGCCCGTCACTGTATCTTTCATCATTCATTAGTTATTGACCGTCAAATTCAAAAAAATATTGTCAATTTTCTTTAAAAATAAAAAAAAAATATTTTGGAAACTAAGGCTTTGAGAATTTTTTAGTATTTTTCCCGTAATGAGCATCTCCGAATTAAGGGAAAATAGTACTTTTCATTAAAATACAGGTGGTCGGATTTTTAGTAAAATACTGCAAGTTTCAAGTTACCGTTTTTTTAATTTTTGCTTACTCTTACTAGCTAGATACGGTTATTCAAAATTGGTACACATATGTAGAAAAGTCCATAAAATCGAATGGCGCATTGCCCGTCACTGTACCTTTCACCATTCATTAGTTATTGACCGTCAAAATAAAACAATATTGTCAATTTTCATTAAAAATAAAAAATATTTTGGAAATTAAGGTCTAGAGTATTTTTTTTATTTTTCCGGTAATGAGCGTGTCCGAATTAAGGGAAAATGATACTTTTCATTGAAATACAGGCTGGTCGGATTTTTAAAAGGATAATGAATGTTTCTAGTTACCATTTTTTTTTATTTTTGCTTACTCTTACTATACTAGCTGGACACGATTATTCAAAATTGGTACACATGTAGAAAAGTCCATAAAATCAAATGGCGTAACGCCCGTCACTGTACCTTTCATCATTAATTAGTTATTGACCGTCAAAATAAAAAAATATTGTCAATTTTCATTAATAATAAAAATTATTTTGGATATTAAGGCCTACAGATTTTTTTTTATTTTTCCGGTAATGAGCGTGTCCGGATTAAGAAAATGATACTTTTCATTTAAATACAGGGTGGTCGGATTTTTAGTGGGATACTGAATGTTTAAAGTTACCATTTTTTTTATTTTTCCTTACTCTTACTATGAACACGATTATTCAAAATTTGTAAACATACAAGCCCTATCTCATAAGTGTTGACCCAGTTATAAAAAAAAAAATGCATTTCTTATACTTGTGCTCAACTGAAGAAGCTGCATCCAATTGCGTTAGTTAGTGTAGATCAGTTATTTCCATTATTTAAGGCATTAAGTTATAATCAATTGAAATAAATTAGTAGGTGTTTTGATTTTTTGCTTAAATAAATCATTTCAATGATTTTATGCAACTGGGCCAACACTTATGGGACAGGGCTAGTACGTAACGCCTGTACCGAATTCATATTTTCAAACTTTCAGAGATATTGATCGTTAATTTTGTGAGAACGAAAATAAATTTGTGAAAAAATATGACAAATTTGACTTACATTCCAGATGAATCGTTCTATTTCAACGGATGCTGTGTTCTCGTAGCTGGAAGATGAAGCTGATAATGTACAATCCAAGTGTCCATCACCAGCATTTCGGTACCTAGAAGAAAAACCATAACTAAACTTTTGAACTATGTTTTCATTACAAGAAAAACGAAATAAACTGTAGGTATTTTCAAAATATTTCTCATTTTATTTAGAAAATGTATATCACCCTTATTATCAACCCTCTATTTATGTTCCGCGGGTAGTATATATATATCTTGTTCACAAATACAAGTTACATAATACATGGACGTCAATTATAATTTAATACTCATTATTTTAATTATTAACCATCGTCTTTTTGATTGTTATCCAATGTCTAACGGTTTCATTGTTTAATTTAGTCACATTTATTGTTTCAGTGCTAGTGAATAGACGTGTGTGGTGTGTTCGTGTATAGTGTGGCTTCGAGGACGACTTCCTGGTGTTCAATGAGGACTTTTGGACATCTGCAAGACTTGGGGTTGTATCTAGCTGCATCATTTATTCATAGTAAGTACAGAGTTTAATATTTTTGTATTAGTTTGTAGTTTTATCCATTTTTGGTATATCAGCCATTATCACCGAAGACTATTTCAAGTGTACATGTATAAATAGTTCATAGTAATTGAGAATATTTAGTGTTAGTCCTATACATTTTTCTCAACTCAGAGGTTCTTTATAAAACGATAAAACATCTGTCAATTACGTTTACAAACAATAACCCAAATTATTATTAGCAATAAATAAAAATTAGAACATGGTCACTGGTTCCATAAGGTTTGCATAGGCTGTACGATTCCATTCGCTGTTAGGCAGTGTATATTATTTAAGTCGCAACAAAGGTAATGATAATATATCTATATTTAATAGAAAGCATTCATAGGATGAGTTTAAAGGTAGTAACATAATACTTGTATGTAAATAATAAGTATATTTAAAGCTGTATTGTGTTGTCAAAAAAGAACAACTTTCATAGAATTCAACCCTAGGACTTAATATAAATTTTACAAACTTAGCAATTTGTAATAAAAATGTTAAGAGATTTCTTGGTAGTTTCGTAGTCCAAGGGCGTTTAATCGTTTTATGCCGATCCTTCCAGTTTAACTAAGATAAATTATATAATTTTCCAATATATTTTATGCATATTCTTTAACATGTTATGTTCTAAATACTTTACTATTATAATCAAAATTAAATGGCGATATTCCTATTTTTCTTTTATTATCATTTAATAGGTACATCGAAACTCATGCCCTATTAATAAACAATATAATTAATAATTCAGAATGGAAATACTTAAATTTTTTATTTAAATATTAAATTTTTTGTTATATTCAAAATTGCTTGTAATAGGTAAGAATGATAGAATTGAAACATTTCTTTATACTTTGCACTTAAATTAATATTATGTACTTTCTATGACCTTTAATTTAATTTACTACTTTCATGATTTTTTTTAAATGTTTCAGAACCTTGTAGTGAAAGAATGAGCTGTGGGCTCCGCCCAGATGCAGAAAGATCGGAGAGATGGACATGAATCCTGATTTAAGCATGGGTGGCCATACCATACTGCAGTAAGGAGTTCCCAAAACAGAAGGACTACTCGGAAGAGAATGCGCCCTGGCTCTCCCCCAAAATATCCCCTATATGTACTTGTATCCCTCAAGATATTGTATTTAAAATATATGTATATAAATAAATCTTTATCTTCTATGTATGAAATAACATGAAAAATTATCTATTCCGACAATAAAACAATTTAAAATGTTGCATATACAAAAGCATATTCGAAGAATAGGTATACTAGAACATGGTACTATATAAAAGTCGAAGGTACAATATACAGTGTGTCCCATTTAGAGGTGCCACCATTGGGATCTCGAGAACTATAAGAGATACGATGTCGGTTAAATGGAACTTTTTGTGCACCTTTGGGAGGTCATCTCCGATGTGCTTTTGTTTTTCCAAAAATTCTCATAGGACACTAGATAATGACGAAAAACTAAATATTGTTGATTTTTTCTTTCTCAAATAACTTCTAAACTATTAGTAATTGAGAAAAACGTTTCAAATATAAAAGATAGATATTTTTATTAACTAACCAGTGGCGTACGAAATAAATTTTCATATCCGTAAATTTTCGAGATATAACACAAACTTATATTTTTTTAAATGGAACCCATATCTGATTTTAGTCTCAAAAAAATCAATATTTTTTTCTCTTTTCAATGGTGTAAGGGTTATTATGTTTTATATTTATTTTGCTCCTAAAATTTAATTTTTCTCTTTATTTTCCTGAATTTTCTAATTATTTCCCAGAAAAACATTATTATTTTTATTAATTATATTGTATTTGATCAAAATAATTTGTTTTATGTCTTTATTACTTAATATTTTCATTCTAGACTCATAATTACAAATTACACTATGATGTGCCAAGGGCGACCTGATACAAAATATAAAAATTAATTTGATACGAATTTTGAGCAAATATTTTTAAGGAAATAAATTATTTAAATACAAGGAGTATTTCCAAATAGAAATCTACCAATATTTTCAAAATAATTGTAAATTTAATACAAAATAAGGAAAAAATAATCATTTTTGAAGGCAAAACAAATATGAAACATAATAACCCTTACATCGTTGAAAACAGAAAAAAATATTTATTTTTTTGAGACTAAAATCAGATATGGGTTCTATTTAAAAAAATATAAGTTTGTGTTATATCTCGAAAATTTACGGATATAAAAAATTATTTTGTACGCCACTGGTTAGTTAATAAAAACATCTATCTTTTATATTTGAAACTTTTTTCTCAATTATTAATAGTATAGAAGTTATTTGAAAAAGAAAAAATCAACAATATTCAGTTTTTCGTCATTATCTAGTGCCCTATGAGAATTTTTGAAAAAATAAAAGCACATCTGAGATGGCCTCCCAAAGGCGCATAAAAAGTTCCATTTAACCGACATCGTATCTCTTACAGTTCTCGAGATCCCAATGGTGGCACCTCTAAATGGGACACACTGTATAACACATATATGTTTTAAGCTGATATATCTTTTAAAGCGCATTACATGTAGGTTCATATACATTACATCACATATTCATAAACATTCGAGTACATACTATCTGTAGGGTACAGTAAAAGAAAGAGCTAAGTCTAAAACATTGCTGATGGTTATTTAATAAACATTTCAAAAACATTGAAAATTTGTTTTGTCATACAAAATTCCATCCTGAATTCAAATTTGAATACTATAATTCCGTGTATACATAACTTCTAGCGTTTTCCATTTATATATTTAGTTTTGCACTTAGTGCAGCTAGTGACGTCATGCCTGACACTAGTTGTTACAACACATGCATAGTGCCGAGCGCAGTGCATTTTAAATGAAACATGTTCAAAAGTCCAGTGCAAATTTATTAGCTATTACTATCAAATAGAGAGTTACTACATAAGATTCGGGCTGTGAACACTTAATTATTTTACACTCCTATTGTATTCAGATAGATATTTTTTAGAACTTAAAATATATGGATTTGAAAAACCGTACTGGCAAGAACTGACGATCGTAGTAAGTGTAAGAAAGTGCATACTCAGTAAAGTTCAATTCACACGAAAAGAATAAATTAAAATGAAACTCGTAAAACTTAGCTAGTGCGCACTGATTATATAAATGGAAAACGAGTTATTCACTCAGTTCAAAAAAGTTCGTAATTAATAGAGAACGCTATTAGTTTCGGCGTTATTCATTTTGAAAATTGAAATAGCTTATACAAACAAACTCGTAACGAATGAATTAGGAAGTTTGAAAATATTTTTACTGCTTGTAAATTTGAAAATGTATTTCCTTATATAAAAATCCCTATAGTATTCAAATTTGAATACTATAACTCTGTATCTAACTTAGTTTTCACGATACTCATTTTAAAAGTAGAAATTTTATACAAATATACTTATTTAGAAACAAGCAAGTCTGAAAATATTTTCACCACTTCAAATACTTTGAAAATGTGTTCCCTTATAAAAAAATCCATGTTGATTTCAAATTTGAATGCCATAACTCTATATCTCACTTAGTTTTCGAGATACTCATTTTGAAAGTTTCTGTATAATTGTTGAACAAGGATTTTTGAATCAACTAATGACTTAGCTCAATTTTTTCATGTACGTACCTATGTTTTCATCCAGTAACATACAGACTAATATGTAATCGAATGCATTGAAAACCATCTTTACATTTTCTCATTTCTGATTTTCAATAGAACAAAAAATTTTAGAAAACATACTTCCAAGGAAAATATCATGTTCTGTTTTCTTTTTTCTTTAGTAAAGTATTCAAATTAACCAGTGTTTTTTTTTTCAAACTTATTGCTTTGTTAAAATGCTTTCAAAGTAAAATTTTCCGCGACACTCTACACTTAAGCTAAAGATAACTTATTTTTGTTAATAATATAAATAAAACGTATATAATATATATTTACAGTTTATTCATAAATAATAAACATTTTCTTTTGTAGTAGAACATTTTCTTTGTGATATACGAAGTTAAAATGACCTCCCGCCAATTCCTTTTAAAAAACACTGATATTTACTGAACTCTTTGTAAAGTATACACACTTATAAATTTTTGTTGCATTTAGAGGAAAACCATGTATTGTTACATAATACATACTCTTTCACTTTCATACAGACTTCACACTAAAGAAAATCATTCACATATTCATATACTAAGAAGAAAATCATGTATCTTACGAAAAAAATTATACACTTTTCCGCTGTTACGCTTATTTAAAATTATATAATAAAATCATTATCAAAGAGGCATATATGTGTTTATATTCTTATTTATATTATAGAAAATGTATTTAGTTTTAGTTACACATCAGAAATATATGATATACTTTGCATTATCTTTGTCACGTAAAAATAAACTTATTCTAATTAAAAATTGGACTTATTTCCTTTCTAAAAAACAAATACAATCATCACCTTTTGTAGGTATATATCACGATACGCAATGTTATATAGTTATATTTTCAGAGTCATATTTAACGTATTTAGAGCACATATCGTGATCTTTGTATTTGTGATGCTGCGAACGTCATGTAATTACCTACATCATAAACACACAGATCGCCATAATTAAGATATTCTTCATCCTATAGTTTAATATGTTATTATTATGTAAAATAATGCATTTCATGTACTACATATTATTATTGTGTAACATATGTCTGACCAATAAATCCATATCAAAATAATAAACTCTTTCATTATAATACAAATCTCAAAAATCGCATTCCAAATATCTAGGTTCATATCCCGCTAGCTAGCAATGATCCTGTAGCCCGTCAATCTGAAACCAGAACGACGAGCTACAAGATCTTGCAAACTAAAGATCCAGGTTCGATTCCCGCCTACTAGCTACCAGCACCCAGCATCCTGCATCCTGCAACCCGCCAAGCACCCTAGCGATCCACGAGCAACCCGCCCAACCACCAGACCGTACAGCTGGCCTGCGGTCCAGCTGTACGGATCCTGGTGGCTGGCCAGCCAGCAAAAATTTCCTAGAATCCTGTATATAGCAGCATATAGGCCTTATTACGTAATTTTACGACGAAGAGTGTCCGGTTCGACTCCACCACTCCCGCTGCACGAATGGCTTTAAATCCATCAGACAGCCAGTATTATACATAGCTAGAAATCTGTGGTGGGAGATCTGAGATTCATGTTTTGCTCGCCAGGCCTTACTATAGCCTTCCGAATTATCAGAAATTTAAATTTTGGTGGGTGAATGCTTTCGATCGGCTGACTACCTGCCCGACAGCTCAAAAATTCTCGTCTTCGTGACTAGTAGTCTTGCTACACGCTGTACGTCGCCGATTCTACACGATTTTTTAATTCTGAAAGCCAGAAGCAGTGCTACGGGCTGCCGATCGATGGATTTTTAAATTTTGCTGGGTAAATGCCTTGCTATCGGCTGAATTTCGGCTAGACGGCTGAAAAATGCTCGTAGCGGCAGTAAAGTGCTACTTTTCGGCCGTTACGGCTCTAAAACGTCGATTTTACGCGATTTTTTGATTTTGGCGTCCAGAAGCCTTGCTCGGCCCGGATTTTTTACTAGCTAGAAGCGTTGCCATAGGCTACCTGCATATCTGAAACGAATGCTGGTGCACTAGGCTCGGATTTTGCTTGCTGTATGATTACGTAATACGCTTGCTGCCGCTCTAGCCTAGAATTTTTGGTGGCTGGAATAGGGTTACGTAACTTATTTCGGCGATTGCGTAATCGGGCTGCCGTGAATCGGTTGGCGGTGCTCTCGGCTCGTTCAGGTGCTGCTGCTCGCGTATCGATGATCTAGATCTAGATTATATTTTTGGGATTTGCTGGTAGCCTAAATTTGGGAATGGAAATATTGGGATTTTGAATTGAAAAATTGTATTCATTTTAGGGTATTTATTAGGCATTTATATAATACATTTTTGTTATAAGTACATCTTATATTTAACATATGATATGAGGACATTTATAAATATAATAAAATATGTATCATTAAATATGTATTAAGAAGTATTTTACAAATTGTTACATAATGAACATATTAGTACATGCAATTTGTTTCTAAGACTTATCGTGATACAGATAATTCACATATTGCAATATTACGAGAACTTTAAAATAAATATTTATTAAGTATATACATATCAAAATTCGTATATTTGCAAATATTTGCATAGAGATGTATTTACTAGAAATAGATCAGTTTTTTTTAATATAAAGTTTTCTAACGAATATATTTTCTATGTTGTATTCAAAATATCTACCATATGAATGTAAGTCTTAGAAATAAACTATAACTAATTGATGATACACACAGTAGAGCAAGTATATTTTAATTTAGGATTCAATATAACTAAATAGATTAAACTTATATGCAATTACATATTAGCTGTATTTATCACAGAGTTACAGTTAATATATAGCTACGTACATACATACATACATACATAAATAAATACATATATGAAAGTATTTTTAAGTCTAGAATTAATGATATGTGAGATAATTGTATAGGTATTAGTTGTATTTTCCACAGAGTTGCAGTTAATATGTACAAAAATACATGCATACATATACATACATATATAAAAGTAGTGTTAAGTCTACAAGTATTTTTCGCGTATAATATGGATATATTATTAAATTAAATTTAATATCAGCTGTTTTTCCGCGAGACAAATATTTGTATGGAATTTACAGGCGACACTTTAAAGAACGTTTTAAATCGCGATACGTTAATTAAAATGTTAAAAAGTAAAATGAATTCTTGATGTTAAATTATAACTAAAAAAGTAAAAACCCTTAATACTAACAATAGGATCAAGCGATACACTAGATTTTATGTTTCTTGTATGTGTATTATGAATTAATATATGTAAGTTTTGATAGCTTAAAATAATGAATTAGCATATATAAACTTCATTAAGAAAAACATGACAATAATGCCCATATCACATTTTTAGTAATAATGTCAAAGAAAACTTCACGTTATTTCCAAACTTACGAAAATGTAGACGTCGCTTTTGTGACAATGACTGGCCACACAAATAAATTTAAGTTAGAATATTATGATAATAATGAAAATTAAGGCTAGACTTAGAACTGAATATTTAGTTGGAAGGAAAAAAATCATCCACCCAGACCAAATGGAATACGGGTCGAAGTCGATTTTTCACTCATAAGGCCTGTAAGACCCATAAGATCCATATGAACCGCTGACTCGTAAGAACCGTATTACCCGTAAGAACCGTATTACCCGTAAGAACCGTATAACCTATAAGAACTGTATTTACCGTAAGACATGACGTTATGCAGCGTGTTAAAAAAAGCAATTCGGAGTAGGCTATGAAGAGAGAAACGAACGTCTGATCGTTATTCAATTCAAAAGTAAAGTAGTCAAAATTGATCGTGAAATGTAATTTTAATGAGAAAATATAAAAAGAAGGATACAGAATATTGCCAATCACCGTTTTCTAATTTATTTCTATTTCGAAAATAAGGATTCAGGAACAAAAGCTTTGATTTTTTTTAGATAATATTTTTGACAATATCTCGTGTCAACCTGACATTTAATTAAATACTTGCAAATTGACATAATTTTTTTGTTCAAAGCATACTCCGAATTGGGTTTTTTGGAACACTATGTGCAGCGTACAGCTGTCTGTATTAAGGGGCATACTTCGCATCTCATTATTGCATTTAAATACACAAATATGAATTATTTATAATGGTGTCTGTCTTACAAATCGAGATTTTTTATTTCTCCTATTATTGTACAAATTACGTTATTTTTTAAAACTAATTTTATTATGTGAAATTATTACCCAAACAAATGAACTAAACTAAATAAAATTCGTTTTCAACGGTATGATTCATTTAAACGGTTACTTAGCAACGTAATAGTAAGCATTTACGAAAATTCTACCGGTGAACTGTGACCGGTATATACCGGTAAACAGCTATTCATCAAGTTACAGCTATCGGGGATAGATACTTTAAGAACGCAAGTGATAAACAGGGTAGATTTATAACCTATGAAAAGCAGTTAAAAGATGAAACAGATTTGAAATTTAACATAGTTAAACGTTATCTCGTCTCGTCTTCTGTATTATCATAATTAACTTCTGAAATTTACTTCCGATTCCGACTTCGCTTGGCATCTCTACCTTTTTTGAGGTTAGATTCTTCATTTACCACATTTACCGACTAAATTATTCGATCCACAAATCATGGATCCGGTAGATGGATGTGGTGTGATATGGTACAATTTTCGAACACGGTAACTATTAACCACTTGTGTTTTCGAACACAGTAGGTAGATGCGGTATCTACCGGTAGAATTTTCGAAAATGCCTTATAAGTCTTAAGGATTATATGGTTCTTACGGGTCTTATGGGGTTTTCGGTTCTTATGGGTCTTATGGGTATTACAGATCTTATGGGAGAAGAATCGACTCCGACCCATATTCACTGAAATACGAATGAGCGGGTGGTCTTTTGGATTTACCGGTATTCAAAGTACTAATGAAAAATTGTAAGTTACAAAAGTATATTTATATCAATACACAATTTTATCAATATGAAAATTTTTATTTCACTGTACCATCAGTTATATTTAAAATGAAATATAAATTTATATAAATTACCGTTAATCAACATTTTGAAAAGCGGAGAAGAAATTTTTTATTTTGAACAAGTATGAATACAGCTGTTTCGTAAGTAATTTGAAGCATTCGTTTTCGTAAATTTTTCTCGAGTATATGTACGTATATGACATAGGTCTAATGCATAATAACATAAAAATAATCTGTAAGTTAATATATGACAAATTGTATAACCCAAACGAGCAAAAAATGAATCGAACAAAAAATAGATCGAAATATGAAATCCTATTCTTCATTATTTAGTATGAATCTTGCTTGGTCTACCAGTTTAAAAAGTGTTTTAAACTAAAGCTTCATTTCCACCGATTGTCCTAACGTGTAAGAGCTATAATTAATAACTAAGCCCAATGCGTAAAAATGTTTATCATATAGCAAAATTTACTACCATTTCCAGCTTTGCATAAGGATTGATGCTTAATGACTAAGAGCAATAGGTAAGACTGCAAGATTCCGAAACTTCTAACCTGAACTGACAGTCTGTTTTATAATTACAGAATTTTTAATTTTTCATAAAGTACTGACCAAAATGAATAAAACAAGGTTACTCGACAAGGGTCCGATCTTCAATTTTTTTTGAGAAAGAGGCCATTTTGTATTAGAATCGAAGAAAAACTGGCTAAGATAGTGATTGAACAAAATTTTGTCTATGCCAGTAAATAACTATAAAAAAAAAACAATAACATTTTATATTAAACATTTTTTTCACTTTCTATTAGTTATGAAGTTACTTGAAATCTTAAGTATTGGCCAAGGGCGCCACAACTTTTGTCTCGGTATAATTATTTGATTTTTTTTGAAAAACAAAAACATATCAAAGATGACCTCTGAAAGATAAACAAAATCATTTAATCAAAGTCGTAACTCTTACAGTTTTTGAGATAGCAGAGGTAAACACCGAAAAAACTCATTTTTCATTGCCTTATATCTCGGAAATTATTGAAGATCGGAGCCATGTTGATTAAGTTTATTGATTACACTTATTTATTAACACCCTATATGACATATTAAAAAAAAAAAGAATTGCAGTGGCAGTCAGCTAAACAACAAGTAATAAGAGAAAAAAATGACGTTTCTGTTGAATTAGTCTAAATGTAGAAAGAATATAATTTATAGTTTCATGATATTTTTTTTGCTTATCAAAAAAAGCTCTGTCAAAACAAAAGTCAGTTGGTAATAAACTAAACAAAGTAGCTGGAAATGGTATCCCAATAAATTGTCATAATGCATTAAGCCTTATACACTAATCATTATGCATTAAGTTTAAAACCTTCGGTGGAAATTATTATTAATAGTTAAGGACGATTTGTATTTAAACTTAATATAATTCGACTGTTACGTAATTGTTTGCATTATTTCAATGAAGAAAATGTAATTTTTAAATGTAATGAATCAGCTTGTAATGAGTGTCTCGAGAAAAAACAGCATTATTACGAAATATTGTGTTCTTATATTTAAAAAAATTAAGACTTTCTGTAAGTTTTGTAGTATGTATGTATGCATGTAGTTATGTAACATAATATGTATTAAACCTACAACAATATGAAGCATCAAATAAAACTATGTGATGAGTGATGTAAAATGAAATGTTTTCATTTTATGATACACATAAATAAAAATGTAAACAAGTATGTTTAGGAAGGATTTGTTTTATTTACATACATAAATCTTATAGCTAAGGGTGCAAGGAGTGAAATACATATTGGGTGGGGTGTGGGGTGTCATTGGGAATGGGCCAGGGTAGTTATTTCCGGGAACTATCCAATGCTGAAATTAGAATACAAGTCCTTCTGCTACTCGGTCAGAAGCTCAGATCCTTCTACATATTATCTAGGTCCTTCTACAGCATGGCTTGTACAGCGCAATTCTCCACTCTAGGAATCTGTAACAATTATATATTAAATCAAAATTAACATATTTTTATATTATGGAATATAGAATATAATACAAACTAATTTGCAGATTATCATCAAAGTTAGAAAAATTCAGTTTAGTGAAAAAAATTAAATATTTCTATCGTTTTTTGAGAATAAATTTTTAACGTATTAACATATATAATTGACGTACGAAAAAATTATGTGACATCGTATACATACGATATTATTTTATATATATACAGGGAATTTATTCTAACATGCAACATATGGTCAGCCACTTCCATGGTTACTCACTATTGTCAAAAATGACAGCAATGTAATATTTGTCCATTTTAAAATGCAACATACAAAATTTGTAGTTTTGTATTATCAAAACTAATTTCCAATAAATTAGCTTACATACTATTAATAAAAAATCAAAACTTGAATGTTGCACATCTTAACAAACTTTAGCTTACAAAAATTCATAACTTTCAAGTAATAAATGTTAAAACACTAAGGCAATATTCTAGTCGGTCGTAATAAGAATTGACACCATTTGTAATGTGTTCTGAAGGTATCTCCTGTGCTGCAATACTATTTATAATGTTGCATTTTAAAATGGACAAATATTACATTGCTGTCATTTTTTGACAATAGTGAGTAACCATGGAAGTGATGAACCATAATGTTGCATTTTAAAATAAATTCTCTGTATATATATATAGTTACTTGAAAGAATGTATGTACTAAAATATGTATAATAAAAAATAATACAATCATTTACACAGATATGATATTATTCTCTATTGTACAGTATGTTCAGAAAAAAAACCTAATTCTTAGTAGGCTATGAATACAAAAACGTATGTCTGATTATTCAATTCAAAGATCAAGTTGTCAAAATAAGTATTGACACAGAAAAGTTGTTTCTTTAGATAACATTTTTGACAATATCTCGTGTCAAATTGACATTTAGTTAAATACTTTCACATTGACATACGTAGTTTTGTCCAAAGCCTATTCAAGAGTTAGGAATGTTTTTGGACACACTGTAGAATAATATTTGTTCATTTTTTAATAAAAATTAGTAAACATATGTAGTTTGACCTAGAAAATTGATTTTTAATAAAATTAAAATTGTATCTTAAACCCATTTTTAGGAAAATGTGTCCTACCCAAAACTGGGTGGATATACAGCCTTGCTGACAACACTACTAAATTCTACGTAATTTCTTATATATGTACACTAATTTCCAAATTTTTTGATCGAGTAGTTTACCTACTATTAAAATTGTAAAATATTCAAAAATGTCATAGGTAAGTATCGAAATGACATTATAACTAGAAATTTATTTAAATATTTAATGCATCAGTCGAAATTTTATAATATAATTTGGAATACATATGTAGTTTGAACCAAGGAATCGATTGGAGATAATATGAACCCATTTATGGGTAGATTTTCCAGCCCAAAATAGGGCTGAGTTACAATTTTTAAAATATTCTACATAATATACTACTGTACTAGATAAATTGCTTGAGAAAATTAAATACTTTCAAATTGACATACGACACGTTTTTTTGTTCTCCGAGTTAGGAATTTTTTTGAACACACTGTAGTAAAATTAAATAATTCTGCATTAATGCAAACTATATTCGACACATCGTAATTAAATCTGATACTGAATATTCCTGCACATTATAATCAACATTTGATCCACCCAATAATGGGTATTATATCCTACAGCCTCTAATGTAGTAAAAAAACAATAAAATATAATCTTACCATTAATAAAAAATATCTTCAGGTATTTTCCAGGTTTTGAAGGCGTCCTGTAGTCATCTTCAAGCACCAGGAAGTCATTCTCAAAAGCATTGTCTACGAGCACACCCTAACCACGTCTGTACACTAGCACTAGAATAAAGGAACTGACAAAATGATTACATGTAATAGTTCGGCATTAGGTAATAAATAAATTAAATATTCAAAAAGACAAATTAACAAACAAAATAATAAGAAGTAATTATACCTACCTATGTATTACATAACTTTTTAAAGGTTCACTATTATTTTGAAGAAAAAAACTCACTGGGCACTATTTTTCACGTTTAGGTGTAGTACTACTTCACATTTTATTTCACGCCGAATCCAAATTTTGATTGCGTACGATGCGATCTATAACCGTGTAAGAGTGGTAGATAAAAATATTTAAACCTTATACCAGACAAATATTCATTATTTCGACGCTCTGCAATTTCTGGATCACTCAACTGCTTATGTATTTGCGACGCTATATTTTACATAATTTCGTGTAGGTTCCAAATTTTCAACCCGCAAATTATTACTTTAACCGTGTAGGTGCGGTAGACAAAAATGTGCAAGCAGAGCACAAAACAAAAGTACTGAGAACTTGTGAGAAAATTTAGCAGCAGCAGAGTTATATTTTAGAGATATTCATGTATATTTTCAATTTTTAACCCGCATGTTACTACTTTAACCGAGTATGAGTGGTAGACAAAAATGTGCAAACAGAGCACAAGACAAAAGGAATGAGAAATTCTGCGGAAATTCATATATGTTTAACAGTATGTCATTTCTAAACCATTCTCCAAAATTAAAATTTACAGAGCAATATTTAAGAGAATTTTATGTAGATTCCAAATTTTTAACCCGCAGGTCGTTATCTTTAATGATATACGAGCGGTAGATAAAAATGTGCAGAGCACAAGACAAAATTACTGAGTTCTTGTGAGAAATTTCATACATACATATTTTACACTCTGTCATTTCTAAACTACATTTTTTTGGAGTCATATATTAGAGAATTTCATGTAAATTCTAAATTTTTAATCCGCGAGACGCTATCTTTAACCGTGTATGAGTGGCAGACAAAAATGTGTAAACAGAACATAAGACAAAAGAACTGAGAACCTGTGCGGAAATTCATATATGTTTTACACTCTGCCATTTCTAAACCACTCGATGGAAATTAAATTTCCAGAACAATATTTACGAGAATTTTATGTAGATTCTAAATTTTTAATCCGCAGGTCGCTATCTTTAACGGTGTTGGAATGGTAGATAAAAATATGCATACAGAGCATAAGACAAATGTACTGAGATCTTGTGAGAAAATTCATATATGTTTAACACTCTGTTATTCCTAAATTACTCAACGGAATTTTTTTTACAAAACAGTATTTTAGAAAATATCATGTAAATTCAAAATTTTCAATCCGCAAGTCGCTCTTTTTAACAGTGTAGGAGTGGTAGATAAAATATTCAAATAGAGCATAGAACGCATGTACCGAGATCTTGAAAGAAAATTCATAAATGTTTACTATTCTGTCATTTTAAACCACTCCGCGGAATTTTTTTTTGCAATGTCATACTTTAGAGAATTTCATGTAGATTCCAAATTTTCAAACTGCAGGTCATTATCTTTAACCGTGTAGGAGTGGTAGAGAAAAATGTGCAAATATAGTACAAGACAAAAATACTGAAAACTTGTTTGAAAATTAATATATGTTCAACACTGTATCATATCTAAACCGCTCAACGGCAAAAATTTTTGCAGAGCCATACTTTAAAGAATTTCATGTAGATACCATATTTTTAATCCTCAGGATGATATCTTTAACCGTGTAGGTGTAGCAAAGGAATATATGTATAAAACATAATTGTAATATAAATTTCGACTCACCAATTTTGAAAACTCCGAACATCTTCAGGTCGGCTGCATACTGCTACGGATCATCTGGAATAAAAAACATATTTTTATAAATTTTCACCACATCAATTTTCATTTACAAAATAAATACCAAACATAATACAAAATTAAAAATGGGTACACTACGAGGTGTGGCAATTAAATAACGAGATTTATTTTTTCCGGCTTCCTTGTAAAATCTTCCCTCCATTCACTGTTAAAATTTCTAGATAATTAGGCAAACCGTTCGGCAGTAGCCTTTGATTGAAATTAACTATGTTCTCGTACTCCGCCGGAATTATGTTAGTGTCAATATGAAATTCTGTGTGAAACTTAAAAAATCCGCTACAGAAATGTACGAATTGTTGAAGAATGTTTATGGTGATGAGGGTCTATCTAGTACTCAAGTTTTCGAGCAGTTTAGAAAATTTAAAGAAGGAAGGAAAGAGACCGGAGACGATTAGTGCCTGAAGGGTATTACAAGAAGATTTTGATAACCGTTCATGCACGGGTGAGAAGAAAAAGGGCTGAAATGTGATGGATTCTCCATGAAGACAACGTGCCGGAACAAAACGCCCTGTTCGACAAGACATTTTGGTCGAAATACGAAATCACCGTGTTGGTACATCACATGTGCCTTGCTTTTATTCCCAAATTGCAATTTTGCGTTATAATGCACCAAATTCGGGTCCGAAATGTAGTTATAGAAAAGCGGCAGAGCTATGAACAACCTAACAAAAAAGGAGTGCAGGCATTGCGTCCAACAATGGAATATTCGCATCGGGCGGTGTAGCGTTAGGGGAGAAGAGTACACTGAAGTTGGCAATATTTGTTTCGTGTAATTTTATACATTATCAATGTTCTAACATCAATCTTGTTATTTAATTGCCACAACTCGTATGATATGAAATCCCAAGGAATCCAAATATCATACCCAGAACCTTGTATATCATACCATTTGGATGATACATCCATTCAAACTTCAAATATCATCACGAGACTTTTTAATTTAGTTTGCAATAAGTATGTTAATTATTCTTGTCTTGCTTTACAGCTGCAGCATGTTAAGATCCTGAAATTTGCATCACAGTGAATCTGATGCATATGCAATGATCGGTATTCAGGTCTCGGAAACAGGTAGCACTTTGTGTGTCAAAGCAAGACACTAGTAAACTATCACACAAAAGTTTTTTTTTTGTGTAACATTAAATGTATATACCATGAGTATGTTTTAACCTGAAACATTGGATTTGTCATATCCATAGTTACGACTTGACATTTGATTGACAGCAATGTATTTGCCTGTCTGATTTAAAATGAAACATAGGTAACGAATTTGATATTTGACAAGACGTCAATAGAGGTTAATTTTGTCTAAATAATTATACCTACTTTCTAAATTCAGTTTAGTTGCAGAATAGTAATTTACGTAACAAGACCTGAAAGTGATACTTTACTGGGTGAGCAAGCATATTCCAGAGCGAGCCGTAGGCGAGCTTTGGAAACTTGTGGGCCCAGTATAGACACTTTCAGGTCATAATGGGTACAATATTTTTTTTGCGATCCTAAAAAAAGAATAAAAAAGTATTATTTTATTTTTTAGTGCGAACAAATAAGAAATAAATAAACAACTGATCTCCATGGAAACATTTAACTTTACCGGTCTCGGGATCGGTAAAGTACTTTCCGATCCCTTATAGACAACTTTCCGAGCTAGATCAGCAAAGAAGGACTTTCCGGTCTAAATAGTGATCATTGTGTGCACCTTGTGCCCGAGTGATTTTCTGTCTCGGCTAATTTTTTTACAATATTTAAATATAATACTTCTGTCAAATTCAGAGACAAATACATTACTGTCAATCAAATGACAAATCGTAACTTATAGGAAAATTCAACGGTTATCTGTCATATTGACAAGATATCATTAGAGTTAATTTTGTTTAAATAATTAAACCTGTTTTCTAAAAATTAAATTTGAGGGTAGAATAATATGTTAAGTACTCTAGGGTGGTTTTCTGACTGGGCTAAATTTCTTACAATATTTAAATAATATACTTTTATCAAATTCGTTCCTTATGTTTCATTTTAAATGGGACAGGCAAATACATTGCTGTCAATCAAATGTCAACTCGTAACCATGGATATGACAAACCCAATGTTTCCCGTTAAAAAATACTCACGGAAGGTACCAATGCTTGTATTTATTTGGTAAATAAATATACTTCTGTTTCAGACCTCCATTTGTTTTTTAAATTTGATGGTTCCTGAAAAATATTTGTACTTATTTGTGCTTAATTTAAAAAAGCGTTTATTATTAACAAAATATAAATAATAATATGTTATAAACATTCATAGCAACAACTACAAATTTGTGAAAACGTTTTCTATTGCTTTTTCTCTAATATTGATCTATTTTTTGCATAAATTTCACGACATCTTGGTGTACCATGTTCAGCTGAAGTGCAACTATTAAAAAACATCAGCATGCTTTTATTTCAAACTTCATAGCAACAATCATAACAACGTAAGGTTTGTAACAAACAAATACTTACTATATTCTTGATGTATTTTATTTTTTATTATACCTACTTATAGTACATAAAGTACTTGTCATTATTTGCGTATTGTAGTATTTTTTATTCTCGTTGCTAGTATTTTATTAATTAATAAATATGGTGCAGTATTTATAGTTACTGACAACATCACGCTTGTTTTCAAACTGTTGAGGGATGTAAAACGCATGCGTAGAAACCTGGTCGATAAATAAGGGATGGAAATAAGGGTAGTTTGCTAAGGGTGAGGGTTGCTGCCTTTCAAACTTATGTCATTAAACAACTTGGGTTCAAATCGTTATAACTGTACAACAGAAAACAGTGTGTTTAGTTGTACCTACTGACATTCATTTAAAGAAATTATTTTTTTATTTTTTGCTGCTATCAGATAATTTTACTCCTACCCAGTTCTGGGTAGCAAATATATTCTAGGTATTTCTATACTTATGGATTAAACTTTAAGGACATATACTACTCAAAATGAAGAAAAAAGCTTTATCAACATGCACCCTATTTTCAATAGTTATCTTGAAAACTGTACGAGTTCGATTAGATGAGATTTTTTGTTTTCCTTTCAGAGGCCATCTTAGATGTGCTTTAGTCTTAAAAAAAAATAATTGTAGTAAGTTACATATTGTGTATTAGAAATTGAAAACTATGTGTCTTATAAAATTTTATTGTTTTTAATAGTCTATCCACCAAGATAGATTTTGTTCGGTTATTATCTTTGTCAGTTTTTTTTTCCGATTCTAAGACAAGATTACTTCTTTCTCTGAAACAGTTGAAGATCAGACCTATTTGTTGATTTCTCCGACGATAACTCCAATAATGCAATTTTAAAAATTATAATTCTTTCGTATTCCTCTTCTTTACATCCATATGAAGAGCTGATTAGATTTTGGTTATACTTGGTCAACAAGAAATTCCCTTATTTAAAGTTCTTAACAGTTTTTTCTTAAAAAATACTGTTACATATCATTTTTTGATATTTTATGTGACTTTGAATACGAAATAATATTTTATTGTCCGTACGGTTTGATTATACATTTTCCTTTATAGTATTTATAGAATCTTTTCCAGGGAACTTTCTGTATGGAATTTATAGAAAGTTTGTGTTACAATTTTACTGGATATTAAAATCTTTTCCAAGAAACTTTTGGTATACAAATAAATAAATATATCATCACGGCATATTACCCATTTCTGGGTGTGCCAGTATCTACAACACATGCAGACATCGGTAATGATGATGATATATTTTACCGTGTGGGATCATCAGATTTTTTATTAATTTTGGTTGGTACTATATGCACTTCAAATATGAAAACTCCTAATAGGGTTAGTAGGTCCATTAATTTTTAATTATCTTTAAATATAAATAAAGTTTAATTTTCCATCCTTAATAAAATTTTATGTACTTTTTACGTTACTCTGTTTGATTGTATCGAAAACGTAAATAGAATTTAAATTTCATTAATTACTTTTTCGACTGTAATTAAAAAGTTTTCAACAAGTTAAATTGCTGTTCTTTTTTATGTATCATCAAATTTAATAAGGTATAATTTTCTTTTAAACTTCGTAATTATTAGGTACTTACAGTAAAATTTTTGAAAGAAGTCCGATCAAGGCCATCTACGAATTGCATCTATGAATTACGATTTTATGCTGGCAAATTTAGTAGCAGAGCTGGGCAAGTTACTTTTAAAATGTAACTAGTTACAGTTACAGTTACCTCCAAAAAAAAGTAACTAAGTTACTTAAGTTCCAGTTACTTTGGTGAAAGAACTAAGTTATTTACTAGTTACTCATTAAAAGTAACTTAGTTACCTTGAGTTACTTTCTAACTACTTTTAATGGCGTGAAGTGTAGACTTAGACTGTTGACTTAGTTATTGTGTAGTATACATATCAGGGAGTTTTTGCACTAACTACGTTAACCTAAATTTTAACGTTATTGCTTGGCACCACCCAATCAGATTATTATTGCTAATGTTCACGAGCTACAGGGCCTTATTACCGTCTAGGCCCACGAGGCCACGGCCTAGGGCCCGGTTGCTGCGATTTTTTTAAAATTTATTAATTTATTTTTCAATTTTGATTTTTTATACCAAGATGTAAAGAATCTACTTTCTTTCTAACATGACATAACCATTATAATGTATAAAACATGCAGACATTATTTCCTAGACTTATTAGTGGATAATGATTAATTTTTACTTTGACTAACTTAAGTTACATTCTAATTTCTGAGTTACTCAAGTAACTAGTAACTAAAAACCGTAAAGTTACCAACTACTTTTCCTCAGCAAGTTAAGTTACAGTTACAGTTACCATATTTTAAAAAGTAACTAAGTTACGTTACAAGTTACGTAAAAGTAACTAGTTAGTAACTAAGTTCCTAAAGTAACTAGTTACTGTCCAGCTCTGTTTAGTAGTGTCTTTTACTTAGTTTTTATGAGGGTGCATAATATCTTGTGTACCTTATAAAAACTATGTAAACGACACTACTAAATTTGACACCACAAAATCTTAATTCATAGATGCAATTCGTAGATGGCCTTGATCGGACTTCTTTCAAAAATTTTACTGTAAGTTATTTACTGCATTAAATTGTATTTTTGAAAACCGCTATATACCTATGGCGATGTTGTGATGAATATTAGACTATGTTTAGAATAGGGATATGAATCTATAATACAATATGCACTTGAAAGATTTCGTTAGATACTTGACACCATTGGTGTATAATCGGATCCTTTATCGATTTTAAAATACGGCTTCATACATGTAAAAAATTAGATCATATTTCTATATGGAACAAAATGAATACAATCTAATTTAATATTATAGCAAGAAGACTTATGCACAGTTACACCAACAAGATTTAAATTTTAATCTACGTTTAAACAAACAAATGCAAATCGAAATGTTGACAGCAATGTATTATAATTTGAGATATCATTTCGACGCAATATTGTCAATTTAAACCATGTTCAGTAGTGGTAGCACGCACTTTAGAATTCTATCAATTTGTTTTTGCATTTCGCCACGAGGCGAATATTTGGTAGCATGCGTGTCTCAAAATATTCGCTTGCAAGCATACGACTTGCAGCGAAAGTGTCAAAGTACCGTCATTATTTTGCCACAGTTCTATTCAAAGGCATTTTATATATAACTTATACATTTATTGTCATAATATTTCTTATTTTAATAGTATAAAATCCAATAATTTCCGAATCAAAAAGTGAATATAGAATTCTAAAGTGCGTGATACCAAGATTCGTAAAAATAAAATCGTATTCGCCTGCTTTCTATGATAGAATTCTAAAGTGCGTGCTACCACAACAGGTTGTGTCCAATGTTGCATTTTGACATTTAGATTTTAGGATTTAGGTCTTCTTCACATAAATACAACTCCGAATGGCACACTAATGGCATCCATTGGTTTGTATGGCAACACTTTAGAACAAGAAAAATGAATTATACAATTCGATTCAATTTGATGCTTGAGAGTAAATGTTAATATTATATTTCATAAAATTGAAGCTAAGAAGCTATTCTTTGACAGTAAATTTGACATATTGCACAAATGATAGCAACTAATATGATTTGTTTAATTAGTGCACGTCAACTTCAAGGCATGGTGTGCTCCTGCAAAACCCTGAAGTCTAATTCATAAAAACCTAAATAATCACTAGATTTGGGGCATATAAATTTAGAATTTATATAAAAATGTAACATCAGACACAGCGTCAAAGTCCAAATGATATTGATGTTATTCTTCCACTGTAAAATTAATGATTAATTTCTAAACAATGTCAGTTTTCCACTTGAACAACGTTACACATTTGTCACTGTTAAACAAAAGCACAGCGTCAGAGCTACTACGATGAACTTTCTATACATCCATGAGGATATAGTAGGTACCATCACATACCAGAGTTCATGTAAGTCAATACATGTAAAACAATAGAATTAGGGCGGCAATAGCAATACATAATACGAAGTGTGGACAACGTAATTCGAAACAGACGTTTTGAAACACAAGGTTTATGTGCTTGACCCAAAAATGGGTCGAGATACATAACTTAGTAAGGCAATAATGAATTCTGTGAACTTTTTACCTTCCGTCACCTTTAGGTAAGGAAGACATTGTCTTTGGTCAAAAAATTCGTTGGAGTTATTAATGAATAAACACGTTTGATGGTCAAGGAGCTGTTTTATAGCATTTATCCATTTTTATTTCAATACTTATATTCCTAAAAATTCACACAGTTGTTCAAAAATACTCTAAAACTTACGCAACATTCTCTTTACAATCAAATAATATTACTACATAGTTTATATTTCCACCCATTTTTGAATTATTGCCCCAAAAGTCAATATACCCCCATTTATGTAGATAAAAACTTCAAAATTTTCAAAAATCTAATTTATTTGTATCTAGATACTTCTCAATGTGCTGATTCCAAATTTTGAAACCGCAGGTCGATATCTAGTTTCGTTCTCGAGATATTTAAATTTAAAGTTTTGCTCAAAACCGCCCATTTTTGGGTAATAACCCAAAAATGGGTCCAGATATGAATTTGGCGACATCACCATTCGATTCTACGGACAAAATTACATAAGTACACCAATTTTCAGAATTTTTGAACACCGCATACAGTCTCTAAAGCAAAATAACTGAAAATGGCCAAAAATCGCAAAAATCCTAAGGGGTACCCCTTAGGATTTTTTCAGATTTTTGCCATTTTCAAGGGTTTTCAAGTTTTTATTCATAAAAAATGAACCGGTCGGACAAAAGTTATGAAAATTGCTATACTTATGTATTTTTGTCCGTAGAATCGAATGGTGTTGTTGCCAAATTCATATCTCGACCCATTTTTGGGTTATTACCCAAAAATGGGCAGTTTTGAGCAAAACTTTGAATCTAAATATCTCGAAAACGAAAAGAGATATCGACCTGCGGTTTCAAAATTTGGAATCAGCGCATTGAGAAGTATCTAGATACATTAAAAATAGATTTTTGAAAATTTTAAAGTTTTTATCTAAATTTAGGGGTATATTGACTTTTGGGGCAATAATTCAAAAATGGGTAGAGATATTAACTTGGTAGTAATATTTTTTGATTGTAAAGAGAATGTTACGTAAGTGTACGCATTTTTAGATTATTTATATATGAGTGATAATTTTATTGGATTTATAGAATATTTTCCTATGAACATTCTGTATGAAATTTGTAAAAAATTGTATTATGTTCGAGTTACAATTTTCCTGGATATATATAGAATCTTTTCTAATGAAATTTTGGTCTGGGATTTGTACAAAATACAACAAATTAACGGAAGTGGGAAAAATCAAGTGCCTTTACACAGGTCAAAAAGTGGAGTCCACTCTGTTGGTATGCATTTACGAAAGGAGTTATATGGCAATTCCAAATTCTCCAATTCATGTTAAGTGACTTCATTATACATTATCCTTTATATCTTTCCACACACAAAGATTATCCTTTGAATATACAATGCACAAACATTTATTTGTTATCCTTTGAGACATACAATATCCTTTGTATATGGATGCATTTTATAGTACAAAATATTATCGTCAGTATATGTTGACATATAAGTAGTTTATTTAGTAATAAGTAAAAAACCGTGTTGATTTATTTATATCTCTACTCACAGACTCTATTTTTAATTTCTAGAATCGCAGACATCTTATTTTAACTTAAAAAAAAATTGAAGAGCGTCCCCAAAAAACATCCGCTGCTATTTTGGTGCAGTGACGTCACTAGGCACTATGTTTACTAGTAAGTTTGTATACATTGACCCAGCTAAAAATATTACCATACGCTTTATATAATAAACGTAGTTGTAGAATATCGTATGCGTTTCTACTCGTACTACAATGAGTGCGTGTGGGAAATAAGAATTAAGAATGAAAGGATGTAACGGTAAAGAGTACAACATAAAATGCAGGAAATGAAGAAGATGGAAATAAACATATGAGGAGTAAAATGCGGAAAATATACTACAAAGTATATGTCAAAAATTTAAAATAAATATGGTACTAAATAATTAGTCCAGTCATAGGGTTTTACGTTACAAAATGAAGGGAAGTTCTGATTTTAATATACAGACTGTCTCTAAAATAGGGAGACATGGCTTAACACAGATTTCTGAAATAAGAATAAAATAAATAAATATATCATCACGGCATATTACCCATTTCTGGGTGTGCCACTATCTACAACACATGTAGACATCGGTAATGATGACGATATATTTTACCGTGTGGGCGCTTACCAGGCGTCACCTCACGGGCACTCATAGCTGGTGTGGACAGTGCACCACAGGGGTCACTTTTATGCCATTTAAAATTGGAAATATTTGGCGTCTGTCGGGATCGAACCCGGACACTCAGGCACGCGGCCACGGGACCCCATACAGATTTCTGAGGCTAAAATAAAACGATTTAACTAAACTTGCTTCTTCCGGAAATGTACCATTTAGCCAGTATTCTGCTTCAAAGTTCTTCGAAAAAAAATTAATAATTTTGTTCATAATAACAGAACGCTTTATTCGATTTGGATGAAATTTGGTATGCCAGTTCATATGGTACAAGTCATCTTTTAAGATACTTATTATTAGTGAACCATTAGTGTATGAAACTTAGGTGTCCCAACATTGTTTAGGCCGAAACTTTTTAATGGCCAAGCCAAGAACATAAAATTCTTATTTTTTTTTTAGAAAGATACATTCAATAGTAAATGTTTCCCTCTCTCGGTAATTTGTGATATCTGTTACGGTTCACAAAGAAAAAAATAAAATCTGAGTGTCTGCACCGTCAAATCTTTTAAATAAATTTTATCTAGCACTCTGTCCAAATACCAAACACCTAATTTTTAATGACTGTAACGAGTTGTCAATCTTCTCAACTTGTTTAGGAGTAAGCTAAGATATGTAAATCGTCTTATTTATAATAATGGCAGTAAAATACTATTAGGCCAAACGAACGGATGTTACTAGTCTCAGAATATTGCGAAGGAAATTTTTGACAACCCATAAACAATTGTTACTGTCATTAAAAATTAGTTTGATATTTGGATAGACTGCTAGATTAAATTTATTTTAAAAAATTCACGGTGCAGTCATTCAGGTTTTATTTTTTTGTGGGTGGATCGTAACAGATATTACTATCGAATCTATCTTTTTGAAAAAAAAAAATAATATCACATTATCGGCGTGGCCATTAAAAAGTTACGGTCTAATCAATGTTGGGACACCTAAATTTCATACACTAGTGGTTCACTAATAATAACAAGTATCACCTTAAAAGAACTTTGAAGCAGAATACTGGCTAAATGGTACACTTTCCGGTAGAAGCAAGTTTAGTTAAATCGTCTTATTTTAGCCTCAGGAATCTGTGGTTAAGCCATGTCCCCCTATTTGAGAGACACCTGTATATATATACATCATTATCATGACCACTTTCTACGCATTGTAAGCATTACTAACATCCTAAAACAAATTTTGATGACGACTTATTTTCACCTTAAATATATTTACAATGATTTCTTATCATAAATAAATATTTGTCCTTCAATTTAATATTTGCTCTAAATATATTAAACAGTCGTTAACATACATTTCAAATCATATTTCGTACAATTTTAATACAGCAAAGATTTTTAAAGAATACAACAAAATGTATTGTGAATAGTCACAATGTTGATAAATTCTGCTGATTATAAAAGTCTTGATAGTGTTATCAAAAGTATATGAATGCATATCACAACTTCAAGGATACATTTGATAAAATATGCTGCGTTAGATATTTTCATAAAGAAGCTAAAGTCGTTATGGAACACATACGAGACTAAATTCATATTAGTTTAGATGGTAAAAATTTTCAACAAATTATAAAACCTGCGCAAATGGTGAGATATTTCTATAAATTTCTTTCGACTAGTTTAAAATATATTGTTCAAGTATTCCTCCATTTAATATTGGGTTACACCGGCTTTATTAGTAATAGCACTTTTAATTCTAATATATATTGTATCCCTCAAATCCTTAAATGGCATACCATATGGATATGTTGTGATGGCGATCCACTTTTTTCTAACAAAAACATGTGTTTCGGTTTACGCACATATTACATATTTATTATAGTAGGTACATCTTTAAAAATCATTTCAAATAACCCAAAAATAGTTAATACTAAAAATTTATAACAATATTAACGTCCAACTTACATTTTTCTCCCAAATTTCTGCACAGCAAACCACACAAAATATCACTGATTAACACTACAAGACATGTTAATTAGTATGTCCATGTCACCGATTCATAGACAAAGCAGCACCTACGCTAAATATTGAAAATAGCCAGGTCTGTACTTTCAAACAAGATTTTTCGTGAATCTTACTGAAATTTTGTATGGAAAATATGTATAGAAATTTGTATTGGAGACCAAGTACGTCTCTGCATATAATTTTAAAAGTAATATTGTTATTTATACCGCGAATTATGAATATATTTCTTTGTTTATGGATTTTTTTATTATTTTTTCAATAATTATGGTCTGGCTTCTATAAAATTGTATGTATTCAACAATGTCGCAGGTAAGTACCCAAATAAGACAAATTTCTTTAAATACTGCAATATATGTCAGAATTTTTTTACAAAAATTTATATTTTTTGGCAAAGAAATAACGAGATTTATTTTTTCCGGCTTCCCTGTAAATTTGGCAACATTGCAGTCATATTAATTTGTAATCTTCCCTCCATCCACTGTTAAAATTTCAAGATAATTAGGCAAATCGTTCGGCAGTAGCCTTTGATTGAAATTAACTACTTAACGCACCCCGCCGGAATAATGTATGAAATTCTGTGTGAAACTTAAAAAATTAGCTACAGAAATGTACGATTTGTTGAAGAATATTTATGGTGATGATTAGTACTTTAGTTTTCAAGCAGTTTAGAAGATTTAAAGACGGAAGAAAAGAGATCGGAGACGATTAGCGCCTAGGACGTGCACTGACACTTTTTTTTACTTCTCGCTAAGAGAAATATTGGATTCATGCTAAAATTCGCATGTCCAGATTTTATTGAATAAGTACAATTTAAAGGCCCTAGAATCCGATTATAACATTTTTAAAATGATGTCTGTGTGTGTGTGGAAGTGTGTATGTATGGATGTTAGAGCGACGATTCCTCAAAAACTATAAGACATAAAAAATATTTAACTTCAGTTTCCTCAATCTGACATTCCTGGGAAGAGCTAAAAAGGTTTTGGTAATAATTGAACAACCGGAAGTAGTAATTTCTTAGAAAAATTCTTCTAAATATATATTTTTGGGAGTTTTTTTTATTAAATATTGAAGAATATAAAATTCTCCATCTAATACTCTTAGAATTTTTATTACATCTTGTATAGATTTAGAGATAAAGACTATAATTTATAGAGTAAACTAATCGCAGAGGCTAAGGCACTAAGGAAACCAGTTGACAAATTCCAATGTTTATAACATAGTTTGTAAATGACACATGTTAGTGTCAAAAATCAACAGTTTTAGTGACATTCTGATAGCTTTTTCTGGGAAGTATATTTAACCTTTCTTATTGTTTTATTAATTAAATATTTGAAATTATAGGTAAAATGCTTATATCTCTGACTTTTAGAAACTTCCTCATACAATGAAAAATAGATATAATTAGAATTATATGTGTGCAGAAGACATGTTAAATACAATAAAAAACAATATTTCGGTAAAGTTCTGTAATATTTTGTTATAAAAGCGAAGTGCAATACAATACTTATATAGCCTAATATGGAAACGGCGAGAGGTATTGTGCTGGCCACAACAGATTTTTTTTTTTTCGAAATGCGAGTTATTGTTCACATGGATTGGGTACCTGAGGGGCATTTCGTTAACCAAGCATATTACAAGAAGGTTTTGATAACCCTTCATGCACGGGTCAGAAGAAAAAGGGCTGAAATATGCGAAAAGGGCTCATGTATTCTCCATTCTGCGTTAAAAGGCACCAAATTCGGGGCCGAGATGTAGTTACAGAAAAGCCGCAGAGCTTATGAACAACCTAAGGCCTGCAGACATTGCTTCCAACAATGGAATATTCGCATCGGGCGGTGTAAGGTTCGGGGAGGAGAGTACATTGAAGGTGGCAATATTTGTTTTGTGTAATTTTATACATTGTCAATGTTCTAAGATCAATCTTCTTATTTTATAGTAACGAACATGATTTGTTTAATTAGTGCGCTTGAACATCAAGGAATAATGTGCTCCTGCAAAACCCTAAAATCTAATTCCTAAAATCCTAAATAATCACTAGATTTACGGCATATAAATTTAGGATTTAGATATTAGGGAGATAAAAGTGCAACATCGCACACTGCCTTAGGAAAAAAAAATAGTTATTTAAGAGTTAACGTCTCGGTAGAAGCTAAATCTGAACTAGAAGAAAACCCTTCAAATATCGGTCCTACTATTATCACCAGTCATTTGGCCCTTACTTTTTTTGAAGTTTGAAGTCTATATTTAAAGCAGCCGACAGAATTTTTTAGAAATTCTCTAACCATTTGTATAGATTTTATAATTTGTTGAAAATGTCAACCGGCCGAATTATTAAGAGTTTGGACTCATAAATAATACAACTATGATTGTAGTACTCTTTACGAAATAGAAACGAATGTCCATACGATAATCCATCTAAGGGCCGGTAATTAAAGCCAGTTTAACAAGGGTAATATAAAACTATAACATTAAACATGATTGACAGAGCATAACAAACCAGTTCACTACAAAAACTACAAATCTCGAAAGGTCTTTTCTTCATCACTTTCTTCCCAACCTTGCATTGCAGAGCAACGACCCAAACAATCAAGGTATACCTGGCGTACCTGTAGGCTTCGTTTCTTTACAATACAGGTAAGGTAAGGTAGAACACACACCAGCGTATAATTCACACATACACGCACTACTACATACATAGATTGAGTTGATGCTTGACTATAGTTCAACTTCTACGCTCAGTAAGCCGCAGTCAGTGACTCAGAGTGTAGTCAGTTTGAGTCAGAATTTAAAACGCGACGCGAATTAAAAACAAAGTTAGTTTAGTTGAATTTTGTTTGTGGTGTAGATTGTGTTATGTGCAAAAGGATTTGAGGAATTAATGGATTAATAGATGAGGTACATGAAATATATAAATGGAATAATACTACCTTTTTAGTCTATGTTCTGTATTTTTATTTAAAAACGACGTTTCGGCACCATAAACTGGTGCCTTCTTCAGGAAAAATTGACATATAAAATGTGAAAAAAGCAAAAAACAAGTAACTAAGGTAACATGAAAAGTAAGTAAATGTTACCTTTTTAAAAAGGTAGTATTAGTCCATTTATTAATATGAGTTCTGAAAGATATTTTAATAAATATATAAATGTCTTACATTTGATTATTATTTATTTATTTTGATTTTCAAAAACGTAATTTCTATTCAGAAATCTTACATTTTTACCTCTCGCTAAGAGAGGTATTGGAATCATGCTAAAATTCGCATATCCAGATTTTAGTGGATAACACATTTTAAGGTTCCTATTACGATTATAAAATTTTTACGATGATATGTGTGTGTGTATGTGTGTGTGTGCGCGCGCGCGCGTGTGTGTGTGTGTGTGTGTGTGTGTGTGTGTGTGGATATGTGGATGTTGGAACCACGGTTTCTCAAATACTATTAGATTTATATATATGAGGAAACTGCAGTTAAATATATATATATATATATATATATATATATATATATATATATATATATATATATATATTTAACTGCAGTTTCCTCAATCTGACATTCCTATAAAAAACTGATTAGATTAGGATAGCTTCTTTAAAAAAACCTTCTAAATATAATATTTTTGAAATTTTTGAAATTACAGATATTGAATAACATAAAATTCTCCATCTTATATACTTAAATTTTTTATTAGATTTAGAGATAAAAACACTGTAAAATATAGAATAATTTAATGTAGAAGGTACATCGCAGAGGCTAAGGCACTAAGGAAACCAGTTTATAATATAGTTTGTAAATGACTGATGTCAGTGTCAAAAATCAACTGTTCTAGTGACATTCTGAAAGCTTTTTCTGGGAAGTACATTTAATCTTTCTTATTGTTTTATTAATTAAATATTTAAAATTGTAGGTAAAATGCACATATCCATCAAAAATACCGCCAATCTAGTTAATGATTTGAAAGAATCTTTGATATTTAGGAACTTCCTCATCCCTTGAAAAATAGATATAATTAGAATTGTATGTGTGCAGAAGACATGTTAAATACAATAAAAAAAATATTTGGGTAAAATCTTGTATTTTTTTTGTTATAAAACGACGGTTCGATAGCGAAGTGCAGTACAATACTTATATAACATAAAATGGAAATGGCGAGAGGTATTGTGCTGGCCACACCAGATTTTTAATATCTAATCTGATAAACTATTTTTTCTGCCAGTAGTGACAGTTCAAATATTATGCATTTATTTGTAATTTTGTCCTCAAAATATATGATGCCCTTTTCCTGCAGCGCAAACTGTCCCGTGTCCTGCGGTGTTGCCGCTTCTTCACAACTTACCATTTTCAACATTGCAACCAAATTGGCAACAGTGTATAAATCTCGACTCCATATCATTTGACAACAACTATAGAAATGAGCAATATTTATAAAAATTTTAATCGGTTTTAAAAATATAGAAAAGTACAAAAATAACCGAATTCCGTATTTAAATTTGTTTTACACGTATACAATGCATAAAATTATGCTCTTATAAAACTGCATTTGAAATGAACAGCATTGTATTTTAATTGTTACCTTGAAAATATGATTTATCAAACAATAGGTTTTTAATAAGCACATAAAATTTTGAATGGAAATTGCAATTTTTCACATAACATAATTCGATAAGAATATTTAAACACCTTTTATTAAATATCGAATTCCCACACAATATTCTTAAAATAAAAATAAGATATTAAATTGAAAATTAGCGTAGTGAAATTAACATTAATTTTCCGTCATAAGAAATCATATGATGTACATTATTTCACGTATGTAATACGCGTTCGTTAATTAAATCAAGGTCTACTATGCCAGTATAATAGCATAATAAATACTGTTCAACAATGATGTGCAGCTAATCGGAAATAATTAATACTAGCGTGATAAAATGTTTATTAGAATTACAAGACACAATACATCAAGGTAAAGCAAAAAAACTAATGTGACTAGCACATTACTTCACAATCAATTCCTGCAGAATTTCTTAGAAGAGATTATATATTTCCAATAAAATCATTTCACAAACATGCTATAGCTGTATCCGTTGTCGCATTTTGGCATTTAGTATTTCACATTTAGGTCTTCTTCACATAAATACAACTCCGAATGGCACACAAGTGATATCCATTGGTTTGTATGGCAACACTTTAGAACAACAAAAATCAATTATACAATTCGATTCAATTTGATGCTTGAGAGTAAATGTTAATAGTTCATAAAACAGAAGGTTAGAAGCTATTCTTTGACAGTAAATTTGACGGTGTGCACTAATTATAGCAACGAACATGATTTGTTTAATTAGTGCGCGTCAATTTCAAGGCATACTGTGCTCCTGCAAAACCCTAAAATCTAATTCGTAAAATCCTAAATTTCTGAAGGGTATATGTAATATATTATTTAGTGTACTACAAAGAAAAAGTCTTCAGTAATGTCTTTGGATTTTTGGTTACGACTTGACATTTGATTGACAGCAATGTATTTGCCCGTTCCATTTAAAATGAAACATAAGGAACGAATCTGATATTTGATAAGGCGTCAATAGAGGTTAATTTTGTTTAAATAATTATACCTGCATTCTAAATTAAAATTAGTTGTAGAAGAAATATAGTGTGCACTTTGTGCCCGAGTGGTTTTCTGACTCGGCTAAATTTCTTACAATTTTTAATATAGACAGACAAATACATTGCTGTCAATCAAATGTCAAATCATAACTTATAGGAAAATCTGTCATATTGACAAGTTGTCAATAGAGGTTAATTTTGTTTAAATAATTATATCTGTTTTCTAAAAATTAAATTTAGATGTAGAAAAAATACTGTTTGCACCTTGGGCCCGAAATATGTTTAGTGCTCTCGAGTGGTTTTCTGATTCCGCAAAATTTCTTACAATATAATACTTCTGTCAGATTGGTTCTCTTTTCTCTATGTTTCATTTTAAATGGAACGGGCAAATATATTGATGTCAATCATATCAAGTCGTAACGAAGGATATGACAAACCCAATGTTTCACGTTAAAAATACTCACGGTATTTATATTTCTCTAACTCTATAGATGATATAAAATGAATCTTAATTGTATCGGATAGAGATTTTTTATATTCTTTAATATTTATAAGAACATACATTTTCAAAAAATAATATTAGAATTTTTTTTAAGTAGTACTTGCGGTTGTCCAATTATTATCAAAATCTATTCAGCTCTTTCCAATAATATCAGATTGAGGAAACCGCAATTAAATATGTGTTGTTTAGTATTCCAACCTCCACACAAACACACTCACACACACACACACCCACACGGGCCACACAGAAATCATCATAAAAATGTTATAATCGGATTCTATGTACATTAAACAAGGTTATCCACTAAAATCTGGATATGCGATTTTTAGCATGAATCCAATACCTTTCTTAGCGAGAGGTAAAAAGGTCACTTTAGTTGCGCGGCCGAATGCACCACGAAGGACCCCAAGAAGCTTGTATTCACTCAAAAACAGTGTATTGCGCTGAGATATTATGTCCCATATATAGTATTACATTTGAAAAATTAGAAAATATTGGTATTAGCCATAACAATGATATCATCACGGCATATTGTTTATTGCTAGGTGTGTCAATCTGTTTTGTATACAAATTTGGGTAATGATGATGGCATATTCGTACCGTGGGAGCGTCACCTTACGGGCACTCTTGCTGGCGTAGAGAGAGCCATTTAAAATATGAAATAATTTTGGTGTCGGTCAGAATTGAACCCCAGTCTCCAGATTCGCGACCATAAATGTATTTTTCAACAAAAATAATTGCAAATGTTTAGTTAATAAGTTGACTAATTTAAAATGGTTAAGATTGAAGTCAATATTGTTCAAGGTAATTTTTTATTGTTCCGGCATTCAAAAACAATTAAATATCAATTTCTCATTGTTTTGAACCACGTGGACATAATTGCATTCCTATCTTATCAAAAATATTTAACCACGTGCACTTTTACCTTCAATTCTAAGTATTTAATTGATGGTAATTTTAAATGTTTTTACTCTGATGACACATTGTAATTCATGGAAATTATTTTCCAGAATAAACCGAGAATTTATTTATATAACATTGAAAAATAAAACATATGTTTCTGGTAGTGTACTCAGAATAATTGATATGTTTCCTTTTAATTATGTAACATATAATGACAGATGTAGAGTCTTCAGTTTTTCTGCTAAACACATGCAAATATAATTACAACAAAAGCAAGGTCATATGACGGTACAGTACTGTATTGTTACAGCTATAAAAATGTCGTTAGCAGATGATAACTCCAGCTATGAATACTAAAATAACACCGTGTAAAGTTGTATTCAAATCGGGGAAATCTGCATATTTTGTCGCTATCTTTAACCGTGTAGAAGTGATTGCAAAAATTATGCATAGCGCAAAGTACTGAGAACGAAAATTCATATATGTTTAACTAGATGAGAATAAAATTTCCAGAGCAATATTGTAGAGAATTTTATGTAGATTCCAAATTTTTAACCTGCAAGTCGTTATCTATAACGGTGCAAGAGTGGTAGATAAAAATATGCCACAGAGCATAAGACAAAAATACTGGGATCTTGTGAGATAATTCATATATGTTTAACACTCTATAATTTCTAAACCACCACATGGAAATAAAATTTCTAAATGTATATTATAGAGAATTTTATGTAGATTCTAAATTTTTAAGCCGCAGGTTGCTATCTTTAACGGTGTAGGAGTGGTAGATAAAAATATGCAAATAGAGCATCAGACAAATGTACTGATAAATATTTACTAGTCTGTCATTTCTAAACCACTTGACGGGAAAAATTTTTACACAACGATATTTTAGAGAATTTTATGTAGATTCCAAATTTTTAACCCGCAGGTCCTTATCTTTAACGGTGTAGGAGTGGTAGATAAAAATATTCAAAAAGAGCATAAGACAAATGTACTGAGATCTTGAGAGAAAATTCATAAATGTTTACTACTCTGTCATTTGTAAACCACTCGACAGGAAACATTTTTGCAGACTCGTATTTTAGAGAATTTTATGTAGATTCCAAATTTTTAAGCCGCAGGTCGCTATCTTTAACGGTATAGGAGTGGTAGATAAAAATATGCAAACAGAGATAAGACAAATGTACTGAGATTTTGAGAAAAAATTCATAAATGTTTACTACTCTGTCATTTCCAAACAACTCGACGGGAAAAATTTTTGTAGGCCAATATTTTAGAGAATTTTATGTAGATTCCAAATTTTCAACCCGCAGGTCGTTATCTTTGACGGTGTAGGAGTGGTAGATAATAATATGCAACCAGAGCATAAGACAAATGTACTGAGATTTTGAGAAAAAAATCATAAATGTTTACTAGTCTGCCATTTCTAAACCACTCAACGAGAAAAATTTTTACACAACGATATTTTAAAATTTTTTATGTAGATTCAAAATTTTCAACCCGCAGGTCGTTATCTTTAACCGTGTAGGAGCGGTAGATAAAAATATGCCAACAGAGTATAAGACAAAAATACTGAAATCATCATTTCTAAACCACTCTAAGAGAATAAAATTTCCAGACCTATATTATAGAGAATTTTATGTAGATTCCAAATTTTCAATTCACAGATCGTTATCTATAACCGTGTAGGAGTGGTGGACAAAAATGTCTAGAGAGAGCTCAAGACAAAAATGCAAAAGATATTATTGCAGTCTTCTTAATTACTGAAGTTTATTTACAGGATGTTTACATTAAATTTTTATCGCCCAGTGGTTTGTGGGTCATTCTCAAAGGAAATGAAGAGAAAGTTTGCGAATTTAAACTTGTATGAGTGGGTCACAAATTTTAAAATGTGACGTTTAGTGTCCCCATAGTTATAAGCAAAAAATTCCAGATTTTAAATAGCAAAAAATGACTAGGTATTAATCGTAATAAAATAACAATAAGCAACGCGGTAATAAAGTATAATAATGTGTTTTTAATATTAGCAAATAACAGTTAAAATTATTTAGTAAACATCCGTTTGGAATAAAAATAGTTATAACAAAAAAAAACTGTCACCCTATTTAAATTATATTATATACAATTATTCAACTTATTATTATAGGCCAACTTAGGTGGATTAGCGGTAGCATTATCGTTTCACGCTCCAAGGGTTCCGGGTTCAAATCCCGGTAAGGCATGGCCGTCGCGTGTGTCTTTTATTATTTCATCTTCATTAGCAGCGAAAATAAAATGCAACGATATAAACAATTGAAAAATTGTCACATCCCCATCACATCACCGCTTATATAGAAGCTTGTAATTATAAATAAATAAAAATAAAATAACTTATTATTATATTGAAAACTGTGTTCCCAAAATATTTTTAACATTTTTTTTAAACTGCTGCGATAAAATTATGAATATATTATGTAGGTACTGTTTATATTTACAAATTCTTATCATTTTTCAAACAGTCTAGCTTGTGTTGTAGTTGTAAATCATTTTTGAATACTTTATCATTGTTTTTAAACATTTAAAGTACAATACATAGATATAAAATACCATGTTACCCATTGGTGTGGCAATCATCTACCTAAATCACATCATGGACATGGTAAAAAAGTGTACCTGTATAATTTTTTCCTGACATAATAACAATATCTATTTCCGTAATCTGTCAACAACAGAATCTCTTCCGGTCTGTGCATGTTTCCAGGTGACGCTCCTAATTTCATTTGTTCGGTCGCATGGCAACGACAATGAGATAAATGACAAATTAACGATGATTCAGCGACTATTGAATTTGACTTTTTATGAGGAGGAGTATGGTAATAAGTATGACATTTAAATTAATGATCATTTGACCCTACTTGATAGATAAAAAAAATTGTTATTAAAAATGCGAACTTCATATCTGTATTTTGCATTAAAGATGTGTCCGATGTTGCACTTTTGTCACCCTAATATCTAAATTCTAAATTTATATACCCTAAATCTAGTGATTATTTAAGAATTTACGAATTAGATTTTAGGGTTTTGCAGGAGCACACTATGCCTAGAAGTTGACGCGCACTAATTAAACAATTCATGTTCGTTGCTATAATTTGCGCAAAACGTCAAATTTACTATCAAAGAATAGTTTCTTAGCTTCTATTTCATAAAATATAATATTAACATTTACTCTGAACTGTTACTTGGGTGCTGTGAAGAGGTCTTTGATGCAGTACACGAGGGTTCTCAGATGCCCAGTAACGAAAATTTTGTTTATTTACTGTGCCACAAAGATAAAAATGCGCTTCGTCGAAAGGCTCAATATGCACATTGCTCGCCAAGGCCGCTACTTGGACGATATCATTTTCCAAACATCGTGAAAATAAAACGGCATTATATGTACTTTTGAGCAATAAAAACCTTTTTTATGTATCTTGAACTGTTTTCTTACAATTAACCGTTCAAATCAGGGAGGTCATTCTGCCCCAGCCTGTATAATTTATTGTTGTTATACTAAAGTGTTGCCATATAAACAAATACATGTCATTAGTGTGCAATTCGGAGTTGTATTTATGTGAAGAAGACCTAAATCCTAAAATCTAAATGTCAAAATGCGACATCGGACACAGCCTAAGGACAGTAAGTAACAATTATATCGCGTACATTAAAGAGTTCATGAACTTAATAGGAAGTAACTTTACGCTTACTGTACAGAGAAGTCATCGGTGGAACGAACTTTATGAATTATTAAACTCGCGCATGTGCATATAAATACATGACAAAACTATAGTTATATACCCATTTAAAAAAAATAAAATCTGTTGTGGCGAGCACAATATCTCTCGAGAGTATAAAACGTGCTTATTCACTATATTTAGATATGCGATTTTTATCATGACTCTAATACCTCTCTTAGCGAGAGGTACAATTTGGACTGATGCTTTTGTTGGAATAATGTGATATTAATACAATTTGTTGTGCATCAAATTTACAAAATTACTATTTGTACTACCGTAATTATAAATGTTGAAAAATAATGTCATATATACCTGTAATGATAGTTATAATGATTGCGTTTATGAGCTATGAAACGGTCTATCTTGGCCGTTTGCCAAGTGCATAGCATAAGTCTAGCTCCTGTAATATAATTGCCAGTTGTTAGACAATTTTGGCATCTAGCTTGTTAGGCCAAGGCTTTGGTAAATAACACCTGGCACATAGAACGACAGTACAAGACCAAAATGATTTCAGCGAGACGATTATTATGAAATTTATTTGGCTGCTTATAGGGAAGGATAAATTTTATTGTTTCGGCGCCAACAAACTTTGTAAAGACCTGTAAGAAAATTTATATATGTTTAACACTGTGTCATTTCTATACCGCTCCACCGGAAAAATTTTTGCAGAGCCAAATTTTAGTTAATTATATGTAGATTCTAAATTTCTAACCAGCAGGTTACTTCTTTAACCGTGTAAGAGTGGTAGACAAAAAAGTGCAGCGCAAAACAAAAATATGTGTAACACTCAGTTATTTTTAAACCACTGGACAGGAGAAATTTTTGCAGAGCCAAATTTTAGTTAATTTCATGTAGATTGTAAATTTTTAACCAGCAGGTTACTGCTTTAACCGTGTAAGAGTGGTAGACAAAAAAGTGCAACGCAAGACAAAAATATGTTTAACACTCTGTCATTTCTAAACCACTCCATAGGAAAAAAATTTACAGAGCCAAATTTTAGTTAATATTATATAGATTATAAATTTTTAATCCGGAAGTTACGGCTTTAACCGTGCAAGAGTGGTAGAAAAAAATGTGCAGCGCAAGACAAAAATACTTGATAAATGTTTAACACTCTGTTATTTTTAAACCACTCCATAGGAAAAAAATTTACAGAGCCAAATTTTAGTTAATATTATATAGATTATAAATTTTTAACCCGGACGTTACGGCTTTAAAAGTGCAAGAGTGGTAGAAAAAAATGTGCAGCGCAAGACAAAAATATTTGAGAAATGTTTAACATTCGGTTATTTTTAAACCACTCGACGGGGAAAATTTTTGCAGAGCCATATTTTAGTAAATTTCATGTAGATTCCAAATTTTTAATCCGCAGGTCGCTATCTTTAACCGTATAGGAGTGGTTGAGAAAAATGTCCAGACAGAGCACAAGACAACATTACTGAGAACATGTGCAAAAATTCATACATGTTTAACACTTCGTTATTTCTAAACTACTCGTCGGATAAAAATTGTGCTAAACTATCTTTTATACAGTACATTAATGCGTATATATTAGTCTTTAAATTACATAAATGTCAAAAGTATTGCTTTATAAAAAGGTCACGATTGTTTATTACAAAATTTGTGGAAAGAGGCGTACATTTCGTGCAGGTAATTGTGCCCCTAGGAATTCACGACGTACGTCTATGGAATTAACCACGAACTATAATTTGAAGAAGTTATTACAGTATTTATATACACTTACATTACCGCATTTTTTCTTGGAAATTAAAAGAAAAACTATTGTATTTTATAATTGTTACGGCATTTTTATTTATTGCATTGTATGTTTATAAATATAAATACACAATATGCAAAGAGTTATAATATAATTTTCAACGCTTTTTTTTATGAACAATGACTTGGAAACAAAAAATTGTAACGTCACATAACTAGATTGCTGAATCATTTCATAGGATCAAACTTCATATTGTGATGTCATAGATGTTACGTGGTTATATAAAAACTATACATTTATAATGTGTGGAATAAATTAATTTTGATATTCGTGACAACAAAAAATGGAACAAAAAACTAGTCCAACTTTTAATTAAGTTTATGAATTTAGAATTTGGGTTAAATATATTTTGAAATTAGAGCATCTTTTAATAAGAATATTCTAAAAAAAATGATGAACATTTTACTTCTATAATATCGTTAAAATATGTGGTATTTATTATTTTAACTTTATTTGAGTGTATATTTGTAGTAAGACCAAATATAAACTTCCACGAACTAGTAAGTCTAATTTTAGTCTGGAATTACAGCTATTAATGTAAAAAGATCAGTTCTTCTCTTCTTAGTACGAAGTGTTCGGAATGTCTACGAATGAATTAATAGCTTAAATAGAAATTCCAGCACATTGCTTCAATTAATTACAATTTTCACGAGAGAAAATCATACTAAATGATAAATATTTTGTAGAATTAAAACGTACTTATAAATAATAAAAATTGTTATAAAATATTTTATAGGTTGATAAAATCGTCAAATAAAACTTTTAAATTCATTCCTTTATTGTAGGTACACACAAGTTCTTTTTACCTCTCGCTAAGAGAGGTATTGGATTCATGCTAAAATTCGCATATCCAGATTTTATTGAATAAGTACGATTTAAGGTTCCTAGAATCCGATTATAATATTTTTAAAATAATGTCTGTGTGTGTGTATGTGTGTGTGTATGTGTGTATGTGTGTATGTGTGTATGTGTGTATGTGTGTGTGTATGTGTGTCTGGATGTTGGAGGGACGATTCCTCAAAAACTATAAGACTTAAAAAATATTTAACTGCAGTTTCCTCAATCTGATATTCCTGGGAAGAACTGAAAAGGTTTTGGTAACAATTGGACAACCGGAAGTAGTAGTTTCTTAGAAAAATTCTTCTAAATATAATCGCAAAGGCTAAGGCACTAAGGAAACGACTTGACAAATTCAAATGTTTATAGCATAGTTTGTAAATGACATATGTCAGTGTTAAAAATCAACAGTTTTAGTGACATTCTGGGAAGTATATTTAATCTCTCTTATTATTTTATTAATGAAATATTTGAAATTATAGGTAAAATGCATATATCCATCAGAAATACCGCCAATTGGTTAATGAATTGGAAGAATCTCTCACATTTAGAAACTTCCTCATACAATGAAAAATAGATATAATTAGAATTATATGTGTGCAGAAGACATGTTAAATACAATAAAAACAACAAAGTTTTGTAATTTTTTGTTATAAAACGACGGTTCGAAAGCGAAGTGCAATACAATTCTTATGTAGCCTAATATGGAATGGCGAGAGGTCTTGTGCTGGCCACAACAGATTTTTTTTCACCAGAGGCAGCACATCGATTAATAATTTTTACAAATAATTAGGTTTTTTTCTGAATACACTGTATAATATTTTAATGTGACTGATGTAACGTTTTAAGTGTGTGAAATGTTGGAAATCATCCTGGAGCTATATTAATGTTAAACTTTTGTTCTACCGAATAAAACTTTCTGATATTTTGACACCAATTCCAACTTTCGAAACATTAGTTATATTCGCATTTCAAACATCTATAAAGCACAAAAAGCTTAATTAAAATTTCATGTATTCTGTCACTTCTTAAACTTTGGATGGATTAGCAAATTGTTTATGCGTTTCTTAAACTCTGCAAGAATTTGCATCAGAAAAGATTGACTTCAGATGGTAATACAGTTTTCTGGATTCACTATCTATCGTACATCGTTTGTGCTATAGTTGGTAGGTAATACAGACTAGATTCTTTATATATCGTAAACCGTTGAGGCTGTAAAGGTGAGCAAAATTTATAATAAAGTAGCGTTAAACGCAACGTGACTGTTAACGCAAACACAGAATCTGTGAATCTGCCAAAGGTAGCACTTCTAATCAGAAGAATTCGGTATATTTCGGCTCACTTTTATTTATTGTTTTTATATGGCATACATAAGTATAAATAAGGTTAGTATTATAAAATAATTTAAATAGAAATGGATAGTGACGATAATATAGTATTTATTTTGTAGATGTGACAGTTACTTTATCTTTATCTTTTTATAAAGATTCTAAAACCTCTGCAAACGTACCAGTACATGACGTCACACATCTAGTTACTTTTATTCAATTTTTATTAATGACGTGCATTGGCTGCTTGAATGATTTGGGTATAACAAATTTCTTAGAATTGTTGGAATAATTTTTTTTAATTACTACCATGACCTTTAAATTTTATTTATTTGTCACTCCTTGTCATAAATTTTGAATTTAAAGCAGACATTTATGTTAATTTTGATTTAAATCTCAAAAAATTTGGATTTCTAAGTATTTGCAGATTTCCTAAACTTCATTCATATTACGAAAATTATTTCTAATTCCTATAAGAGTAAGTTAAGTTTTTGCTTATCCGTCCGCCCGTATTTTGTTTAAAATAAACTCGGTTTTAATAAGCCAGTATATCAACGGTTTACTACGCATAGTATGCGTTCTTCCTCCGACAGTTTTTGTGGTTATCGCACGTGGTTTGTGGTTTACTATGACAGATCTACATGAAATATCAGACAAGTTCAACCGCTGTCATCCGCATGCAGTTCGCTTTGGTGCTTTGGTTTTTCCAACGTAATTAATTTCCGCAAAAAGCTAATTAATTTACTGGAATTCGAAATTTTCAAAGACTAGATGCGGCTCTGTATATATATATATATATATAATTTTAGGCTCGTCGGACCTAAGCATATTAAAAATACATGTTTTACAAGACACAAAAAATTTAACAACACAAAAATTTTTGCATGTTGATAAAGTAGGATCACTTGCTGATAGACTCCGAATAGTTTCGTCAATTCTAGCACTGGTTTTTCTCGGACGACTGACTTTTATATTATTATTTTAACATTCCCATGCAAAAATTTTTTTTCAAAATCTTTGATACGTCACTTTTATTGATTTTTAAAGTTTTTGAAATATTGCACTGATTCACACCATATTTATAGAGCTGAACAATCTCTTCTCGTCCGAAAAATAATTATTTTTACCCATCTTAACATCAACTCACTAAATAAATGATACAATACAACTGAAAGTAAGGCGACTAAAATCATATTATTAATATGTTTCCATACTTTTGTCCATCAATAAAACAAGTATATGCTATTTTAATTACATCGTAATCGTACAGCGAATATCAAAAAATTTAAACGCTGCACATTATTTATGTTTCTTGGAAAATGAATTATTAAATTATTTAGAAGATTTAAACTTGAATGAAAGACAAAATATATGGTTCCAACAAGATGGAGCGCCGGCTCACAATACTCGTCGAGTGTACGAACGGCTCGACGAAATGTTTCTTGGTCGGTGGATAGCAACAAATGGGCCATACAAATGGCCCGTTTGTTCCCCGGACTTGACACCCCTTGATTTTTTTTATGGGGATATCTTAAAGATAGAGTATATTCAAAACCAGTGACAACGAAACAAAATTTGATGGACAGAGTTAGAGAAGCTTGCGCTGCTTTGACACCAGAAAATATAATAAAAGCTACTTCTTCTGTTTTAAATAGAATAGAATTATGCTTAGAAAATAATGGAAATCAAATAGAACATTATTTATAAGGAGTAATTAACAATTATTGATTTTCAATTTAAATTTATCACTCTTGTTTCTCATCCATGGCCTACTGTACAATAATATTAAAAATAAAAATTTATTTAAATTTCAATCGCATTTTTTTCAATATTTTTATTATGTAAGGATATAAAACTAATACATGGTTAAATTCAGAAAAAAATATGCTATCGAATAGGCATAAAAAATATGTAGAATCCTATTTAAAAAAGTATAACTTTGTGTTGTAACTAGAGAACCACTGATTTAAAAAAAAAATTCTTCTCTGAAAGGATGTCCCCTTTGGTCTCCTACAACTTTATTCTATAGTATTTTTTTGTAACTATAATAATAAAGGTAATAATGGCGGTGGTCGGTGTACGTATTACACCCTATATATATATATATATATATATATATATATATATATATATATATATATATATATATATATATTCGTTGCGCAAACTTCCCAATTAATTGATGCTGGTTTGCGGAACATAAATACACCTTGCTGTAGTGTGCTGGTGTCGTGTACATGCGTTTGTGTATTTACTTGGCAACTCATGCAATAAACTTACCATCTTGTACTGCACCTGTGCGACAACATAAATGCTTAAATGCCCTAGTAACTCAAGGGATACGTAAATGAAAATTTATTTTACAATTTGTCGTTCCTTACATTAACAATGTTTAGGGAAACAACGTCTTACATGTACTATATTGGTATACAATATTATTATAATTGGTGCTTGCCGCTTAATGACTAAGACTTCAACGAAAAAAAGATAATATTATATCATAATTTTTTGGTACTCAATATAATCAATTACTTCATTATTTGTTCGGAAACTAGACTTCAAATTAAAATAAAACTTATGCTGTTCAAAAGATCATTTATTACGCTTTGGCTAAGCAAGCGATATACTAATTAATAATAATAATAAAAAAACATTTTTCTTTTTGTCGTTGAAGTCACTATACATATATACATCAGAAGCTCTAACCTCTATAGGCACAGAACATCTTATAACAAGTATCACAGTTGGCCTGTCCAGGCCTTCTTGATTAAAACACATGAAACACTATAAGAACATATCCATAAGTATCGTTTCATTAAATTCAAACTTTTATAGCACATAACGTTCACATTATCTCTAACGTCATTAATCTTTTAATTACCGAAATATCTTTCGTTAATTATTCTCGAATTAATTGAGAGAGTAAATTATCCCTGATTATAGATAGAGACAATGAATTGATCGACAATTAATAGGGATTTCAATTCGCAGAAGTTGGTATTTCAATTCCAGGTTAGGTTGGCAGTAGACCAAATATTAGTTACTTTAAGAAGTTTTTGTAGGTATTCGTTAAATTTAACGATAACTTTAAATGGGTGATAAAACGTAACGACACGTTAAGATAACGAATACTACTAAGTTCATCATTTTTAGATTAGTGAAACTAAAATCGTTTGCTTGCTTGAAGAGATGGTTTTAAATTTAAATAAAACCAAGTTAAAAATTATTCCTGAGTCCAGTTCTTTGATATGGTCCGAATCCAATGGATCATTTACTGGGATTTTCTCAGTCCCCGGGGTTACTCATATTAAGACGGTCCTCTACCGCCAGCACTATTAAACTTTTTGAAATTTTGTAGGGGTCGTTTCAACAAATTAAAACACCTACACAAATGGCTAGAAATATAGACTTAAAACTAAAAAAAAATGAAAATATATATTACTAAATTTTATATGTCTATGTTATAGTTTTTGTGATATTGTATTTATGGCGTAAACCGCTTGATTGGCTATATATTACTAATAAAGGCGATATATCTAACCCAATATTAAATGGCGGAATACTTGAATAACAAAATCAATATTTTAAACTTGAAATTTGTAGAAATTTCTCACCATTTGAGAAGGTTTTATAATTTATGTATGTACTGTGAAATAGAATCCTTTGTATAATATATTGATCTGATAAGAATCTATTAAAATTCACAATCAATAATGTCTACTCAATTTGTAATGTGTCATATTTTATTTTGTTTTATACAGCGTCAAACTTGAAAAATTATGTGTACCGATTAGTCTAAGAAACATGTCTTCTACTTTATATTCGTGGTATAAGATATGCGTAGCATATTATCTGACCCGAGAGAATCCACCCGATTCATATTCATGTTACATCCCTGTAATGCTAACTTTTCCACGTTACTAAAATGTAAAGAGGGTATATTGTACTCTGCTTGAGAAAGACATGTATCTTTTGTGTGGATTCAAATATTTGGGAAAAACAGACGTCTGGGGTTTTAAAAGACATAAATTTTGAAGTAATGCTTTTCGTATTAACCGAGGAGTAATGCAAGAACAACCTAAGTATTGAGAATTTGTACGAAAATTCATATATGTTTAACACACTCTACGAAAAAAAAAATAAAAATGCAGACCCATATTTTAAAGAATTTCATGTAGATTCCAAATTTTTAACCCGTAGGTTGCTATCTTTAACCGTACTGGAGTAGTACTTAAAAATGTACAAACGGAGCACAAGAAAAATTTTTGTTTAACACTGCGGCATTTCTAAACCACTCTACGGGAAATATTTTTGCAGAGCCATATTTTAGCTAATTTTATGTAGAAACTAAATTTTTAACCCGTAGGTTTCTATCTTTAACCGTACAGGAGTGGTAGATAAAAATATACAAACACAGCACAAAACAAAAATTCTGATAACTTATGAGAAAATTTATATGTTTAACACTCCGTCATTTCTAAACCACTCCATGGGAAAAATTTTTGCAGAGCCATATTTTAGCTAATTTTATGTAGATTTTAAATTTTTAACCCCCAGGTAGTTATCTTTAACCGTAGAGGAGTGGTATTAAAAAATGTGCAAACACATCTCAAGACAAAAATTTTGACAACTTGTGAGAAAATTTATATGTTTAACACCGTGGCATTTTTAAACCACTCTACGGGAAAAAAATTTGCACCGCCATATTTTAGTTAATTTTATGTAGATTATAAAATTTTAACCAGCAGGCTGCTATCTTTAACCGTAGAGGAGTGGTACTTAAAAATGTGCAAACTCAGCTCAAGACAAAAATTTTAACTAGTGAGAAAATTTATATGTTTAACACTCCCTCATTTCTAAACCACTCTACGGGAAAAATTTTTGCAGAGAGATATTTTAGTTAATTTTATGTAGATTCCAAATTTTTAACCCACAGGTTGCTATCTTTAACCGTAGAGGAGTGGTAGATAAAAATGTTCAAACACAGCACCAGACAAAAATTCTAATAACTTGTGAGAAAATTTATATTTTTAACACTCTGGCATTCCCAAACCACTCGACAGAAAAAAAAATTGCATAGCCATAATGTCGAGAATTTCATGTAGATTCCAAATTTTCAACCCACAGGTTGCTATCTTTAACCGAGTAAGAGTGGTAGACACAAATGTGCAAATAGAGCACAAGACAAAAGTACTAAGAATTTTTTGAATTCAGAAACGTATGATCACCCCTGTAAATATTTCCCTCTACGTTTATAAATAAAAAATGAACTATAAACCAAGAGAGTTTTCTTTCTAACACTTCAATTTTACGTCCGAAATTTATCCGCTACTAACTTCACACTACGTTGTTCGTCCCATAACTTCAGAGCAAACTGTAAAATTTACTTGTTGCCTAATGCATTATTTCTTCTTTGTTATTTTCCTGTCTTAAATGGGTTTGTCCTTAAAACTTTATAAGGACAAATAGGAGGAATAAGTCCGTATTATCCTGTAGTGGTCAGGCGACAAATAAGGATAAAGGCTGGACAGAAATGGGAAAAAAGGATACTAGCTTGTTTTAAATTGTAAGGGAATATTCCACTAAGAAGATTTGGAATTTTGGAAGGTTTACTTCGGGAGGGAATGCAAAATTTTTATTTTGAAACAAGTTTTGTAACTAATACTTGGTCAAACATATTAAAAGAATATTTAAACAATTTTAATTATTATTATCTCATAAAAGTCATTTTTGTATTGCTGTATAACACTCTAACTTTTCTGTATGATAAATTTTGATGTCAATATATGCATTATTGTTCAACGGATATTAACACTATACAAAAGATACATTATAGAGATTAATAATTATGATTATAACGTCACCATTGTAAGAGAATTTATTGCATAAACTGATAATAATTTGACTGGGCCGGAAAATTATATTACATAAGGGTATGAAAATCAATTAATTTTAAATATATTATGCTGGGATTATGCATTATACAGGGTGGTTGATTTTTCATTGTCCAGTTTATATCTTCTGAAATATTAAAGATAAAAGAAAAAGATTTATAGAAAAGTTATTTGATACAACCTAGTCTATAATTTAGAATGAATAATTTTTTTCCAAGGCCTACCAATTTTCCAGAAAAATATTTAACTTTGATTTTTAAATGGAACATTCTGTATGTTTTTACGGAATAAATTCTAAATAAATTTCTCTTTACAATGATGTATAACAAGTACGGGTTTACCTTTAAATTTTGTCTAATAAAGCAAATAGAAATACGATAAAAGTAGGCTGTGATATTCTATTGTTTATACCAGTAACATCTGTCATAAATAAAAATATTAATAATTTTGTAAATCGTCAATGCTAGAAATTCTATTACTTGCTTCATTAGACATAATTTTATTCAAAGGAAAACTTCTACGTAGCCAATGTTCATGTGTGACAGAAGTTACAGGTATAAACAATAGAATATCATAGCTTACTTTTATCATATTTCTATTTGCTATTTGAGAAATTTATTAAGAATCTTATTCTGACAAAATATACAGAGTGTTCCATTTAAAAAATTAAAGTTAAACATTTTTCCAAAAAATTGGTAGGCCTTGGAAAAAAATTGTTCATGCTAAGTTATAGATCAGGTTGTATTACACAACTTTTGTATTTAACTTTTTTTGTTAATATTTCAGAAGATATAAGCTAGACAATGAAAACTCAACCACCCTGTATAATATAAATTTCTGAAATGAATACCCAAAATAGGTATGTGTGCATCTGAAATTTGTTGACTTATTACTGAACAAATCTTTGTTGATCAAAAATTAAAAATGTTGAGCTGTACATTTACACAATGGCCAATTTTCTATTTTAAAATTGACTTTAGAATATCTATCTCGACTTTAGAATTCATTAAAGGTTTTATTTATAAAAATACACCGTTTTTAATAATACAGTGATTTCTAAATAGCGTCCTATCATAATTTTTAAATTTGACTCAACGTAGAATTTCAATTTAATAGATATGTTTAATCTTTAAATTTTAGTTTGAATTTTACATTTTAACCAGTAACATTTAGAGAAAATGGCTGAACCCATGAATGGGAGCAGGCGGTGGTAATATACAGTAACTATGGCGCCACCATAGCTATGAACTTTCTAGAACTACGTAATAAAATTTGGGTTATGTTGAAAATATATAATACAAATTTTATTTAAAAAAAAATATTTTTTTTTTAGTAAATTAAGAAAGAAAATTATCTGCGACGTCTTCATATTGAACTGGAGAAGGGAAGCATGTTTATGAATATAACCGATAGATGGCATTGGTGAGAGAAAGATTTTATTTGAATTTTACATTAGTTCATTTTTCTCTCTCTCTCTCTGGTCTCTCAAATGTATTATTTACTTTATAAATAAACACATATGTAGTTATTTGTAATTTAAAATATCGATACCAAAAAGACAAACTAAAATACTAACCTCCAAACTATTGTTGAAACGTCAAACAGGTGATCTACACTACTCATATAAACATGCCGTTGCTATGGGGCAGTACCATGCTATAGCTTTACGACCATTTATGGGGTATTCCGACATTTTTAAAAAATATTTTAGTACAGACCAGTAGGACTCTGAATATCTAACTTTGAGCAAGAAAATGTATGCATCACATGAGATATGAATTTAAAAAATTTCATCGCAATTCAATTTTTATTATCATGGCGCGCTTATGAAGTCAACTCGATGGTGACATCTGCAACGAACTTCAGCGCCTAAATCCACATGTTCATGACAGCCATTTGCTTGTTTACATATGATTTTAGTAGCAGCGTGTATTTCGGTGTTTGTCCTGTGTTTGTTTATGGTAAAAATAGGAGTAATAATTATAAAGTGAACGAAATGTCAAACAAGAAATATACCCGCGCGTGTTAACTACTGGCACCATCTGTATTTTTAAACGAAAATATTTACTTTGAAATGAGCAACAGATTATCAACGTCACAAATTTATAGAGCTGAAAAATTCCAATTTTGTAACATTAAATTATGAATTAAAACTTTTTATTAAACATATTTTATTATTTTTTTTCTACTATATGAAGATGGAAACTATAGAAAAAAGTTATTATTTTGCATTAATTCCATATCACCGGAATACCCCATTCTATGTCATACATGGCGGTAATTCAAAAACTGCATCGTGTAATTCACGCTTAAAAAATTGTAAGTCAGAGAATCATTCAAAATTATTGGCGGCAACAGTTCATAGCTATAATGCTGCCATCTAGTTGAGCTTTGCCCGTTTGCTCCCATTGACAGAGAAAATTTCTTGGGAATAGCCATTTCACATTTTTTACTACTAGGTACTATTACTATAGAATCAGGTGTTCCATCAGTGAGATATCATTATATTACAGATTTACAATATTATATTATCATCCTGTCTATTCGTAGACAAATATAGTTCTATCATTTTCACACAATAGTTATTAAATTCACAAAGAAAGTATTACACCACCACCGAAAAAAAAAGTAGTGACTCACTCTAGACGTATCCCCTGGCTTCTATCCTAAGAGCGGCTTCATAGTTAGGTAACCCGGATTCATCAGCTACGGCGATATCCTCTTGCTGACAAGATTTCTCCATTTCTAATTTGTCCTTCTCGGCTGCCATAACGGCGTCATAGGCGGGTGGTGGACCTGGAGTTGGTGGTCGCACCACCTCGAGTGGGTCTGGGATGAATAGGCCGGAAGTCTCGTAACACTAGAACAAAAGAAGGCGGTGATAAAAGACAATCGATGAGAGGCTGTTGAGGCAATCTTGACTAGAGAGCTCTTAAGTTGTAAGAAAATATATTTTTAAAACTCTGTCATTTCAGAACCACTCGACGGGTAATATTTTTCCAGAGTAATATTTTAGAGCATTCCATGGAGATTTCAAATAATCAACCTGTAGGGTGCTAAATTTAATCGTGTAGGAGTGGTCGAGAAAAATGTGCAAACAGAGCACAAGACAAAATTAAATTTAATGTATTCACAACCTGTTATGTCTAAACCACTCAACGGAAATGATTTTTGTTCAGCCACATTTTAGAGAATTTTATGGAGATTCTAAATTTTAAACCCGCAGATCGTTATCTTTAACCGTGTAGGAGTCGTCAAGAAAAATGTGCAAACAGAACACAAGACCAAACGAAGATTCATGCATATTTAATACTTTTGTCATGTCTGCACCACTCAACGGGAGAAATTTTTGCTGAGCCATATTTTAGAGAATTTCATGGAGTTTCCAAATTTTTAACCGGCAGGTTGTTATCTTTAACCGTGTAGGAGTGGTCGAGAAAAATGTGCACACGGAGCACAAGACAAAATATAAATTCATGTATTAACACTCTGTCATGTGTAAACCACTCGACGGGAAAAATTTTTGCACAGCCATATTTTAGAGAATTTTATGGAGATCTTAATTTTATAACCCGCAGTTTACCACTTTAACCGTGTAGGAGTGGTCGAAGAAAAAGTGCAAACGGACCTCAAGATAAAATTCTGAAAACTACATTTGCCATTTGTAGACCACTCGAAGGGTAAAATTTTTGCAGTACAATATTTTAGGAAATTTTATGTAAATACCAAATTTTTAACGCGCAGGTTGCTATCTTTAACCGTAGAGGAGCGGTAGATAAAAATGTGCACACAGAGCATAAGATAAAAGTACTGAGAATATGTTTAACACTCTGTTATTTGCAAACCACTCGACGGGTAAAATTTTTACACCACCATATTTTCGATAATATCATTTAGATTGCACATTTTGAACCAGGAAATTACTACTTTAACCGTGTAGGAGTGATAGATAAAAATGTGTCAAACACAGCACAAGACAAAATATATGTTTAAGACTCCGTCATTTCTAAACCACTCTACGGGAAAAATGAGCACAAAGCCGTACTATAGATAATTTCATGTAGATTCTAAATTTTAAATTCTCAGGTCGTTATCTGTAACCGTGTAGGAGTGGTAGACAAAAATGTACAAACAGAACTTTTTCCAGAGTCACATTTTCAAAAATTTTATTAAGATTTCAAATTTTCAAACCCCAGGTCGGTATCTTTATCCGTAAGTAAACCAGGCCTGCATTTATTAATCTGTTCTCTTAAAATGTTTACGAATTTCAGTGAAATTCAACGCCCGTAAAAAACCACAATCATAAATTTCTCTGTGCTAGAATTTTATTTCTGTTCATTTTTCTTTTGTAAGCCTCTTGAGAAAAGTTTTATTTTTTGCACGTGTATAGTAGTTAAAGCGGAGTATTAAATAAACGAATGATAAAAATAAAACAAGAATTCGCTTCATTTCTAAGAAAGAATACTCAGTTTTAATACTCTTGGAAGCTATTGAAATATATACGGATTAATTGAATGTTTTAATTACATTTTTAAAGACATCACTTTTGCATTTTAAATTTCTTTTTGTTTTAAATAATATTTACTGAATAAATTGGATATTTAATCAATCTTCATAGTTGGTATCAAATCAAAAAAGTAAAACCAAAATATAAAAAGTTTTATTGTAAATTTCTACTAGTCTGCCGTAACTTCAATCACGTAGTTGTATCAAGAATTCTAGGCTTGATTCGAGTACATGTAATTCGCATCTAAAGTCAATAATTCATTTCTTTTTCGTGGATTACTTTTATTCCACTTGAACAATAAATAATGGTGCAATCTGACATTAAAACCTAGTCAGACAAAACGAAACAATCGGAAAAAAATTACACTCCAAACTCCAATGTACCTTAAATGCATATACCTACTGAGTTTCAACTAAGATACAATATTTATTATCCTTTGTTGTAATCAAGCATTTGATTGTTGTAATCAAACATTTGATTGTTGTAATCAAGCATTTGATTGTTGTAATCAGTAAATCTTCTCGAAAATGTACAGGGTTATTCTAAATGATAGACACATTTTTAAAAATTCGTATTTATTAAAGTACAAATCCAAAATTAACAATCTTTATACCAATGAAAAGAGGAAATTTCAAAGTTTTCGGTGGGCGATGATGGTTTCAGAAACGGCCGGTAGAGTTCTCGCGGCAATAGGTACTACCTTAGACCAGTAGTGGTAGCACGCACTTTAGAATTCTATTAAAAGAGGCATTTGTTTTCGCTTTTCGCCACGAAGCGAAAATTTGGTAGCATGCGTGTATCAAAATATTCGCCTGCAAGCGTACGACTCGAGGCGAAAGTGTCAAAATAACGTCATTATTTTGCCACAATTCTATTGAAAGCCAATTTACATATAATTTATACATTTATTATATACAACTGTCATAATAATTTTTATTTTAATAGTATAAAATCCAATAATTTCCGAATCAAAAAATGAATATAGAATTCAAAAGTGCATGCTACCAAGATTCCTAAAAGTAAAATCGTATTCGCCTGCTTTCTATGATAGAATTCTAAAGTGCGTGTGCTACCACTACAGGAATTCCTGGTCTAAGGGTATTACATCCTGATTTTAGAATTTTATTTTTCAAATAAATATAAATTGTAACAATTACATAAAAATAAGTGTACTTATAGAAAAATGTCCAATAAATCGAATTTTGCCTAGTACAGGTCCGTATCTCAATTATTTTCAAAGATACAGCCCTTGAAACTTAACTATGTTTCCCGGAAGAAAATCAAAAATTTTCAATTAGATTTAATTTTAAATAACTTATAAACTAAGGCTCTTGGAATTTTTTTTGATATTGTTTGGTATAAAGATTGTTAATTTTGGATTTGTACTTTAATAAATACATTTATTTTATAATGCAACTTGTACAATTCTCAATCCATAATGACATTTACTGAGAAATTTTTTAAATACTACCACAGTTTTACGATCCTCTTTCTGTTTTTTGAAATATTAATGTTTTAAAGTGGCTCGGAGTTTCGTAAGTCGATTCTTGTCGTTCTAACGTTGAATTTTTTATGTTTCAGGACGAAACTGTACAGAAGATGATACACAGATGATGGACGGACGGAAAGACAGACAGAAATGTGTAAAGAGTAGACAGTCTGACGATTGAATTTTTCAAAAAGGTTAGTAACCTTTAAAATATAGTATAGCGAAAATTGTAATGTGTAAAATTATTGGAATTCTGGAAGTAATAACAATTCGGAAAATGTATCATTTCCTCCACCGAGAAACTTTTCTTGTGCATTAATATGTAACAGTATATGCATAGCATAACTTTCTGATATATAGCTTCAAAAGTAATTTAACAATCTATTTTATTTATGTCATGACATAAATTAGAAATATCATGTTTCACATTATCAACAATTAACTTCATAATTTCAATATCAAAAGGTAAATATTGATTACAACAATAAAAATATAATTACAACAATCGATAGCTATTAGTGAATACATCTACCGCCATCTGTGTGCAATCATTTCTATTACAAACATAAAAACTCTTCACACAATTTATTTTATATATAATTTAATTTTATCGTTATTTTCTATCTAAGCATTTTATACTTTCGTTTTTGTAAATGAATACCCTATTTTATTTTCACAGCAGTGTGGCATTTTGTTTGGTTATGTAATATACCGACAGAGCAGTTATATGTCAGATTTACTTGTGGAGGTAGTAAATGTGTAAGTAACTACAGCGCCATTAGTTTCTGATTAAATGTTCTCATTAAAAATGTAGACAAATGACATTTCTCAACATTTTGTGTTGAAAAAAGTGAGCGCAAATACCTACTTTATTTATAAACTGTAAAAATAATTTTGGAAATCCCCTATGGAAAACGGGTGTACGAACTCAAATTTATTGATATTTTATGGTGCCCTCAAGAAAATTTCCCTTCTCCGTCTATGAAGAAGTGCGTCGGTCACATTTGCAAATGACATTTGATGTGTTTTGCATGTTATGTTCGCTATCTCCAGCATCGGATGAAAATATGATACGGTCTGACTCCAGGGAATGGTAATAGGGTTACTATGTACCCTTTTTATATTATTAATACTGATGTAAAATCTACAAAAGTAGTCATTTATTTAACTAATTGGTGTAAATACTACAAATGACAATCCACAAGAACTCATATTTAATTCAGGACGAGGTAATTCTGTCTTTTCATTGTTGTAATCAATGTTGTTATTGTTGCAATTTTCTTTTTCTGTTTTAATTGGAACACGGGTCACGCTTTTCCTTGATTATGCGCACCACTCTGCTCTCTGTCGAATGCGAATTGTTTCGTTAAAAATTTCAGAGAACAAGTTTTTAATACTTTATATGGTCGAGTCTCAGCAAGACTTTGAATGTATACAAAAACACGAGAAAATGTACGCGCTACGCATCGAGTTCCAAATGTCAATCCATTGTCTCCAAGATAAAACGCTGGTGACTTATTTATTGACCACACAAAGGATTCTACGTCGATTGTGAATTATATATTTAGTTTTCAAGATATCGATACCCAAACATCATATTTCATATGGGCGATTTTGATGCAATATCCATTTTTAATATTTTTTTAAGTAATTTATTTTTAACTCCCGCTACCCTAGGTAAAGGAGGTATAGAGATCGTCCTGAAAATAGTATATTATAGAGATTTTAGTGAAAAAGCACGTTTTGATGTCCACAGAATCCGATTTTAACATTTTTACAATGTCTGCGCGCGCGCGTGTATGTGTGTGTGTATGTATCCTGTGGACACGATTATTCAAATAATATCAATCAAAAAAATTTGAAATTTTGTATACCTATTCTATAGTAATGTGGGAAGAGCTTATTAGTTTTAGTGTATATCGGATAACCGGAAGTATCACTTATACAAGCTTTTAACAGTTTTTCTTGAAAAAAATACATTGTATATAATTTTTCAGTAACTTTTACTAATAAAAATTGAATATAATGCTACTATCTTCAATTCTACGATAATAGCATTTATAAATAACTCTAAACTTTAAATATAAATTTATAATATTTATTTTCATACATTATCTTGCCTATGCGTCAAACAAAAACATAATATTTTAATAACAAATTTGACATATTTAAACAAATAACACTGTCAGGAAGCAATTACATTAAAATTAATAATGAAACCGTGTAGTAATAATATATGTATTTGAATCTAATAAAATTAAGATTTGTAAAAATAATATATTTTCAATCATACATAAATATTAGAAGTACTATTGATTTGTTACATACAAGATGGGGTCCGCGTGCCTGAGTGTCTGGTCGCGAACCTGGGGGAACCGGGTTCGATCCCGACAGACGCCAAATATTTCCAATTTTAAATGGCACAAAAGTGACCCCTGTGGTGCACTCTCCACACCAGCTGTGAGTGCCCGTGAGGTGACGCCTGGTAAGCGCCCACACGGTAAAATATATCGTCATCATTACCGATGTCTACATGTGTGGTAGATACTGGCACACCCAGAAATGGGTAATATGCCGTGATGATATATATATATATATATTTTTTTTTTTTTTAAGATGCGAGTACTATTTTGATTTTTGTTAAGTTTTTCTATTAGTTTTATCAATATTTATGAAATTTATTTTATGTATGATATATTTCTTAAATGTAAAATAAAGATTTCTAGGTATGAATATAAAAATATTTGAATATAATGATTATTTGCTACGTGGTTAAATACCCAGCGGAAGGTTATGGGCTGGCCACATTAGATTTTTTATAATAGCGTTTTAAAACATCATTTATTCTCAAACATCAACATTTTGAATTTTTTAAAATTAAAAAGAAGGCAAAATGACAATCAAAAAGTTGTATTATATTGTAATCTATTGTTGTAATCAATTATTGCATTGTTGCAATCACCAATATCAATAAGTCTTTTATTTTAATTTTATTTTGGTTAGAATAGAACATAACAAATTCTAGTAGATAATACTATTTTTGTGAAAAATGCATTCAATATTTTGTGCAAGAGACTACGACAAAATGGCCAGATGTTTGTTCACACGTTAGTTGAAAATGCAATTAAATTTTACGTAGCGAAAATGAAAAGCGGGAATAGTAACAATATTTATTTTGTTCTTAATTTGCGTAAACATTTCTCAGTGTTTGAAGAATACATCCTTGTAATCATGAAATGTTTTCTACTGCAACGTTAATCACCGTCTGCTCTGAGTCTGTAATTTCATTACCTTGGCGTCGTCGCATTTTTAATTGTTGTGCGCAAAACATTTTCTTCTCGCATAGTAATTTATTTTCATCTACCTGCTTGCAAGCCGGCATTGTTTGCAGGTTGCTAATGATTTTGTTGAAAAGAAGCAAAAATTGTTTATTGTATCCATACAATGTCAGTAAAACTGTGAAACCATTTACTGTAATTATCTGAGCGCTATTGAACTGTGTCGGCAACGGCAATTTAAACTTTCTCAACGCACATTTGTCAGGCGTTCATTTATATTTCCACTTAACTCCAGATGATGGCTCTTGAATTGTATCAGATGTCGTGCATACTAAACTAAGGCCTGAAAGTTTTAATGGGGGCCTATAAACCCTACAGACAAGACACCTTGATAGCAACGGAATAGGATAATGTCGAAGATAGGGCATTTCTACAGTAAGTTAACATAACCTCAATGTCATTCAATACACCAGAAAAGTAAGGTTAGAATTTGCCTTTGGCGCGAGTTTATAGTTTGAATTCCTAGCAGAGATTTCGTATGGGAGTTTTATTTGACAAACAAAAAAGTGATTTGTAAAAACAATAAGCAGCTCTTGTTAAGAATCCGATATACCCAAATCATTCAAGCAGCCAATGCACGTCATTAATAAAAATTGAATAATTAACTAGATGTATGACGTCATGTACTGGTACGTTTGCAGAGGTTAGGAATATTTATGAAAAGAGTTATACAGATTGCAATCTGTATTATCGACATGGTCATGAACTGTCACATCTACAAAGTAAATACTATATTTTAGTCAGTGTCCATTTCTATTTTAATTATTTTATAATACTAACCTTATTTATACTTATGTATGCCATACAACAACAATAAATATACCGAATTCTTCTGATTGATTAGAAGTGCTACATTTGGCAGATTTTGTGCTTGCGTTAACGGCCATGTTGCGTCGTTGCGTTGCGTTGAACATTACTTTATTATAAATAGACCTCTACAACGCACAAAAATGTTTCAAACACGATACAAATATGTTTCAAATAATAACTTTCACAGTATGAACATACAAATTATCAATGTTGCCAACTATAGCAACAATTAAACAAATTATTTATATATTATTCATGTCATATACGATAAGTAATAAACTCTACTATTCATCTAAATAATAATTATATAAGGCTATATACTTTTTGACGGTTAAAAATGATTGAAATTTTATTTAATTTTTCACTATTAGTGATTTTAATGCATTAAGGTTTTTACACCAAGTGATAACGTGCATTGGCTGCTTGAATGATTTGAGTATAGTTTGTTTACCATTACCGGGCGGTAAAACTGGCAAAAGGCCCGTCCAGCGTAATGTCAACTTTCCGCCATGGTAACTAGTTGTAAACAAACAATATGTGCGTAAAAATAGTCTACAAATAAATTCTGAGAATTAATTAATTAATTAGGTACGCAAATAAAAAATAACGACTAAATTCCCTGCGTACATTATTAGCAAAATAATTGCAGCCAACGTTATTCCCTAGGCGAAAAATAATACCTGTATTTCGTGCTAAACAAAATTAAACTACATCTATATATAAAGTGTTGATTCAAACTATATATCTACACAGTAATATACGTAATAATAACTGTAAAATACAACAAGAAAAACAAAGATAATTTTAGCCAAAATGACATATGAAAAATTAATACGGCATTGTTTTATTTATATAATTGGGTCACATGTATTTTTAGAAGTATAAATAATAAATACAATTAAAACTTTGGATGGTATTTCATATACTTTGCTATTGTGTATTGATTAGTTATTTATTATTCATTGTTTCGAACGACTTAATTGAACATAAAATCATTAAACATCTGATTACAATAATATAATTGAGTTTACTTTATTGGATATTGTTGATAAAATATTTTTTGACTGTCAAAAACTACTTTTTATTAATTACAGCTCTGCAAGTCTCCACTTAAAATTACCTGCGGACTTACAGCCCAATAAAACATTAAAAAATTCTGCTAATTTAAATCGTAACTATTTTCAATTTTAAGTATCTGTTTTATTATCAATCTTACATTTTCCTTATTGTGGAATCTAATAGCAACCTTACACGAAAACAGATACACCCTCCTACACCTACATTAGTTGAAAGGCGTGCACAGCAATAAAAATCAGTAATAAAAAATGTCTTGACTCACCTGGCCTTGGCCAGCTAGGGTGAAAACTTCCATAGGCACTTCCGGTTCCCTCCAATACGTAGGGTAAGCCGGAGGCGCGTGTTTTCGCATGTTTCTATGACAACAATAACATACGAGAAACACGACAAGGATGACACCACTCAACATCGCCCTGAAACAAAAAAAATAAATAAATAATAAAAAAAATGGAATATGACATCAAGATGTTTGATTACAATAATAAAATTGTTGATTGCAATAATGGAAAAATTGATTACAACAATCAAAACATTGATTACAACAATCAAAACATTGATTACAACAATGTAGGTAAAGACAGCTAAAATGATAAAGTGTCTACAATTTCGCGTTCGAATTACATTCTTTCAGGATTGTGGAAAGCCATCAATCCTATTTCGCTTGCACGGATACATTTGCTAGTCCTTTTCCAGCTGATCACACAGGAACATGAATGATAAATGTTTAGTGTATATATGCTACATTACATATAAAAACTTGTGCAATATGAAGAACACGTGAATGCGTCCATTTTAAAATCTGCTACAATCTTGAAATAATGATTGTAAAATTACCATGGTACCATCCTACCCACGTTCGTTTACGGCTTTCTTGTAAATTCTCAGTACAAGTCAAAAAAAAATGCTGAGGTTGCACATTTTTGTCCAGCACTCCTACACGGTTAAAGATAACGACCTGCGGGTTTAAAATTTGGAATCTACATGAAATTCTCTAATATATGGCTCTGGTAAAATATTTCGCGTCGAGTGGTTTCAAAATGACAGTGTTAAATATATATGAATTTTCTGATACTCTACCACTCTTACTCGGTTAAAGTCATGACCTTCGGGTGAAACATGTGCAATCTACATAAAATTATCTAAAATATGTCTTAGCAAAAATTTCTTCCGTGGAGTGGTTTAGAAATTTTGTCTGCACGTTTGTCTTGCGCTCTGTTTACACATTTTTGTCTACCACTCCTACAAGGTTAAAAATAGAACCTGTGGATGGAAATTGTGCAATCTACATGGAATTATCTAAAATATGGCTAAGCAAAAATTTCTTCCGTGGAGTGGTTTAGAAATTTTGTCTGCACGTTTATCTTGCGCTCTGTTTACACATTTTTGTCTACCACTCCTACAAGGTTAAAAATAGAACCTGTGGGTGAAAATTGTGCAATCTACATGATATTATCTAAAATATGGCTTAGTAAAAATTTCTTCCGTGGAGTGGTTTAGAAATTTTGCCTGCACGTTTGTCTTGCGCTCTGTTTGCACATTTTTGTCTACCACTCCTACAAGGTTAAAGATAGAACCTGTGGGTGAAAATTGTGCAATATACATGTAATTATCTAAAATATGGCTTAGTAAAAATTTCTTCCGTGGAGTGGTTTAGAAATTTTGTCTGCACGTTTGTCTTGCGCTCTGTTTGCACATTTTTGTCTACCACTCCTACAAGGTTAAAGATAGAACCTGTGGGTGAAAATTGTGCAATTTATATGGAATTATCTAAAATATGGCTGAGCAAAAATTTCTTCCGTGGAGTGGTTTAGAAATTTTGTCTGCACATTTGTATTGCGCTCTGTTTGCACATTTTTGTCTACCACTCCTACAAGGTTAAAGATAGAACCTGTTGGTGAAAATTGTGCAATGTACATGGAATTATCTAAAATATGGCTTAGTAAAAATTTCTTCCGTGGAGTGGTTTAGAAATTTTGTCTGCACGTTTGTCTTGCGCTCTGTTCGTACATTTTTGTCTACCACTCCTACAAGGTTAAAGATAGAACCTATGGGTGAAAATCGTACAATCTATATGGAATTATCTAAAATATGGCTAAGCAAAAATTTCTTCCGTGGAGTGGTTTAGAAATTTTGTCTGCACGTTTGTCTTGCGCTCTGTTTGCACATTTTTATCTACCACTCCTTCAAGGTTAAAGATAGAACCTGTTGGTAAAAATTGTGCAATCTACATGAAATTATCTAAAAGATGGCTTAGCAAAAATTTCTTCCGTGGAGTGGTTTAGAAATTTTGTCTGCACGTTTGTTTGCACTCAGTTTGCTCATTTTTGTCTACCACTCCTACAAGGTTAAAGATAGAACCTGTGGGTGGAAATTGTAGAATCTACATAGAATTATCTAAAATATAGCTTAGTAAAAATTTCTTCCGTGGAGTGGTTTAGAAATTTTGTCTGCACATTTGTATTGCGCTCTGTTTGCACATTTTTGTCTACCACTCCTACAAGGTTAAAGATAGAACCTGTTGGTGAAAATTGTGCAATCTACATGGAATTATCTAAAATATGGCTTAGCAAAAATTTCTTCCGTGGAGTGGTTTAGAAATTTTGTCTGCACGTTTATCTTGCGCTCTGTTTTCACATTTTTGTCTACCACTCCTACAAGGTTAAAGATAGAACCTGTGGGTGAAAATTGTGCAATCTACATGGAATTATCTAAAATATGGCTTAGCAAAAATTTCTTCCGTAGAGTGGTTTAGAAATTTTGTCTGCACGTTTGTCCTTGCACTCTGATTAGTTAGCAGTAACTATTTCTCTGTTTTAATTTGTAGATGGCAGCCAATTTGCATTTGAATCTGTCTCCACTTAACTCCGCAAAATAATAAAAAACTCATCCGACATCAAATATCCGCTGCTTATCGGGTGTGAAACGGTAACGGAAACCAATTTCAAACCGAGCGACATCGCGAACTTAGTCATTAGTCTGCGAACCTACTGGGAGTAAATACAGTTTTTATTTAATCACCGATCGGCTGCCGTTCCGACATTTCAGAAATGTCAGATTTTAAAATAGTTTCGGGCTAAATATATCAACACTTCTTCCAGGAGATAATTGCGTTTTAGTGAGCTATTTACTTTACATTTGAACAGATGTGTATCAACAATACTGCAGAAAAGAAAAACATGTTCTACATTGTTGTAATCAAGGGAAATATATAACAAAATACGAATAATAGTTATTTGTTTCATTAATACAAATAATACATTTTTATTTACGAAAATTCTACCGGTTAATACTTAGTTACCGTGTTCGAAAATTGGACCATATCCATCAGATCCATCTACCGGAACCATGATTTGTGGATCGAGTAATTTAACCGGTAAATGCGGTAAATGAAGAATATAATCTCAAAAAAGGTAGGGATGCCAAGCGAACTTGGAATCGGAAGTAGGTTCCAGACAGTGCCCCTCACATTTTAGGGGCCCCGCTACATTGAATGAAAATAATATTGATTTGATTTTGATTTTTTTCATTACAAACAAAGAAATCCTTAAATAAATAAATTTTGATTACAACAAAGAAATTCTTATTTACAACAATGGAAACTTGATTACAATAATAAAAAATATCAATCAACACAAACATCACTTATTTCTTTGGACATTCCAATTTACCACTTCAAAATGATTAGTTAGACGTAGTCTTCATCGAATTAATTAGTAAGTGAATTTAGAATATCCAGTGAAAGAAAGTTTGCAATTTTTTATAGAAGTTAGAAATTAAGGTTTATTGAAATTTGATAGATGAGTACGTAAAGTTAAATTTTAACATACTAGTCTGTAAAGTTTTACTTTTAAAATTATTTTATTAAAATTATTGGATGGTAAATTCGTAAATTTAGGGAGACCCCAAGATATCGATTGCCTCAAGGCCTCCACATGATTTAATCCGACACTGGTTCCAGAAGTTAATTATGATAAATTTCAAATCTGTTTCATCTTTTAACAGCTTTTCATAGGTTTACTACCCTGTTTACCACTTAAAATATCTATCCTGGTAGATGTAACCTGATGTACAGCTGTTTATAGATATATACCGGTAACAGTTCATTGGTAGACTTTTCGTAAATGCCTAATAACCTCAATTACTAACGGTGGGCGAAAAAATGTCTTATTTTTATTATTACTTACATGTTATTATTTATGTAGTTAAAATATAATAATGAATATTATTTGAAATGTTTTGTAAATGCCATTAGATTTAAAAACTAGGTCAATTTAAAGAGCCATTAATCGGGAAAAAATTGTAATCGAATATAATTATGTAATGTGAACAGCAAATTTTAATGATACCTTTTTAATTTCTGCTTGGGAGATATGTAACAGGTACTTCTAATCACGATTAATTATCAATTATTACTGTCCATTTTATTTGACATTTTTTGTGAGTTTTGCCAGCAAATTGTAGAAATCACATTACACCACCAAACTTATTAATCATTTTCCATATTTCGGTGTTTATTTTCCGTGTTTTCCATAGTGTGAAGCATACTTCCCTTGTTGATCTACCCTATATACAGTATACATTATTGTATAGCTACTCCACTTACGTCGCTTGCTCGACCGTCTTCGAAGTGTCAAGTTACTGCTTTTAACTGAACAAATTGAAATTTGTTAGCTTGAATTTACCCTGAGTGTACACTGGGGTGTCGCTTGCTATGTACAGGCGGTAGCGGTATACTCAGTAGCAAAACTTATGGAATGCTAAAGATGTTATGATAACAGAGTATGATATAAATTTCGCTCGTTCCGACAATGTGAGCTGTGAGCTGTGTAAAGACGTTTATATTATAATATTGAACAATAATTATTCGTTAATTTTTGTTATGCTTATGCAACTTACCTATACACAATTAAAAATAAATTCTGTGTATGTCCTTGATTAAAAATCATTTATATTATTGTAATCAATGTTCACATTATTGTATCATTATAATTATCCCATTATATTTGTGGCTTAGTGCAAGAATAACCATTGTCATTACCATTAGTGTAACTGATTCAGGGAGTTTTGCGTTCAAATGATAATTATGCTTCAATTTAAATATTAATATTATGTATCATATACCGAGAGTTTTTTTTATCAGTGAACATGGGCGTATGTCATTACCATAGTTACATTTAAAATGATTGACAGCAATGCATTATCGCGTTTTTTTTTTAAACTAGACATAGAACGTGACATTTAGTATATCTGTCAATGTCATCAAATTGTCATCAAAATGTATACAGTTAAAGAAAAGTTCAAATTGTAAATTGGAGTAATTATAACGAGTCTACAACAAGTTTCTGACTTATATGCATTAACTTTTAATAAGCGACCCAGTCCAACAACTATAAGAAAAATTTACAATGACTACAGAACTAAAGGATTCGTCAATAAACAACACAAGAAAGAAATCAGACCAAGTACTGTAGTTAATAGAAAGAAACAAGAAATTATGCAATTAATTGAAAGTGACAACACCCTGTCAACAATTTTTTTTTCTGAAATTAAGAATACTAGTATACAAGGTTTTAAGACAAGAACATTTTAAGAGTTTTAAATATCAAAATCACCAAGAGTTATTACACAACGATATAGAACGAACAAATATCTTTTGCGAAGATATGATGAACAAAATTAATAGTGGGGAAATATTACTGGATCGAATTTTATTTACGGATGAAGCGACATTTTATATTAATCGGGAAGTAAATTCACAAAATTGCAGGTATTGGAGTCGTCAAAATTTTCACTTATATCTGTACCAGGTATTCCCCCAACGCTGGATAGGACGTGGTATTTACAATGGTGACAAAATAAATATTGATCAATTAAAAAATAGGGATAAAATATAACTTATATTAATTATTTCTTGCCTTAGGCTTATGTCAGAGTATAGAATTGTACCATACAATTTGAACTTTTTCTTCAACTGTATACATTTTGAAATATGACAATTTGATGACATTGACAGATATACTAAAAGTCACGTCCTATGTCCAGTTTAAAAAAAAAACGCGATAATACATTGCTGTCAATCATTTTAAATGTAATTATGGTAATGACATACGCCCATGTTCACTGATAAAAAAAAAAAAACTCTCGGTATATCATAAAATAGAGCCCAAGAAGTTATTCTTTAAAGTAAATTTGACATTGACCCTAAAATCTAATACCTAAAATCCTAAATAATCACTAGATTTAGGGCATATAAATTTAGGATTTAGATATTGGGGTGATAAAAGTGCAACATCGGACACAGCCTAAGGCCCTGTGGTTTGCCATTTTGATCGATATTACACTGTCTTACGTCCGGATATCCGAATATCTGTTTACAGATTTCCGGTCAATGCAATGGCTAATCTCGCGGAATAATCTTTAATTACTTTTTGTTTTCGTGGTTACTCGGAACGAATTTTTATAAGAGGCTAATAGAAAAATTATTGAAGCATACTCTAAGACAGAAATCAATAAGTTAAGGTCGATTGGCGTCCCCATAAATGAGAAATAATCCATGATGATAATAGTCAAGAAAATTTCCACTCACCCTCCGAGAAGAACGTTGACGTTGCCATGGAGACTGTCGGCGGAGGCGCGGCCACCCCCGCCGGAAGGTACCATGTTGGAACCCACCAAAGACACGGAGGTTCCGTTTAAGGTACCCCCGCTTACGGCCGCCAGCGTGGCGAGCCGTTTCATAGACATCACGCACCTAGAACACAAAAATCAGATGTTGTAGGGACTATATTCTAATATGCCAGGTGTTGTTGGGACTATATTCTAGAAAATAGTCAATCATTTATTTATTTATTTATTTAATTAACCAAGACCAACAGGATACTAAGATCCCAATTACAGGTCGGTTTTAAATACACACAATTATAACAAAAATTGTCACAAGCACGAAAGAACACTTAATGTAAACATACAAATAATACAAATAATAAAGAAGTATGTTGTTTCAAATTACAAATACATAATAATTGCTTAAATGAAACAGTATTTAAACAGAAGACACCATTTATTGCATTAATAATAATTGCTGAATTAAGCCACTTTTAAATTTAGCCATGCAGTCACCAAAGATGTCAAGAGTACTAGAGACAGTATTGAAAGTAGAACACATAGTTTTTATGGGAGATTTTTGTTCATAATTTGTACGTGATGTACTACAGTAAAATGTACGGGTGTTCCTAGAAGTTATTCTAGGTACAAATATAGAAAGCGAGAGTGACTGGGTCATTGATGCTGTTGTGCAGTAGTTTGTACAGATAAATACAGGAATGAATTTTTCTACGAGTAACTAAAGGTAAAAGACGCTGTTCACGAAGTAAGACGTTGTGATCAAAATCAAAAGTAGGATACTGTTTATTAAGTTTCAAATATAAAAATCTTTCTTTCCTAAGAAGCTGTGTTTGATGCTATTGAATATTTTGCCTCCTGTTGTTCTTCTTTCTTTTATTTCTTCATCAAATCATTAGACTATATATAGGGGTTAGGAGTTTAATACAGAGGGACTAACTAAATAATGTACCAGATGTTGTAGGGACTATATTCTAGTCAAGCATTGGACTATATAAGTATTGGGAATTTAATATAGAGGGACTATAGTTATTTTTTAACGTGAAACATTGTATATGTGTTTGTCATATCCATGGTTACGACGCGACATTTGACTGACAGCTATGTATTTGTCTGTCCCATTTAAAATGAAACATAGGAAACAAACTTGACAGAAGTATTATATTTAAATGTGTAAGAAATTTAGCCGAGTCAAAAAATCACTCGGGCACAAGATGCACACATTATTCTACAACTAAATTTAGAAAGCAGGTATAATTATTTAAACAAAATTAACCTCTATTGAACCTCTATAAGAAATGAACAACACCACACGACACAATTAAAAAATGAAAATCTACAGCAAGTCCAAAAATTTAAATACCTGGGGGCAATGATCTCAGAAGATGGAAGATTTGATGAAGAAATAAAAGAAAGAAGAACAACAGGAGGCAAAATATTCAATAGCATCAAACACAGCTTCTTAGGAAAGAAAGAAATACCGAAAGAGACCAGAGTACAAATATTTAAGAAAGTAGTGACGCCTATACTCATACACGGAGCTGAAACATGGACATTAACGCAAAGACAAAAAGAAAAAATTACGGCTACCGAAATGAGATTCTTGAGAAAAATAGAGGGGAAAACAAGACTGGACAGAATTGAAAACACAACCTACAGACAAAACTTAAAAGTAAAATCAATAGAAGATAAGATAGCAGAAGGACAGATGAGATGGTATGGTCATGTAGAAAGGATGGGAGAGGAGAGAATAATTAAAAAAGTGTTTGAAGCAAAAATTGGAAGAAAGAAACCACGAGGACGACCAAGAAGAACGTGGGTGGAAGAAGTAAAGGAGGCAGCGCAAAGAAGAGGTCTAACTTGGGAAGAAACGAAGACAGCAACACAAGATAGAGCAGAGTGGAAAGAAATATGGAGAAGACCAACGAACCAGAACTCAACCCTCTCCCCCGCAAGTCGGGGGAACGCCTTACACCCGTGAGGGTAGAAAGGTGCAGGATTAAGTAAGTAAGTAACCTCTATTGACGTCTTATCAAATATCAAATTCGTTCCCTATGTTTCATTTTAAATGAGACAGGCAAATACATTGCTGTCAATCAAATGTCAAGTTGAAACCATAGGTATGACAAATCCAATGTTTCACGTTAAAAAAATTAATGCAAAGAGATAATCGGCCCGATTCTGTAAGAAGAGTTGCTAGAATAAAGTTACTAAAATAGTCTTTAAAATGAAGGTCAGTTACTACTACAGTAACTTGTTATTTTTTGTATTCTATAAGCACAGAGTCATTACAGTTTTAGATACTTAGTTGTTAAACAAGTTATTACGCTAGAGACTAGCCAAACGTAGTATTTAAGGTGTAGTAACCTTTCAGAATGGCTGGAATTTGGATGAATTTTGAATTTAATAGAGCACTGGCAGATTTGGAAAATCGGTATGTATAAGTAAGTAACTGTAAATAATTTTCGGTAACGTTTATTTATGAAATTTGAAAATTTATTTTTATTTCACAGAAGGAGAAATAGGTTAGAAAATAGATTGGTAAGAGACGAGAGTAATCCTTTCTTAATTTCGGACGTAAAATTTAAAAAATTGGTGCGAATACCAAAACTCCTTTATTTGTATTATTCAAAATATTTGTAAGTTCTTCTCATGACAATTTAAGCTCATTAGTTTTCAGAGGATGTATTTTCATTTTGAGCATTATTCTGTGGTTTTCTAAATAAGCTATTAATATTTCCAACTGTTCGTTGGTTGTTCTTGAAGCCCTAGGCTTGTTATATACCATGATGCAAACAAATATAATACTTGTTCGCTTATAAACACTAAGAAATGTCACTTGTCAGATTAGAACACACGCAGAAGAAGAAATGCGCATGCGCACCACAATTCGTGTTCCTCATTTCAATGCTATCTTAGTAACTAAGTTTGTTTAGTTACTCTGATAGTAACTTTCCTAAACATATAATTACAAAATACGAAATATGTATTCAGTTACTAGGATAGTTGCTATCAGAGTAACTTCATAGTAACGTTGCTAACAAGTAACAATGTTAGATACTTTTTACAGAATCGGGCTGAATATAGTCAGGTATAGGTCTGTTATGAACCAAGGACTAACTGTAAAGGACAAAATACTTATTGCTATTTGTGCTATAAACAGTTAATATCACTAAATTAATTTTAAATAATTTATTATCAAAATTACAAAATGGTAAGATTGGTTGTTTTTGCTTGAGGCTTTAGGCCACAAATATAGTCCGATACAGTCATCCCTATATGCTAAATAAAGGTTTACATATAATATTTAAACCGTGTAGACACAGAAGAAAAATTATTTGACCTAATATGTGGTACCCAGGTACATATTTCAAAGCATCAACAAAATGGCTATGAAAAACAGGGCAGATATTAAATAAAATGATCTATTATCGATACCAAATACATTTTAAATCGATTCAGTTATCGATCATTGGCAAAACAATCGAAATTTGCAACTATCTTTGAAGTAATGTGAGCTAATTACAATGATAGCAATAAACATGTGACCTACTTTTGAAATTCGTTAACAAAATCATATAAATCATTATCATCAATACATCAAAGTAACTATAAAACTATTAATAAATAGTTTTCTTTAAAATACCCACACGATAAGTCCAAATTCAATAATAAATCATCCAAAGATATTAAGACTTTTATAACCTTAAATGTTTAAGTATATTATAAATAAACAAACCATTATTTAACCACCAAATCGCCTGAAACTGTTTATATATTATCACAAAGCAATATACTTATGTTTAAAAAGTCCACGGTAAAAATATTATTAACTATAAACACTAAAAACAATAAAAATTTGCCATAAAAATGCTGAGCCACGTGTACCGTATACCAGACAAAACAAAACTGAACTAATCAAAGCGTAGACTAGTAATATCAATTATAACTAAGAAACTCATATGGTTTCGTTTGATAGGTACGTTTGGTACGTTAAATTTAAACTAAAAAATAAAGCGTTTTTATTTCCCAGAAATACTTTTTTTGTGACAAAGTTATTGTTGATAATGTTTTTCATTGGAAATTTTATTTCCACTGAAATTCATGAGAACTTTTCTCAACTTTTCAACAAAACTAGTAATGAAAATCGATATTTCAGTTTCAGGTCTAATCAAAAGTTGAATATAAATAATGTATGAAGTAGTATGAATTATTATTGTTGTAATCATTATTATATATTCATATATTTAAATAAAATAAATTGTACTATTTATTTCAATAACGTTTTACATTTAAAACATGGTAATGATAATAATAATGATGAAATAAGTAATATATGAAGCAGTATACGAATTTTTATTGTTGTAATCAATGTTATACGAGTTTGTTTGAGCGAGTAATATATTCTACTTAAATAAAATAAATTGTTCTATTTATTATAATAGTGTTTTACATTTAAAATACGGTAATGGTAATAATGATGATGATAATGCCCTTGAAAATTATTATAAATTTAAAAATATCATCGTACATATGACAAAAGTAATTGTTACATTTATAATATTATGTAGGACAATTAAAAGTAAAATTGCAACACTCGAAATGAAATATTTGAGAAGTTTTCTAAGAGTAACACTAAGAGATAGAATCAAAAAATTAAATAACTAAAGAACAACTACAATGTAAAGATTTCCTTTACATTCTGCACCGTTCCAGATAAAATGCAATATAGATTGTCAAAGTTGTCAATGTCAAATGTCAAATGAACTTGACATCACGCACGAGAATTGTATCAAATTTTTTGGCCGACGACAATGAAAATCACTTTTTTTAATGAGATAGGTTTAGGTTGTACTTCTGAAAAGGGTTAGTTTAAAATACTGGGGTTAAGTCAATTTCCAAATTTGATTTTACTTACCTTCATTAGAGTACTTCTTCTAGCGAAAATTTATTTGTAATAATAGACGTTGTTTATGGCTGATAATATATTTATTGGCTAATGTTTTCTTCGTAATAAATAATAGGTAGGTGTCGATATTTGACATTTCAACAATGTTCGCCTCGCGTATTTGACAGGTATATCGATCGGTGACTATGTCGGTAACGGCGGATTTTTACAATAATGACAGATGTCGCTGCCGTAATTTTGGTTTACATAAATTAATTTTAAATATAGGAAATGTTAAAGTCAGAAAATAACTTAAGTAGGTAGTACTTTTTTACATGAACTTTATTATAGTAAAGATGATTTCTTTTCTAAATGCCCATAAACGTCTAGTGTATTTTGATTATTTTACCGCATAGTTAGACAAGTTACAACACAGTAAGCGTAAAATGTAGGTTACACTTGCTGTGTATACAGTTGTAAAGTTCCCATTACACTTCAGGAGGGCAAAAAATAATTTACAACGTGCAATAGAAGATAAAATCAGCTGTTTATGAAAGTTTTGGCAAATGAATTAAATATGAGAAAAACTTCTGTTAAAAGACAAATTTCATTCTTGCCATTTTCAAAATCTCCAAGAGTTAAGATACTGCTCTTATTACTTTCTTACGTTATTTATAAATCAGTATTTTGATGACAAATTCAATGTGTTGCATTTTGTCTGGAACGTTCCAGTATCCATAGTAATACATTATTGGCAGAATAGTAAATATATCATCTTAGCTGAAATTCACGGTATAATGGCAAAGACAAGTATTTCTGTCAAATAAATGTTGTTAAAAAAATGATTGGGAAATATTTCCGGTATTCATTTGTCATACAAACAAATACAAACAAACAAAAGTTATTGACCTGAGAGGTACCTATATTAATATGTCCTCATTACATATATTGATTCCTAATATAGTACAGTGAACTCTAGTTTTTATTTACGTATTTAAATAAATAATTAGCTACAGTGTATTTCCCGCTTTTTAATAATTTAGTTTTCATCGTGATAAAAATGTTACAGACAATTTAGTTGTTTAATATTTATGAAATAGAAAAATATATAGGCGTAGACTTATTAATGAATATATAATATTTCAGGTCAATAACTTTGTATTTTATTGTACATATTCGGGTATAGAGTTTTTCAATCTACCCTTATTTATATGGTGCGGCTCTTACCTGCTATACAGCGCCGTGATGTGCCGCTTTCTTCACATATCGGCACACAGTTTTCATCCCATACACAAATTTGGGTGCTGTAATTCTCAAGTTGGTGTTAACAGCTATTCCAATCGAGGGGATATTTTCTTCTAATGGTAATATTTGGTCGTTTATTTAATGGTGAACAGATTTTGAAAATGGCGCACTTCCATATCTGAAAATAAAAGAAAAAATGTTAGTATGATTATCGATGGTTGTGAAATAATAGTATCATCCTCAAAATTCAAAATAACGCTTTAATTTTATTAATATTTTGACAGCTGTCTTAAAATTTGTTTAGCCTACTTAATTATACGGATCTACGGCAATGTTGCTAGGCAACCCCTACATAAACATTTCCAACCCAAGAGATGGAAGTGAAATCTGTTATTTCCAACCCAAGAGATTGTCATTAAAGTTAGGAATGACGTATTTTCCAACCTCCAAAAGGTTAGGAATCTATATATTACTATAATGATTGTGAATAAAATATATTACATGTATTAATAAAAAATTGTAATTCTTGTGAGTTATTTTTGTAGACCAGTTATGTTTTATATTTAAAAAAGTGTGACGTACTTTATTTTCAGTGTTTGTTTATAAATATATGACAAATGAGTGTGAAAAAAGTGTTTAATTAATAAATTAAGTCATGCAATTCTTTTTAATGATGTTAAGTACAATTAAATGTTTTAATTATTGTAATTAAGTTTTTCACAAGAATAAAACGCATAGCACGATATATATATATATATATATATATATATATATATATATATATATATAACTCTGTTATTTATTTTAAAAATTTCGCGGTGCAGTCACTCATATTTTAATTTTTTCACGTTATCGGCGTGACCATTAAAAAGTTACGGTCTAATCAATATTGGGACACCTAAGTTTCATACACTAGTGGTTCACTAATAATAACAAGCATCATCTTAAAATATGACTTATCATATGAACTATCATACCAAATTTCATCCAAATCGAATAAAGCGTCCGATTATTATAAGCAAAATTATTTTCCGAAGAACTTTGAAGCAGAATTCTGGCTAAATGGTACACTTTCCGGTAGAAGCAAGTTTAATTAAATTGTCTTATTTTAGCCTCAGGAATCTGTGGTTAAGCCATGTCCCCATCTTTTAGAAACACCCTGTATATCACGGGATTCCAAAGGTAACAGCTAAAATATGTCATCAACCCCAAATACTTTCCAATAGCTATCGTGTGGTATGAGTAGGAAACTTAATGTGATATTAAAAACATCAATATTGATTCTTCATTCTTCCATGTCATTAATACGAACTTTACATGTAAGTGCAATGACCTGTCTATAAAGTAAAGAGCAATTTTTATTTTACAAAAGAAAACATCAGATTAATGTCTAATGACTTTTAAAAAGAACTGCGATAATCCTAATTATCAAAGCATAGGGGATTCCAGTTCTATCAAATTAAAGGAGAATAGTAAAAAAATACGAATGTATATACTGAATAACGAATATTAATAAAAAAATAAAATGGTATAATTGAAATATTTCGGAAATAAGGGGTTTTTTGTTATAGCGCTTCGACACCAATATGAATAAAATATATATTTTGATTAGCGACCAAAAGACCACCTATACGTGCATAACAAATAGCGTGTTAGGAGAGGGGGTTACTACCAATGGATGTTAAGAAATTCAAATTCGAAAGGAGGGGCTAACATTCCTGTACTGCAGTTTTCAAACAGTTTTTATTTTAACATAAATTTCTTGTATTAAACTTAATAATTTAAATACACTTGTAATATAAAGTATGTAGACTTATACAGTGTTATAATATTCATTTATTTTATGTAAATGTAACTTAAAATAGCATATATTTCAAGAACATTCCATGATGAAAACAGTTTGATATAAAGACACATGTGCGTGACGTCACGTCAATCTTTTCAAAATTCGGGAGACCATATCTCGCTTATTAATAAGAATTTTTTCACCGGATTTTCATCAATAGTCTCAGTTTTCCCAATATTTTTAGACGAAATTATATTAAAAAAATGTTGTGGCCAGCATAAGACCTCTCGCCATTTCCATATTAAGCTATATAAGTATTGTATTGCACTTCGCTTTCGAACCGTCGTTTTATAAAAAAAAATTACAGAACTTTACCCAAATATTGTTTTTTATTGTATTTAACATGCCTTCTGCACACTTATAATTCAATAACCAGATTGGCGATATTTCTGATGGATATATGCATTTTACCTATAATTTCAAATATTTAATTAATAAAACAATAAGAAATATTAAATATACTTCCCAGAAAAAGCTATCAGAATGTCACTAAAACTGTTGTTTTTTGACACCGACATGTGTCATTTACAAACTATGTTATAAACATTGAAATTTGTCAACTGGTTTCCTTAGTGCCTTAGCCTCTGCGATTAGTTTACTCTATAAATTATAGTGTCTTTATCTCTAAATCTATACAAGATATAATAAAAATTGTAAGTGTATTAGATGGAGAATTTTATGTTCTTCAATATTTAATAAAAAAAACCTCCCAAAAAATTATATTTAAAAGAATTTTTCTAAGAAACTACTACTTCCGGTTGTTCAATTGTTACCAAAACCTTTTCAGCTCTTCAAGGGAATGTTAGATTGAGGAAACTGCAGTTAAATATTTTTTAAGTCTTATAGTTTTTGAGGTATCGTCCCTCCAACATCCATACATACACACACACACAGACATCATTTTAAAAATGCTATAATCGGATTCTAGGGACTTTAAATCGTGCTTATTCACTAAAATCTGGATATGCGAATTTTAGCATGAATCCTATACCTCTCTTAGCTAGAGGTAAAAAAATGGTGGAGTCCCCCATTGTGTTTTCGAGTTTCGAACGCAAATAAACATTGTTGATTTCGAGAGAATGCAACAACCTCTCAATCGAACACCCCATTTTTCGCTCTTAATACACACATAGCTATTGCGATAGACTATCAGGAACCACTTGTTTGTAGAGCTTATAACACAAGCCATTGTGGATTAAATGAAACATAAGTTTTCTTCATCCTCTATATATCATCTGTGATCCAGACCCAGGATCCAGGATCCAGTATTCAGTATCCTGGTAAACAATCACACCTTGCTCGCCTGTAAATGATAAATAACCACTTTTCACCGAGCAGTATAAATCAACTTACACCGCTGTTTACATCGTTACAGAATTCCGTCTGCATGACGACGAATTCTACGGTGAACGAATTTGCACAACCACGAAAATAAAAACCAGAAAAGCGTGCACAGCTTGCATCGGTAAATAAGTTGGAATGGGGGAATACATGAATTGAAATACAACAAAAATTATTGAAAGAGAGGATTTTGATTTTGTGGGTGTTTGAAGCTATGGTACACCCAGAAATGGGTACAAATTAAAGGGTAATGGGCTACTTGCGTACCTTTTTTTTCTTTTTTTGAAGAACAGGTAAAAACTTGCTACCCATATTTTTACTTTTGGCAAATTTTTTATTAATAAGCCAGAAAAAAATAATGAAATTTGATTATTTGAATTACCGCCATGGCCATGTATGACGTAGAATTACGCCGAAGCAATGAGTGGTCGTAAAGCCATAGCGTTTGTTTGTACGGGTAATGTATATCTCCTGTTTGACGTTTCAACAATAGTTTGGAGGTTAGTATTTTATTTGTCTTTTCCATATCGATATTTTAAATTACATGTAACTACCTATGTGTTTATTTGTGCAGTAACGAATATATTTGAGAGCCCAGAAAGAGAAAAATGTCAAATTCAAATTAAAAGTTTCTCGCACGCAATGCCATCTATAAGTTACATTCTTAAACATGGTTCCCTTTTCAGATCAATATAATGACGTCACAGAACATTTTCTTTCTTAATTTACTAAAAAACAAATATTTTTTTTAAAATAAAATTTATATTTTTTTATATGTTTTCAACAAAACATTATGTATATAGTGATAGAAATCGGATTTTCAGTACCACGCAAGTAGCCCATTGCCCAGAGGAACTGATGGAAGGAAATACTACAGAGTGATCAAAAAGAAATGATGTATACCTCATTTCACGTAAGAAAATAGAGTTGGTTTAGATAGGGATATGAATTTTGCCCTTTGATTGGTAAGGATACTAACCTGGTTCACACAGTGAACTGTCAAATATCAAATAAAATCTATAGAATTAAGTCGCAAAGTAATTATTAAAAAAAATGTTTTTTTTTATCTTACTCGTTATTTATTGATTACTACTTTAAGGATAAAGTGTACATTTTATTATTTTTTGTTATGGTTTATGGACCTATTGCATTTTACAACAATGACATGAGAAATAATGTGAGATATTATTATAAATAGTTTGACGCTGAGGTATACAAAAATAATTAAATTTTTATTGATATTTTTTTTTAGTATAAATATTTTAAAATTTGTATTGATTACAACAATGAAAACTTTGATTACAACAAAAGAAACCATATTACATATATAGATATTAAAGAAAATAAGGAAGAAAATGAATAAGAAGAAATGGTTAGCGATTTGGGCATCGTAAAACAGATACCTAGCTAAGTATTTCTTAAATTAAGATAGGTAATGCTTAGCAGTTGATGAAAACGAAATTTTGGTAGGTAATGCCTTTGTGGTGCACTTCGGGTATATGGATATTACTCACCACACCAGCTATGAGTGCCCGTGAGGTCATGCTTGGTAAGCGCCTACACGTTAAAATATATCGTCATCATTACCGATATCTACATGTGTTGTAGATACTGGTACACCCAGAAATGGGTAATATGCCGTGATGATATATTTATTTAAATTTCAGGAATCGGTGAATGTTCACGGTACATATTACTAGGAAGAACGTTTGGTGCATAATATCATAAAACGTAATTGTGATAGTATATTTTTTAATAATTTACCTTAAGGCCAAACATATTTTTACCATTACCACAAAATTTTACAGACGCCACTTAAAATTTACCAATGTCCAAGTATTTACTAATACTACTATCACGACTACTATGTCTCCGTCTTTGCTAGTCTTTTGTTTCACCCTTATTTCTCCACCACGTGTATATTACCCCAACGAGGGATGTTCCCCCACCACTATAATAGTTGCCCGAAGGGGTGGGGGTACGTCACGCGAACAAAAACACGCGATGATGACGTCACTACACAGTTGCGTAGAAAAAGGTTTGATTTACAAAGTTCATAGGGGTTTTACATTTTTTAACGAGCAAAGTTTCCTATCAGGGGTGTTTTATAGTTATATATACTCTAAAAATGCGTACACTTACGTAACATTCTCTTTACAATCAAATAATATTACTACCAAGTTTATATCTCTACCCATTTTTGAATTATTGCTCCAAAAGTCAATATACCCCACATTTAGATAAAAACTTAATATTCAAACACCCTATATACGCGAAATAATTGTTGACCAAAAAACGCACGAATTCATAAAATAAACATATAATAACATCTCTTCCCGAAATTTCCCGATTTCGGACGAGACCAATCGGAACAAATCCATCAGTCTGATGGAAATTAACAATAAATTACAATGTTTAACTCCAAACGAGTACAGTAGAGACACCTGTATTAAAAATTGTTAATTAAGTCCAGAGGCGAATCTTGCGGAAACCAGACAAAGTTTATGTTTAAATATAGATTATTGTTACAATTTCAAATCAGAAACGCACAAAATATTGAGAATATGTTTTGAATAGAATAAATGAAGTTACAAAATATGTTTTTATGTATGTAAACATAACAGAAAATATTAAAAAATACATTTTAAACATTAATAATATCATTTTTTTTAAATAAATATTATCAAAACAGTTGTAAGTTATTATTTTTTCGTTTCTTGCTTGGTGTTACTATACGAGTTGGACACGACAATAGAAAAATTGTATACATATTGCCCCAAAAGTCAATATACCCCACATTTAGATAAAAACTTCAAAATTTACAAAAATCTAATTTTTATGTATCTAGATACTTCTCAATGCGCTGATTCCAAATTTTGAAACCGCAGGTCGATATCTCGTTTCGTTCTCGAGATATTTAGATTTAAAGTTTTGCTGAAAACTGCCCATTTTTGGGTATTAACCCAAAAATGGGTCGAGATATGAATTTAACGACATCACTATTCGATTCTACGGGCAAAATTACATTAGTACACCAATTTTCAGAATTTTTGAACACCGCATACAATCTCTAAAGCAAAATAACTGAAAATGGCCAAAAATCGCAAAAATCCTAAGGGGTACCCCTTAGGATTTTTTCAGATTTTTGCCATTTTCAAGGGTTTTCAAGTTTTTATTCATAAAAAATGAACCGGTCGGACAAAAGTTATGAAAATTGCTATGCTTATGTATTTTTGTCCGTAGAATCGAATGGTGTTGTCGCCAAATTCATATCTCGACCCATTTTTGGGTTATTACCCAATAATGGGCAGTTTTGAGCAAAACTTTGAATGTAAATATCTCGAGAACGAAAAGAGATATCGACCTGCCGTTTCAAAATTTGGAATCAGCGCATTGAGAAGTATCTATATACATGAAAAATAGATTTTTGAAAATTTTGAAGTTTTTATCTAAATGTGGGGTATTTTGACTAAATAATCACTAGATTTAGGGCATATAAATTTTGGATTAAATATTAGGGCGATAAAAGATACAGACTGAATCAGTTTCTTTTATAGTTCTGCAATAGTTTTATAAAATTGAAGTATTTGTTTCAAACTGGATAAATAGGTATCATTTTTTTAATGCCTCGATCCAGAAATTTATTCTATTAACGAAAGTACAGTACGCAGCACTTTCAATCCCACATTAATCTGGAAAAAAAATAGTTCCATTCGCGGTCGAGTTGTTCACTGGCCAATGTCCCATTAGGGACCGATTTTTCACCCACTTTGGTTTCCCGGTTTCCGACTATTTGTCTTCGTCATACCGACTATTGCTCTGCTTCCGAAACATTGGATAAATGCTTGCAAATTCCTTGGTTCTAACCCAATGATGCATGGATAAAGTTTTGACACATGATGGAATCGATATCAAAGTAGATGGAATTACAATATAACATAGTTTGCAGAATATTTTGTGGTAATACATCAAGGTATTTGACGCAGTTTATTGTAATATCCTTGATACTTTCATTGTTGTAATCATCACCCGAAACAATGTAATATTATTGTAATCAACTGATCTGCCATACTAAATGAAAATAAATAACTTACTTTAAACTTTAAAATCCTATTTCATCTACTTAGTTTTATTTGGTATTAAGTGGATTAAAGTTACGCTAACACCTTTACAAACTAATCAATATCTCGCTACTCTTAAACTCGCCAGAGACTGAATTCTTGTATTCTGGTATTCTATTGGAATTGGGTGTCCTTTTGGTAAAATCATTTTCTGTTCCCAACGAAGTCCGATCGGACACAAGAGCAAATATTGCGACATACGATGGACACAACGGAACGCCGGAATGACATCGTATGTCACGAGAAAATAGCTATTTGCCCCAACAAATAAATAATAAAAAAATGGGATTGAGAATTTTTTTGGTTCGTTTATAATAGAAACGTGTACGACGAGAAGACATGACAACAATATGACAATATGGTTTCCATTGTTGTAATCAAGCATTTGATTGTTGTAATCAAGCATTTGATTGTTGTAATCAAGCATTTGATTGTTGTAATCAATAAGTGTTCTTCAAAATGTATTGTATTAATTTGTCATCTTCCCTCCATCCACTGTTAAAATTTCAAGAAATTTGTATTGGCGACCAAGTACATCTCTGCATATAATTTTAAAAGTAATATTGTTATTTATACCGCGAATTATGAATATATTTCTTTGTTTATGGATTTTTTATGATTTGTTCAATAATTATGGTCTGGTTCCTATAAAATTGTATGTATTCAACAATGTCGCAGGTAAGTACCTATATAAGACAAATTTCTTTAAATACTGCAATATATATCGGAATTTTTTAACAAAAATTTATATATTTAATAATACTTATGTAGTTTGATCACAGAAATCTATTGGTGATAAAATTAAAGTCATACGTGAGGTGTGGCAAAGAAACAACGAGATTTATTTTTTCCGGCTTCCCTTTAAATTTGGCAACATTGCAGGCTGTCATATTAATTTGTCATCTTCCCTCCATCCACTGTTAAAATTTCAATATAATTGGGCAAACAGTTCGGCAGTAGCCTTTGATTGAAATTAACTACTTTCTAGTACTCCGCCGGAATTATGTTAGTGCCAATAAAAAAAAATGTGTGAAACTTAAAAAATCCGCTACAGAAATGTACGAATTGTTAAAGAACGTTTACGGTGATGAGGGTCTATCTAGTACTCAAGTTTTCGAGCAGTTTAGAAGATTTAAAGAAGGAAGAAAAGAGATCGGAGACATGGATTAGGTGCCTGCATATTACAAGAAGGTTTTGATAACCCTTCATATACGAGTGAGAAGAAAAAGGGCTGAAATGTGATGGATTCTCCATGAAGACAACGCGTCGAAACAAAACGCCCTGTCCGGCAAGACATTTTTGACGAAATACAAAATCACCGTGTTGGTACATCAACAATACTCACTTGACCTAGTGCCATGTGCCTTGCTTTTATTCCCAAATTGTAATTATGCGTTAAAAGATACCAAATTCGGGGCCGGGATGTAGTTATAGAAAAGTGGGAGAGCTTATGAACAACCTAACAAAAAAGGCCTGCAGGCATTGCTTCCAACAATGGAATATTCGCATCGGGCGGTGTAGGGTTCGGGAAGGAGAGTACATTGAAGGAGGCAATATTTGTTTTGTTTAATTTTATACATTGTCAATGTTCTAAGATCAATCTTGTTATTTAATTGCCACACCTCATTATTACTGACATTGATTTCTGATAGCGTTTCACAGTTCGAATCAGCTGATATTGTGTTCAGTGGTTACGCTAAGCGAATTAGATGCAGTCTGAGAGGCGCCTAACTTTTTAACTGAAAAAATCCCGTTCAGTGTAAATGAAAAATGTTTTAGCTTATCATTTGCCCTAAAAAATACGTGAGATTACATTTTTATTTTTACATTCTACTCAGTTAATTAATCTATGTCTACATACACGTTCACGTTAATGAACAGTTACAAAAAACCATACAAATCTGTATTTCTGTTTCCGTTTTTGTTCGTTAAAAACTGAAAATAATGCACAGTTGGATTTGTTACTAAAATAGTATATTGTGTTATCAAGAGTAAAAGTGATGCTTTGTGTGGCGAGCATGTAAGTTTGCACGACGAGAGATAGCGGGTCGGACAATTGCATGCGAGGCACACAATAACATTTTTACTCCGAATGACACATTATATTTTTTCTTCAAACGTACGCATTTAAATAAAATAATTACAACTTGACGTTACAATAATTATAAATATATTACGTGAAGTACGTTTGCTCATCAAATATTTTTTTCTACGACCACCATGAAAAGTTGACATTTGTGCTCTATTTTGTCATCGTAAAGTTGATGGTTACTATGGAACGAGCAAAAAATTACTTTACCGCGCGTCTCCCATAGCAACGCGCGGTAAAGTGCTCAATTTGCTCGCTTAGATAAATACATATTTTTGCTGAAATCTTAATTTATTAAAATAATACTTACAAAATCTAAAATATAGGTTAGGTTCATTTTTACACTAGAAACGTGCTACAAACAATATACCTGAAGTTAGCTACATTACCAATTTAGTTAGGTTAGGTATTTAATTATATATAATAACAACTCTACTGGTGAATGTACATTGTATTACAACTTTAAATATTTAATAACACACATTTCATAATTAACAAACTTATTGGATTTAATTATTGGCGGATAATGTTAAAATTGAATGTGCATTTTTGGCAGTTTTGTATATTCATTCCAGAACTTGAAAACAGCTGACGAAGATAAATTAGACTTTGTGACTGTGACACTCACTAGAGTTTTCAGTTAGAGTTACTAAATAGGTATTATTATTTTTTTCTTTATACACAAATAACTATTACCGTCATTACCAATACGTAAGTCTGCTATTTTATAATATGTTATTTCATTGAATATAAACTGTTTATATTTTAATTTGTAGATTAATTTATATTTTACAGTTGTTGGAGGTTTTTAGTAACTTTATTCTTAGGTTATCTGGTGCATTTATAGTGCAACTTGGGGCGACATGACAGTTTTCTATTTTACAAGTTACTTCTTCTTATTCGCACATCTTATATAGTTGCAATGGATATTTATTTATTTATTTAATTTCTACGTCGCCGGAGTTTGAAGAAAAAGTATATTTGTCTAAATTAAATAAACATTTTGATAATAATACGTACTATTATACATCATTTTTCTTTTTATGTTGAAAAAGCATTTTCGATGTTCCCATAATAATAAGAAAGAATTATGTGAATCGCTAGGTTATAAAACTGTTCTTCCAATGTTGAAAATGATGTAGTGACCGTAGAAATCTACTCAATTCAGAAACAAAAATAAAACGTTTCATGGCCATCTAGGGTCCCTTGACTCATTTGAATTCCACACAACACATAATCAATAATTTCAAATGGCTGGATCCCTCGGCTGAAGATTTACATACTGCCAATCGGTTTGTGAGAGAGAAAAGATTAGCAAATTTTTCATGGTGCCTACTTGGATTTCTGTACATCCCATCATCCCTCGGGCCTACCAACTTCAACTTGCAAGTTTTCCCCACACCAGCAAAGTTCTGGTGACGTAGGATGACGTAGCAGAAAGGGTGACGTCCTTGATTGTTTGAGGGTGATCGACAGGAAACCCAGAATGCATTATTTATAAAACGGACCGTTATTTTTGGACACATTTTACGAGGTTATTAAATATTTGTAGTGTTGTTATATTGGGTTGTGACAAGGGTAAATGCTTGATATATTCGATAATATATTCGTTATTTTCTCATATTTTTAATAGCAACACAACAATTAAAATATTGATTTGAAAAATTGTCATTTCTTTATATCAAATAACAAGAATATCTCTCATAATATTTTAAGAAAAATTTGTTCATATTTATATATTTTATCCAATAAATCGATTCGTCATAAAATTAGACTTGTACATCATACCCAATTATGGGTAAATATTTTTTGTCCAAAACTGGGTAGGGTTACAGCCTTGACAGTATTACAGTTCGATTCTACATAATTTATTGTGTAGGAATACTAATTTTCAAACCTTTTATTAAATATGTCCCAGTACTATGAATTTGTAAATATTCAACAATGTCATAGGTATCTATTTTAGTAATTTTTCTTTAAATACTGCAATACGCATCGCAATTTTTTAACAAAAATTGGTACGTATATGTTATTTACCTCAGGAAAACAATTGGTGATAAAATTAAAGTTATAGCTTATACCCACTTCTGGGTAAAATTTTGTGCCCAAAAATGGGCAGATGTAAAAATTTGCTAATAGCACCATTCGATTCTAAATAATTTTTTATATATGAGTGCTTATTTTCAAAATTTTTACTCAACTGGTATAGACCCTATGATATATATATTCAACAATGGCGTAGGTAAGTACCTAAATAAGAAAAATTTCTTTAAATACTGCAATATGTGTCGTAATTTTTAAATAAAAATTAATACGCATCTGTTGTTTAACTCAGAAAAGCGATTGGTAATAAAATTAAAGTCATAGCTTATACCCATTTTTGAATAAAAAATTTGTGCCGAAAATGGGCAGAGATAAAAATTTGGCAATAGAACCATTCGATTCTAAATATTTTTTTATTTAGGAATACGAATTTGCAGAATTCTTTCTTAACTGGTATGGACCTTATGATAAATATTCAACAATGTCATAGGTACGTACCTAAATAAGAAAAATTTCTTTAAATTCTGGAATGTTTCGATTTTTTTACTTTCCGTCACCTTTAGGTAAGGAAGGTATTGTCTTTAGTCAAAAAATTCGGTGGTGAGTTTTATTTATCATGTAAACAGCTGATAGGTATATTCAAAAAAATTTAATTGACAGATGTCAGTTGCAAGTGCAAAACCAACTATAGAAAGTATAGGATCTAAAATTGGTATGTCATAGTGTTCCTCGCAAGTGACATGCAGAGAAAGGCCAAAGAGAAGATGGAAAGACTGTATCGTAGAAGGATTGAGAAAGAAAGGACTTTGTGAAGAAGATGCGTTGGACAGGAATGAGTGGAAGAGAAGAGGTAACAGCGACCCCTAATAAAATAGGGGAAAGCTGAAGAAGAAATGAAGGAAGTGTCAAGTACATTTTACTTAGTGTGTGTTTATGTTATAATTTAATTGGATTTGTAGAACCTTTTCAAATGAACTTTTGGTATGGAATTTGTAAAAAATAGTATGTGTTCGTGTTCGATTTTACATGATATTATATAGAATCTGTTCCAAGGACCTTTTGGTATGGGATTTGTACAAAATACATCGAATTGACGGAAGGTCTTGTGCTGGCCACAACAGATTTTTTTTAATTGGTACACATCTGTAGCTTGACCCAAGAAATCTATGGCGTCTTGCACCCATTTCTGGGTAGATTTTATTCAAATTTGGTGCAGATACAAATTTGAAAATGTCACTACTCGATTAAATAAATAATATCTTGATATCCAAAATATTTCTATTACTTGTTTAACATTTCCAAAGATTTACATTTTCATATTAAATTCCATTTCTAATTCACATGTAACTATGTCTGCGACTTCTATTTCGAATTTCGGACTCATATATTGTCTCCTGCACGGTACTCAAGTGACTAGGTTTTTCAAATGTCGTATATCTCTTGAAAGTTTTAGTGTCTAAGAATGTAGTATCTCGAGAAGTAGAAACTTCGCTGGAACGCCGTAACTGTTCTACTGAATCGAATTTACAATGGGGAATTCCTTGTTTACCACAACAATAGTTATTAATTATTAATAAAGTAGAATACAAATCGCGTACGTAATGTAATTGTAGAATAAAAAGATTTTTGATTACAACAATAGTAATATTACAGTGTTTGCAATACACAATGATGTTTCGGTACACCTTGTACCTTTATCTGGGTACATGTAAATTTCTATAAGATCTTCCTTACTCAGATGTAAGTACAAGATTGTACCAAAACGTCGGTTTGTAAGAAAATAAATACTGTATGACAGATTTCAAGTAATTGTTAATACCTAATATTAATATTGTTGTAATCAATAATTTAAGGAAGGTACTCAACTTTAAATTTAAAATAGTAATTTATATATTTACAAATAAGATATAAAAGATAATATTTCAAAAATTTTGGACGTATTATAGATAATAAAAGCATATGTAAACATTGTAATCTTTATCGATTCTTTGTATAATGAAAATATACATGGGGTCAGTGTGTTTCAAGTTGTGAGCAAATGCATTGCTACATTTTTTTTTTTGCATAAATTCAAGTAAGTCGTAAATGATTAACATTTCTTTTATTCAAATATATTACCGTTTTTTGTTAATAGCTTCCAAAATGTCAGTATCAAATCGTATTCCAATTCATTTTGTACAAAACTAGTTCATTACCTATCTCATTTTCGCTAATAACTCGAAAACGAAAACACGGATAATTCTAATTTTAATTTCGCTTCATTTCTCGTTAGTATTAACTAGCTGTTAGATTTTAATCACAGTAGCAATAGGATTACGTTGAAACTAATATATACGGTAATGAACTGCTATTTTTAACTTTGTTAAATCGAAAATAATTTTCCAGCAATGCTGGAAAATTCGTATATTCCCGCGCAAATCACTGACATGAGTTGGGAATGTAGCTAGCTTCATGTGATTTCCCTACTACCAGTACCAGTACCCCTTTCTTGTTTACTTGATTTTTCGACTTGTCAAATTATTATTGTGTTAATGGTCTCATCTTTTTTATTTCGATAAAATAACAAATTAACCATAACCACAAAATAGGCAATCCAATTCCTACATCTACATGTACGTGATATATCTGTGGCTTACTTATTCAAAGAAATATCGTTCAGTATTTCGAAACGTGCATAGCGTTCAGATTATTTTAGGATCTTCTCTTGATTGCACGCATCTGTAATCATAAAAATGAACGATATTACTTATCAGTTAATGATAAAAAAGTGTACCTACAGCAAAAGTTCGATTTGAGAATTGCCGTAACTGAAGTGTGGGGGGACGAGGGGAAATGTTTGACTTGTCGCACTTGTTACACTGTTAATATGTTACAATAATTTTTCTTCCTACCACCGACCATCTGATTGCACAGTAGGCTTATGCTCAAACAACCTCCGAAACAACCGTACACCTAGGTAAACTGTGCGCTTAAGGCTGGATGCGCAGACTCTGTGGTCAAAATATTGCAAAGTCATTGTCAAGTTTGGGTATCAGAAAAAATAATTCGCATTCAATCATCTAATTTTGGTTTAATTTGGAAATGAAAAACAGTAAAAACAACTACAAACATGGTAACTATTTATATAAACCATTTAGAGGTAATTACGAAAAAGAATCAATTGCTGAACGGAATTTCACAAAAAGAACTGTAGTACGTACAACATCTAACAGTTATTTACATTTGAGTGCGTGTAAGTTGTATTTTACAGCGCGACAGCTTTGTTTAAGGCACGAGCCCATAAGGCGAGTGCCTTATTAGCTGGAGCGCTGTAAAATACTTCACGCACGAGAATTGTATCAAATTTTTTGGCCGACGATAATGAAAATCACTTTTTTTTAATGAGATAAGTTATACTTCTGAAAAGGGTTAGTTTAAAATACTAGGGTTAAGTCAATTTCCAAATTTGATTTTACTTACCTTCATTAGAGTACGTCTTCTAGCGAAAATTTATTTGTAATAATAGACGTTGCTTATGACTGCTAATATATTTATTTGCTCATGTTTTCTTCGTAATAAATAATAGGTAGGTGTCGATATTTGACATTTCATCAATGTTTGCCTCGCGTATTTGACAGGTATATCGATCGGTGACTATGTCGGTAACGGCGGATTTTTACAATAATGGCAGATGTCGCTGCCGTGATTTTGGTTTACATAAATTAATTTTAAATATAGGAAATGTTAAAAAAAATAACTTACATAGGTAGTATTTTTTTACATGAACTTTATTATAGTAAAGATGATTTCTTTTCTAAATGTCCATAAACGTCCAGTGTATTTTGATTATTTTACCGCATAGTTAGATAAGTTACAACACAGTAAGCGTAAAATGTAGGTTACACTTGCTGTGTATACAATTGTAAAGTTCCCATTACAGTTCAGGAGGACAAAAATCTTATTACCTATTTTGAATTTAATTTACTTAAAAGTCTTCCTCTGTTACATATTAAAAATCACTAACATGCACCATAAACCACATTCTCATAAACCCCACATTATCCCTTACTTTGTGCATTAGTGTTACACCTTCTTATAGTAAGTATGTTATACCACACATAGGTACTCGTAAAGTCGTAAAGCTGTTTATCCTCTTTTGTCGTAAATCGAGCAGTCGTTTTTCATTTTTATTTCTCATAAAGCTAGAGGACTAGACTGGAGTAAATGCAATAAACAGACAAGAAGTTGTCTGATGATGTTTTATCCACCGATAAAACTGTTCAAAAATATGGAATATACCTATATGAATTGTCTTGATAGTTCTAATTATTTTTGTCTTGTGATCTGTTTGCACTTTTTTATCTACCACTCCTACACGGTTAAAGATAGCAAGCTGCGGGTTAAAAATTTGGAATCTACATGTAATTCTCTAAAATGTGGTACTGGAAAAATGTTTATCGTTGAGTGGTTTAAAAATGATAGAGTGTTAAACATATATAATTTTTTTCACAAGTTACTAGTAATTTTGTCTTGTGCTCTGTTTGCTCATTTTTATCTACCACTCCTACACGGTTAAAGATAGCAAGCTGCGGATTAGAAATTTGGAATCTACATGAAATTCTCTAAAATACGGTTCTGGAAAAATGTTTATCGTAGAGTGGTTTAGAAATGACAGAATGTTAAACATAAATGAATTTTCTTACAAGTTGTCAGTACTTTTGTCTTGTGCTCTGTTTGCACATTTTTATCTACCACTCCTACACGGTTAAAGATAGAAAGCTGCGGGTTAAAAATTTGGAATCTACATGAAATTCTCTAAAATATAGCTCTGGAAAAATGTTTATTGTAGAGTGGTTTAGAAATGACAGAATGTTAAACATAAATGAATTTTCTTACAAGTTGTCAGTACTTTTGTCTTGTGCTCTGTTTGCACATTTTTATCAACCACTCCTACACGGTTAAAGATAGAAAGCTGCGGGTTAAAAATTTGGAATCTACATGAAATTCTCTAAAATATAGCTCTGGAAAAATGTTTTTCGTTGAGTGGTTTAAAATTGATAGATTGTTAAACATAAATGAATTTTCTCACAAGTTGTTAGTACTTTTGTCTTGTGCTCTGTTTGCACATTTTTATCTACCACTCCTGCACGGTTAAAGATAGCGACCTGCGGGTTAAAATTTGGAATCTACATGATATTCTCTAAAATATGGTTCTGGAAAAATGTTTATCGTTGGGTGGTTTAAAATTGATAGAGTGTTAAAAATATATGAATTTTCTCACAAGTTGTCAGTACTTTTGTCTTGTGCTCCGTTTGCACTTTTTTATCTACCACTCATACACGGTTAACGATAGCGGCCTGCGACTTGAAAATTTAGAATCTAAATGAAATTTCCTAAAATATACTCTGGGAAAATTTTTCCAGTCGAGTGATTTAGAAATGATAGAATGTTAAACATTATACATATATATATATATATATATATATATATATATATATATATATATGTATATATATATATATATATATATATATATATATGTCTGTAAATCAAGTAAATGGATAGAATTTTTGAAAAATTAAAAAAATGTGTACGACAAATGTTGTAGTAGAGAGTTTAAAGATACAATAAATGTTTTACTTTCGAAAATCGGTGAAGTGGTTATCAAAAAATCTCGTTTTAAAATTTTTAAACAATCGCCAATTTGTCCTTTGAAAATATAAAAATAATTGTAAATAAAAATGTTTTAGAGAGCTAAAAGGTAAATTTGAAATTTTTTCCTTAACTACGAATCGGGGCATCAAATCAAATCAAAAATTGGAACTAAGAAAAGTTGTTTGTTTTAATAAGTTTTAATTGCCATTTTCGGGTGTAATATATATATATATATATATATATATATATATATATATATATATATATATATATATATATAATTTCCCATTACTTTTGTCTTGTGCTCAGTTGTCTACCGTTTTCTATTAAATCCAAATGCAACGTACTCTATCTGTATTCATAAGATTATATATTGAATAATTCAATGGCAATGATAGCAATATCAATGATAACTTTTATACTACGTTCGTATAAAGTTCGATATGAAAGATTTGCATGCTAGAAACTGTGTCACTAAAGCAAGAAAGATCAATAACACAAACACAAATGCAGGAAGAAAATAATTACGTATTTTTTAACACAATGTATATGTATATGAACCTCGTTTGAATGCAGTGCGATAAAGGTGGAGTACTAGTTTTATTTCGCTATAAAGATATCTCGAAATCTTACTAATAAATCATTTGTTCTTGGGAACAAACGCTGGTGCATAGCAACTACTTATTCAGATGCATTCGAGCGTTTTCTTATCCGACTATATATTTTACTAGAATACATTGCATTTTCCACCTATTCGAACGGATAGATATCTTAGAAACTGCAAGAGTGCCCAATTTTGTTACTTTCAAAAGGTGGACTGTAGGGTAGGTTTTTCAAGCCAGCTTTTGAAGAAATACTTATTGCATATAAATTTTTACATTTTTTATCGTAATCTAATAGCTGATTTTCATCACCGATTCTTAAAATTTAAACCATTTTGTACCAAATTTTTAAGTCTTTGTTGCAGTCAGGTTACAAGGCATCAAAACCCAATGCCCCATTTCACCAAAATCTTCAAAATTTTCAAAAATCTAATTTTTATGTTTCTAGATACTATTTAATGAGCTGATTCCAAATTTTGAAACCGCAGGTCGATATCTCTTTTCATTCTCGAGATATTTACATTTCAAATTTTACCCATTTTTGGGTAATAACCCTAAAATGGGTGGAGATACAACCATGGCGACTTCACCATTCGATTCTATGGGCAAAATTACATAAGTATACCAATTTTCATTATTTTTGAACGACGCATACAATCTCTATAGCAAAATAACTGAAAATGGCCAAAAATCGCAAAAATCCTAAGGGGTACCCCTTAGGATTTTTTCAGATTTTGGTAATTTTCAGTTATTTTACCCTAGAAATTGTACACATTGTTCAAATAAATTGAAAATTGGTATACATATGTAATTTTGCCCGTAGAATCGAATGGTGAAGTCGCCAAGCTTGTATCTCCACCCATTTTAGGGTTATGACCCAAAAATGGGTAAAATTTGAAATGCAAATATCTCGAGAATGAAAAGAGATATCGACCTGCGGTTTTAAAATTTGGAATCAGCGCGTTAAGATGTATCTAAATGTATAAAAATTGGATTTTTGAAAATTTTGAAGATTTTGGAGAAATTGGGGCATTTGGGTTTTGTAACCTGAGTGGAACAAAGACTTATATTTTTGACAAAATTAATTCTGTTAAGGGTGACATTATTTTGATTTTATTAATCACAGATTCCTGGGGCTAAAATCGATTCCGGAAAGTGTACCATTTAACCAGTATTCTACTTCAAAGTTCTTTAAAAAAAATTAATTTGCTTATAATAACAGAACGCTTTTTCGATTTGGTTGATATTTGGTATGACAGTTCATATGGTCTTTTAAGATGATACTTGTTATTGTTAGTGAACCACTAACGCAAGAAACATTGTGTCTGATCGCGAACCTGGGTGAACCGGGTTCGATCCCGACAGACGCCAAATATTTCCAATTTTAAATGGCACAAAAGTGACCCCTGTGGTGCACAATTTGACAGCACAAAATCTTAATTCATAGATACAATTCGTAGATGGCTTTGATCGGACTTCTTTCAAAAATTTTACTGTAACTGCACCGCTATTTTTTTTAAATAAATTTAATCTAGCAGTCTATTCAAATGTCAAACAATTAATTTTAAATGACAGTAACGATTTCAGTGCATACGTGCGTAATTCCTGCTGGGCATTATTTGTTTTGTAAAATCTTAAACGGCTGACAGTTTTTAAATTTTGGAACTTCCTAACTGGTCTACAATTCAGGAATCAGCGATGAAATCAGCCGTTCATATCAGAGACAGGGTAGGTTAGGTTATATGCGTATTTTTGTGTCTAATGAAATAATAGATTTCAACCATTCCGTAACCATCCCTCCATAATTCCAATCAAATTCGCCATCCGTTATTTCGACCTCCGGTGGAGTAGTGAAAATCCATACACCTTGGCTGCACGCTAGCGGGACGCTTGTGTGTGCGTCAGTACGGCGCGTCTCTACGTTGAGGTTAACACGTTTGTGTTGCAGGGGGCAGCTTCCCGCTACGTCCGTCGGATGGCGCTGAAACCCCAGGCGCTTAGAAAAGCGCTTCTAGGATTGGTGGTACTCGCCCTAGGACTCACGTTCTATCTGTACTGGGTGCAAGTGGATAGGAATGGAATACGAGTTACCAGACGATACGAAAAGAGGTAAGAAGTTTTTGATTGTGGGAAAGATTCCATAACTTGTCCGAAAGGATTCGGTACCGGTATCGCTAAGATTTCATTTTATATACCAATTAGCTTCCAAAAAAGTTTTTGTAGTAGTAACGGTACCGTTTGATACAGGATAAGTTACAGAATCCGAATATATACAAGATGTGGCAATTAAATAACAAGAGTGATCTTAGAAAATTGACAAATATTGCCACCTTCAATGTACTCTCTTCCCCGAACCCTACACCGCCCGATGCGAATATTTCATTGTTGGAAGCAATGCCTGTAGGCCTTTTTTGTTAGGTTGTTCATAAGCTCTGCTGATTTTCTATAACTACATCTCGGCTCCGAATTTGGTGCCTTTTAACGCAGAATTACAATTTGGGAATAAAAACAAGTCACATGGCACTAGGTCAAGTGAGTACCAACAAGGTGATTTTGTATTTCGTCAAAAAATGTGTTGCCGGACAGGGCGTATCCATCACATTTCAGCCCTTTTTCTTCTCTCCTATGCATGAAGGGTTTTCAAAACCTTCTTGTAATATGATCGGTTAACGAAGTGCCCCTCAGGCACCCAATCCATGTGAACAATCACTCGCGTTTCAAAAAAAACCATGTCAGTTCACGGCCGAGACGCTAATCATCTCCGATCTCTTTTCTTCCCCATTTAAATCATCTAAACTGCTCGAAAACTTGAGTACTAGATAGACCCTCATCACCATAAACTTTCTTCAACAATTCTGTAGCGGATTTTTTACTTCACAGAAAATTTCATATTGACTCTAACATAATTCCGGAGGAGTACTAGAAAGTAGTTAACTTCAATCAAAGGCTACTGCCGAACGGTTTGCCTAATTATCTTGAAATTTTAACAGTAGATGAAGAGAGGATGACAAATTAATATGACATAGCTTGAATGTTGCCAAATTTATCTCGTTATTTAATCGCCACACCTCGTATCATCATAACTTAACAATCTTAGTTTTCGAATTGCTCTTTTCACGACCTTTTTAAGACATCGTGAAGTATATTGTTATTAAATCATTTTGATCCTTTTTAACTTCATTCATTTTCATTAAAATATTAAGGAAACTGTGCATTTGATTGAACTATAAGATATTTCGGGCTGAGCCAAAATCAAAAGTCTGACTCGCATCAACTTTTGCAAATGATTGACGATAAAAATCTCTTCAGCTTGGCTCGATGATCGACTCGAAATCGAGGCGGGCTTCGGACCGGGCCGGGCCAAAGTTCGAAATCGAATGCATCCCAAAATAAAAGAATAGTACTTCATAAAGATGTACACTCCAAGAAAATGAGTTTTAAATTTAATTTATAGAAAGAATTTAATGTTTTCCATCAGGGAATTGTGCTGTCTGCTTCTTACTTCTTATATAAAAGACGGCGGTTATTCGAAACCGGTATACGTCATATCGTACGTAATTATATCTTCGCAAACTTCGTTAGAATAAAATATGAAAAGCATATTGCAGAGGTTGTCAATTAGAAATCTATTCCAGAGAACTAATGCAGAGAACTCCCTTATCCGTCTGCAAACTTAGAGATTTTCCAGCACTTAGCGATGAAGACGGAGGAAATCTGAATAGGTAATTTGTTTGCTTGACTAGTAATGACTACAAACCTCAAATCTGTCGTAGAGAGAGTTACACTACTCGCAGTGTTAAAAAAAAACAATTCGAAGTAGCTTATGAACAAAAAAACATGTCTTAAATGTAATTAAATGTCAATTTGACACAAGATTTGCATGACATATTTTTATTAATTAAAGATTTTCTTGTAGAATCGTACTTTACAAATGGAAATAAATTAGAAAACACCGACTGGCAATATTTTTTTGCTGCCTGTTTTAATGAATTTCTGGAATATTTTCCCAATGAAGCAGCAGATTACACTTATAATGCTATTTACAAGGTCGTAAAGACAACTGTAGCGTTATTTCGAGAAAATGAAAGTGTTGAAAGAAAAACCGGTAGCGGAAGACCAAGGAAGAGAACAGTCGAAGTACTTGATAATGTCAGACAAATTATGGAGGAGACTCCATCGATATCCGTTCGAAGCATCAGTCAAGAGCTAAATTTATCCGTTGGTAGCATACATACGATTTTGAAAGAAAATTTGAAACAGTTCCCCTATAAAATTAATTTATTTATATTGCTGTATTTGATTGTAGTCAAAAACCGGTGCTGAGGATGGTTACTAAGTAACCGAAACCGGTCCACGTTTTAATTAAAGAACAGTGTGAACAAGACTTCGGTGTTTTTCTTTTTTAAATCTTCCTTCATCCTTAATTGAAGAATTTTTTGATGATAAATTAATTAGTAGAAATTTATGTCCACCAAGATCTTCAGAGTTGCAAGTCCCGACTTTTTTCTCTTCTCTTATTTAAATATTTTTAAAAATCGACCTCAAAATTTAATGGATTTGGAAATTAGAGTAATTGAAAAAATGAAACGACGAGTGCATTTGTTCCTTGAGAATAATTTTCTTCTTAAAATTACATTTCAATTTTGACAACTTGACTTTTGAATTGAATAACGATCAGACTTACGTTTCTCTGTTCACAGCCTACTCCGAATTGATTTTTTTTTCTTGAACACGCTGTATATGCGCTGCGTCGCATTTCATGTTTACCCTGCCATACTAATGTGGTCATTATGGCGGTTTACACGGCTATAAAGTTACTTGCCTAATATAATTATTGAATTCCCTGTTCACTTTGCATTTCTACATGTGCTGGAGTATCGATCCTTGAATTTACGTAGTTTACAGTTAAAAAGTTAAAAATTGGATTAGTTATAGTTGTATTTAATCAATAAACGCGAATTTGTTCCGACTTTCTTATTTCTTTAATAATAGAAGTAATAAAAATCAATAAGCAATATCTGGAAGTTGAAGGACAGATTTTTAATCACATATAGAAGAAAATGATATAGGAAGACTATTAATTTTAAACAAGGACACAATAGAAAATGTTATTACTACTAAATTGTTGAGCGAAGTACAGAGGTGGACAGAAAAAAAATAGGACACGTCGAAAAATAAAGTAAACTTTTTTCTATAAGATTTATGTCCGGTTTCTCCAAAGTAACTTAAGAATTAAGTCGTTGCTTATTCCTAAGTTCCACCTTAAAGGCCTATTTATAATAAGGTAACGTTAAACGCAATGTGACCGTTAACGCAAACACAAAATCTGTGATTCATAATAAACGCCAAAGATAGTACTTTTCGGGGTGGAACTCCAAGATTACGCTATAATAGCGTTTCCCTAACAACCGTTGATAGAGAAAAGAAGGTGAAACGTAAGGGGTATTTTTCACTACGCTATCATAGCGTAGTTTTAGGATCCTACCCTAGACCCGATATTTTCATCTCGGTTTAAACTGCCGGTTAAGTTAACTGTCGGTTATAAGAACAATGTGGCATCAAAAAATTGACACATGTGCAATTTTTACAATTTAGAGCTGGTTTTTCAATATCTTGTTAATATTTGAACTAAAAGTTAAATAAACAAAATTGAAACGAAATAAACGGTCAAGTAACAGATTTATCATTGCTGTCAATAAAACGTTGCAATATTGTTTACTTAACTAGAAGTTAAAATTTTAACCAGAGATTGAAAAACCGGTCCTTAGACTATGATATCGACTTTGTGTGTTTCTTTTAACTGACAGTTAAATTAATAGGCTGTTTAATCGAAAATGAAAATACCGTACCCTAATCAATCAGAAGAATTCGGTACATATCTTTGAAATTCGGCTCACTTTTTTCGTATGACATACATAAGTATAAATAAGGTTAGTATTATAAAATAATTTAAATAGAAATGAACAGTGACGAAAATATAATATTTACTTTGAAGATGTGACAGTACGTGAACTTGTCGATAATACAGATTTTTATAGTAAAACTGAAACTCCAAATTCTGATTGGCTAGCGGTACAGCATTAGATATGATGAGAGTTGGTCTCTTCTGATTGATAATATTTGAGTAACTGTGTTCACAGGACCCACACACACATGATACATACTCATACACTCACACACATACATACCCACAGACATTATTGTAAAAATGTTAAAATCGGATTGTGGGGACATCAAAACGTGCTTATTCACTAAAATCACTACTCGTATATGCAACTTTCAGCACGATCCCTATACCGTCTTTTCCTAGGGTAGCAGGAGGTAAAAAAAAGTGCAAAAATGTTTTTGTCAATAGAAACAACGACCAAAGCTTACTATAAAAATGACAACCTATTTTTTTTTAATATTGTGCGTCGAATATGTAAAGCACGTTAAGTTGCCATTGAAAGATATGCTATTATATTAAGCTCAGGCAACTCTAGTTAAATAAAATAATGAATCTAAAACACTAGGAAGGTAAACCACTTTTTATTTTCGTTTTTCCCGCTTTTATCTTTTGTTTTATTTCCTTTACTAATGACTTGTACCTTCCTGTTAAATTTTCCTCACAGCAGCATCCTACATTTAAAATATGTCTTGCATTATATAAAAACTTTAACGTATACTTTCCATTTTGTCTGTAAATTTGAATAGAATAAATTACCTATTCCTAAACTAATTTTGTTAACAGCTGTTTTATTATTCTGGTTACTATCAAAATCCTGATTTGCTTAAGCCGTAAATGTATAGTTTTCTGTAGTTCAAAGCAAACATCGACCCACGAAAACCATTCAGATAAGGCCTTAGAATATTTGTTCAGACTTTACGGCTTTACGGTCTTAAGGCATTTAAATGAATGGGTAGAAAATTATATGAGAAATAAAAACTATCAAACTATAACAAGATAATTAACATCTACACAGTTTTGTGGTTAATGCTTTGAGGCAAATATTGAATGACCTTAGTTTTGTTCTGAACATATTCTATGCTGTACCTATGCTTTTAACTCATGTGATCCTTAATGAATATTTATGTATAATTATAGACGCTGAGATTTTAATTGCAGGATATAATTTGATACGACGATCAGGTAATTTACGTAAATTCAAATCTAGAACGAATTGAGATTACGATGATTTGGTACTAATTATTTTAGTTAGATATTTGCCGATATTTACAAGGGTTGAACAGTATTTATAGTCCCTAACATAGCAGGCTCTGAAATATTGTCTCATAACAACAGCAATTGTTTATTGTTCATCTGTCAAACGAAGTACGAAATTTGGGGGTCTATTCAGAACTCAATATTTGTGTTGTCGTTATGGTCTTTATGGTTGTTATGTACTGTAAAGATTGTTAAAATCAAATTTGGTATTCTCAGAACTGAAGGTGGTTACCGTCAACAATTGTTACGTGTTTTGACAGTCTTTATCATAACGACTGCTAAAACTATGTATTTATGGTTGTTATCACGTTGTTATTTCTAATATTTGACATGTGACAGATTATTACATCAATCAAATATTATGAATAATGGCCTTTCTGCTAAATATTAGCAGGATGCAGTTGATTATTCGAATGGATCCTGCTTCGACTTAAATAATGATAATAAGAACGATAAAAACCGTCGTGGACGAAAGTTACTTTTGACGTAAATACATATTTCTTCAGTGGTAGGAATTAACATACCCGTTCTAAATAATTTAGAAGTTTTCAAATATGACACAAATGTCATATTCTTCTTTAGTTGTTTTGGCAGAATGTTTGCATTTTAAATATAATTGGCAACACATTATTAAAAGAATAAAGCGTTGACGTATAAGGTTAGGTTAAGTTCATATATGCATAATGAAGTTAGCTATTGTCAAATAATCTGGTTCATTCACAAGTATTATTTTGTAAAGATTGTCAATAATACCGACGTAGGTTCTGAATTGAGAAATTCATAAAGATTGTTACAAATGTCTTTATGATAACAATCTTTATATCCGTAACAACCTTTATGACTGTGTTTCTCTGAATAGGCCACATAGTAGGCTTTAAAATATTGTCGTCATAACAACAGCAATTGTTTATTGTTCATCTGTCAAACGAAGTACCAAATTTGATTATTCTAGTGTTAATAATTTACAAGTCAAAAAATCTGATGTGACCAGTACATTACCTTCCAGTAATTCTATGAGCATACACTATTTTCTACAAATTCTTACAAATTGCAGTGACAAAGACGACTGGAGCTTTATGTCCTCACTCTAATAATATTGCCACAAATAGTTACGACAAAAACATTTGTATGTTTTATTTTCTGCTTTCAGATTCGCGGAACCAATCTGGACCTGGGACTGCGTAGAAAACCACTGCGAAAGACGATTGAAAAAACCAAATGAAGAAGCAGAAACATTGGACACATGTAACATGTTGTGTGGTTCAACTCAGTTATGGCCCCAACCCACAGGTCCAGTTCAGTTAGGCTCTCATTACGTTGAATTTCTACCCAATCAAATTAAGTTTGACATAGATGAACTCCAACCAGGTTATGCGTTACTTGTTGAAGCCAAGGATGTGTTTATTCAAAACGTTTTTAGTCTAATAACTTCGGAAGTCAGTGCGCGGATTAGTACAAAAAATCCTATTAGTTTGTTTGTAATAAAAGTAATTATAACTCATAACCGTATGGTGTTGAAATTAAACACAGACGAAAGTTATAATTTAACCATAAAACCAGATGGAAAAGACTTATTGGCTATTATAAAAGCCAAAACGTTTTTTGGTGCCAGACATGCTTTGGAAACTTTGTCGCAATTAATGTGGGGGCATGAGACGTACCATGGGACTATACTTCGAATAATCCGAGGGGCCTCTATACAAGATAGTCCCAAATTTCCTTACAGGGGCCTTATGTTGGACACTTCTCGCCATTTCTTCAGTGTCCAATCAATAAAACGTTTATTAATCGGAATGGCGTCAAACAAACTAAACATCTTTCATTGGCATTTAACCGATTCTCAAAGTTTTCCTTTCGATTCCCCCCGCGTGCCTCAAATGGCCGAATATGGTGCCTTATCACCAGAACTGGTATACACAGTCGACGATATCAAAGAATTGGTACATTTTGCCAAAATTAGAGGTATTAGAGTTATTATAGAAATAGATACACCAGCTCATACCGGAAATGGTTGGAATTGGGGAGTTAAAAACGGTTTAGGACAACTTGCTGTTTGTGTTAACGAACAACCGTGGTTTGAATATTGCGGGGAACCCCCATGTGGTCAACTTAACCCTGAAAATCCAAATACATACAAAGTGTTAGAGGATTTGTACAGAGATATATTAGAAAGTACAGATGAACGAGAATTATTTCATCTAGGAGGCGATGAAGTTAATTTGCATTGTTGGGAGGTACAACAAAGTGTTAAACCAAGTCCAAATAATTACACTGATCTTCACGACACATGGGGGAATTTTACATTGCAAGCTATAAAGCATTTACAATTAGCAAATTCAGGCCAAATGATACCAAATATAGTATTATGGTCCAGTGATCTAACCAAACGTCCATATTTAGAAAAATATTTAAATAAACATCGAATTATTGTCCAAACTTGGGGAGGAAGTACTTGGCCAGAAACTACCGATCTTCTCGACTTAGGATATAGAATAATAATATCCCATGTAGATGCTTGGTACTTAGACTGCGGTTTTGGAAGATGGCGCGAAACCGGAACAGCCGCTTGTGATCCGTACCGCACTTGGCAAACTATTTACACTCATCGCCCATGGCAACGGCTTCGTCTGCCACCAAACAAACGCTCTTTAGTCCTAGGAGGGGAAGCCTGTCTCTGGACAGAACAAGTGGAAGAAGTTTCCTTAGATACTAGACTATGGCCTAGAGCAGCAGCTTTAGCAGAACGCCTTTGGAGTGACCCAGGGTTAGACCTGGAGACTCTAGCAGTTCACGAGGATGTATATACTAGATTAGTGACGCAAAGAAATAGATTAATAAAACGGGGTTTAAACGCCGAGGCAATATGGCCGGAATGGTGTAGTCAAAATCCGGGGAAGTGTCTATGATTGATAATCAGTATTGTGCCTATAGACTGAAATAAATTGAATGCATGTTTGTATATAGTACGACTTGATAGGATATGCAAATTATTTTCTAGTTCAATAAATCATTAAAAAACTCTTTAACATTTCATTTATTTTGTAATGTACCTGCCATTTTTTTGTAGATTGGACTGTGCGATTTATTACAACAAATTACTTATCTTTATCTCTAAATCTATAGAAGATACAATAAATAATACAATAATATAATCCTTTTTATATAATATTATTTCTATTCAAAAACGCTGTAAAGGTCAATTTAGAAATGTTTTTTTTTTATTATTTTCTTTCTAAACATTGTTATATTTGCTGAATAACTCTGAAAATTAGTATAATTATGTAGTTATATTCGTAGAATCGATTGATGATTTTTCCATTTGAAGTTACTGCTAAAAGACATACCCATTTCTGACTAAACTATTAGATACTTCTCAACGCGCTGATTCCAAATTTTGAAACCGCAGGTCGATATCTATTCGTTCCCGAGATATTTGTGTTCAAAGTTGGATCCCAGAAACACCCATTTTTAAGTTATAGCCCTAAAATGGGTGGAAATATTGATTTGCCAATATCATTATTCGATTCTACGGGCAAAATTACATAAGTATACCCATTTTCATAATTTTTAAACAATGTACTCAATTTCCAGAACAAAATAATTGAAAATGGCCAAAATCTGAAATATCGTAAGATATTTTGCTATTTTTGGCCATTTTCAGTTATTTTACTATGGAAATTGTATTCGTTGTTCAAAAATTTTGAAAATTGGTATACTTACAGAGAGTATATTTTAAAATGCAACATTATAGTTCATCACTTCCATGGTTACTCACTATTGTCAAAAATGACAGCAATGTAATATTTGTCCATTTTAAAATGCAACATTATAAATAGTATTGCAGCACAGGAGATACCTCCAAAACACATCACAAATGGTATCAATTATTATTACGACCGACTAGAATATTGCCTCAGAGTGATTGGGGGTATTTTTTAATATTTATTACATGAAAATTATGAATTTTTGTAAGCTAAAGTTTGTTAAGATGTACAACATTCATGTTTTGATTATTTGTTAATCGTATGTAGGCTAATTTATTGGAAATTAGTTTTGATAATACAAAACTACAAATTTTGTATATTGCATTTTAAAATGGACAAATATTACATTGCTGTCATTTTTTGACAATAGTGAGTAACCATGGAAGTGATTCCCCATATGTTGCATGTTAAAATAAATTCCCTGTATGTAATTTTACCCGTAGAATCGAATGGTGATGTCGCCAAGTCTGTATTTCCACCCGTTTTGGGGTATTACCCAAAAATGAGTATTTTTGGTTTTAACTTTAAAGACAAATATAAAAATGACTTTTGAGGTAATAACTGAAAGTGTTGTTTATCATTTCATGTGCACGCAAAAATATCTAATTCTATTCTTTCTTTCTATAAGGAAGTTCCTATTTGTCAGAGATTCTTCCAATTCATTGCCACGATTGGCTATATTTCTTATGGATACATACACAAATCGTGTGATACATGACATGAGAGAAAATTTCATGCTGAATTCAAATTTTCTAACCGTGTTATCGTTTTCCATATTCTGTTTTATTTTTCAATAGATATGTACGAGTGTATGCTTCAAAGGTAAGTAAAGAATAAATATTATTTATAAACGTTAATAAGCACAATACATAATTTTTGATTTAATAATTATATTTGTGCATGTTCCGAGATAATCTTTTAATTAGAAAAATAAATTTAGGATGTACACAATAGCCAGGAAATTAAAAATACAATTTCCGATACACACCGGCGTTAAACTAATAATTCAAAGATTGATTTCTATATTTAACACACCGTATTTCATCCTTTTCAATATGATGACACAAATAAATATATTGAATCCCAATCAAGCTTTCATAGATTCTCCTCGTCGTCGGTAACTTAGTTTCGCGTGGCCTAATTTTGTGTGTGAGTGTACCAATTACCCATACAGTACAGTCAAGCTCACTATTGGCATGCATGCGGTTTTAGTTCAAATTGCAGCAATATCCTTTCAGCCGCACAATCAATAACGTAATTAGGGTATTACAACACCGTATAGCAGAATATTAGAGTGGGGGCGATCTATAGGATCAGACAAATTATAATAAGGCTGTGTCCGATGTTGCACTTTTATCACGCTAATATCTAAATCCTAAATTTATATGCCCTAAATCTAGTGATTGTTTAGGATTTTAGGAATTAGATTTTAGGGTTTTGCAGGAGTATACTATGCCTTGAAGTTGGCGCACACTAATAAAACAAATCATGTTCATAGCTTCTTAGCTTATATTTTATGAATTATAATATTAAAATTTAATCTGAAGCAGCAAATTAAATCGAATTATATAATTCATTTTTGTTATTCTAAAGTGTCGCCATATAAACCAATGGATATCACTAGTGTGTCATTCGCAGTTTTATTTATGTGAAGAAGACCTAAATCCTAAATACTAAATGCCAAAATGTGACATGGGACACATTCTTACAGGCCTATTCTACTAAAAAAATATGTATCGTTATGACTCGTTACTACGCGATAAGTCGTTATGATAACGATTTTTGCCAAAACCCTATTCTGTTAATTTATTTATCGTTACGAATCGTTACACATCGTTATTTCATATCGTTTAATAACGACAAGTTCACATGCATCGTTGAAGTCGTAAAGTTAGACATATTTTGAGAACAAAAGTAAAAATGGCTGAAGAATATATTTTGTTAATTCTAGCTGAGCAAGAGATTCTGCAAAGATGAGTATTTATTCACTTCTGTACACTAATTATATATATATAATACTTTTTAGTATTAGGCATTTTATTTATATTTCAGAAATATATTTAAAAATTTAGATTTAGATAATATTTAGTGGACGAAGGACTCTAGGCTGTTCTGCATGTTGATAAGGGTAGAAAAAAGAAAAATCCAAGGTTTTTTCGTTGCAGAATGTAAATAATAAATAAATAATTTTCAAATACATTCTGCAATGAAAAAACTTTTTCTTTTTTCTAGCCTTAGATAATATTATTTAATATATTGATATATATATATATATATATATATATATATATATATATATATATATATATATATATATATATATATATATATATATATATTATAATATAGAATATAGATGCACTATCTATGTATTTAAAAATTATATATTTGTATAGGGATGTCGGATTATATAATCGTACACTGCGTGATACATCAGATCCTTTTACCCGGTCCCACAGAATTTAAATGACTTGTAAGTCTTTTCCATATTTCTTCCAATTCTTCAGTGGACAATTTATTAATTCTTAATGAACTGTTATTTTCCAGTTCTTGAACATATATTTCATACTGTCTTTGAGTTCTTCTCGAAGCCCTTTTCTTTATATCCATTGTCAAATTCAATTAAATAAATAAACAATGAATCGATATGTCAAATTTAAATTGAAAAACATATAAAAATTTATTCTGTGAACATATACATGAAGTTAGATATTATCGTTATAATCATGATAACGATAATTTATAACGATCTGATTAGTAGAATAGGTTTTTGGCATTTGTCGTTATTAAAGTCGTTTAACCAAATGCTTAGCGACAGTCGTTCAGTAACGATATCGTTATACATTTTTTTAGTAGAATAGGCCTGTTAGTTTCTTATCCAATAAATGCATTCTTGCAGTCTTGTACCCTCGAACAATTTTATCTCCACAATTCAAAGTTGTAAAGATAAACAGACTTATACTTCATCCAAGTCAGACAGGTGAACTGGGTTTATCCGAGAATAAAGGACTCAAACAACAGGATTCCAGGATGCAGTATTGAATTAGCAAAAATTTATCAGCTTGCTGACGAGTGTAAACTAGAACGTGACTGAACATAAGTCTCAAAATATGAACAGGAAAATTTACAGCGTTATTTTCAATGGAAAAGTTGAACAAAACAAGAAACTCTGAAAGATTGTTATCCATTGTAATAGACAATAAATGTCCGATGTCGGAATTCACTTATAGGTCATATAACATTTTTTGATCGTAATGACCCGCGGAATATATGTTATAAGTTTGTCGGTCGAGTCGCGGAACACCCTGTATAATTCATTTCAGTACTGAAATCATTAGAAGAAAATAAAACCGGAGCAACCCTGATTATTTTTAATGGATAATGCTTGGAAAATATTGGATATCAAATTGTTATATAATATCTGAAGTTTAATCATTATTTTTTAGTTATTTATTCACCCTGTTCTTGTAAGTTAACGAATAATTTATAAACGTATAATTGTAGCTTTGAACAGAAAATTATTGATTACATTATTAATGCTAGAATCTATGTTTGCACAAGAACATTGTTTCAAACTTAAACAAAAGCACAAAGTAAGCTATAATAACACTAATGTTTTGCTTATTGTTTCATTATATATTTTGTATTGCAAGTAATTTATTGACTCAAGTATTTACAGTAGTAAAAAAATATATCTATTCAAAATGGCCGCCTTTTGCTTTACTTCAACTCCTTAGAAGAGAAGGCACACGCAAAATTTGGCTCAATTAAGTTAAAGAAGGCAGTGAGGGAACTACTGACACATATGATTCGTACTGCCATTGCAGAATGGTAGGATCGTTAAAGCCAAAGGCGGCCATTTTGAATAGATGCGTTAAAAAAATCCTAACTCAGAGTAGGCTATGAACAAAAAAACGTAAGTCAATTTTAAAGTTTTAACTAAATATCAATTTAACAGGAGTTATTGTCAAAGATGTTATCCAGAGAAAACACAGCTTGTCTTCTTGAATCCTTATTTTAGAAATAGCAATAAATTAGAAAACGGTAGACCAGTTAGGAAATTCCAAAATTTAAAAACTGTCAGCCATTTAAGATTTTACCAAACAAATAATGCCCAGCTAGGAATTACGCACGTATGCACTGAAATCGTTACTGTCATTAAAAATTAATTATTTGACATTTGAATAGACTGCTAGATTAAATTTATTTAAAAAAAATAGCGGTGCAGTTACAGTAAAATTTTTGAAAGAAGTCCGATCAAGACCTTCTACGAGTTGTACCTATGAATTAAGATTTTGTGCTGTCAAATTTAGTAGTGTCTTTTACTTAGTTTTTATGAGGGTACATAATATCTTGTGTACCTCATAAAAACTATGTAAACGGCACTACTAAATTTGACAGCACTTAATTCATAGATACAATTCGTAGATGGCCTTGATCGGACTTGTTTCAAAAATTTTACTGTAAATGACAATATTCTGTATCCTCCTTTATTATCTTTTTTCCTTAAAATTACATTTCTCGATCAATTTTAAGAACTTGATCTTTGAATTCAATAATGATCAGGCATACGTTTCTGTCTTTATAGCCTACTCCGATTTTTTTCTGAACAAACTATATTTAGCTAATTTGTTGAAACACAACGAAGTTATTGACTGCTATTAAATTTTTAAAGAATCAGAAAAGGATTTTAATTTGAAATCTGGGTCACGAGAAATTTAATAAATCAATCAAATTTGCTGCTCAAAATATATAAACGAAGTTTTGCAGTTTTAAGTAAATAAAAAACGAAAAAAAAAATAACAAAGGATCTGTTATTCGTTTGTGAAACGGGCATGTAAATTCAGAACTCTTTAAATATTTGCTTTTCCAATCAAAGAAATAAAAGAGTTTGTTTACAGTTTTCAGTAATATTAAACAAAGGAATAATATTTGAAATTTAATGTACAGGGTTTGGAAGAAATAATTTGTTTGAGCCTATTGACTGCGCTAAATATACTAACCATGCTTTGTTAGAAATTTTGATAACAAGTTTCCATCTTGGCTATTACAAGAAAGGGTCTAGTGTAACTTATGATTTGTGAGCTTATATTAAACAGTCCTTGAACAAGTATTAATTTAATCGTCTTAATAGTTAGTTGACATTTGATTTAACCCTAGTTTAAATCGTTACTAGTTCAGATTAATTTACAACCCTTAAACTAATGTTTTATATATATATATATATATATATATATATATATATATATATATATATATATTAATACAAAAAAATTTATCATCACGTCATATGACCCATTACTGGGTTGTGCTAGAATCCGCAATATATGTAGAGATCGGTAATGATGACGATATATTTTACCGTGCGGGCATTTATCAGGAGTGACCTAACGCCTCACGGGCACCCATTGCTAGCGTGGAGAATGCACCACAGGGGTCGCTTTTGTGCCATTCAAAATTCGAAATATTTGGCGTCGGTCGGGATCGAACCCGGTTCCCCAGGTTCGCGACCAGACACTCAGGCACGCGGCCACGAAACCCCATATATATATATATATATATATATATATATATATATATATATATATATATATAATGTATCCGTAGAAGGTTTTTCAGGGCTTTAGTTATTGTAGATTCTTTTAAAATCTGTCAAGCTTTCGTGTATTTGGTTTTACACTTCAAGTTATATATGTCATTGACTTACCTCAAAAATAGAAGAGTATAGACATAAATTTACACTTACAAAAATATAAAACATAGGAAAACAGTTTGTTTTTCCTTACCCAAAAGGGGCCTATTAATTTTAGTCAAAAATGCTTCAAATAAATGTTGTAGAAAATTGAATTCTATATCTAAATCAATAATCACATTTTCTTATGCACGTTTCGTAACCGAACAAATTGAATGTAAAATTTTATGTAAGTTACTTCTATATAGTGTTACCCACGGTACTGAAATAAAATTAAATTTATTTAATCCCTGGACCGACGTCCCCAAGAAATTATTCCCTTAAGTATATATATATATATATATATATATATATATATATATATATATATATATATATATATATATATATATATATATACAGTAGGATAGAGCAACCATGTTAACCAGCTTTTTCATCTTGTTAGCATCAATTCTGTTTAGTTGGTACGCCTGTATTGCAATGTATCTCTCATTGTACGTGGTATCATGTCGATAATCGACAGCTACAACAAATGGCATACTAAATATCGATCAGATACGGCTTAGGATTAAAGCTGAACAAGTGCTATCACCCACGCTCTCCAGGATAGGACTAGGGTCAAAGGGAAAAGGGTCAGGACCTTATAATTACCAGGAATGCCAATTTAATTTGAAGGGATTAAGATAATTTCAAAAATATACTTTTATCAACAAACAAGCAAGAGAATTCATGGATATCAAGCGATATCATTGCTGATAAATTAGTAATAAATTCAACTGCGTTTTATTGGCAATAAAAATTTTGATAAAGGTTGCTTACTAAGCATCGAGTGACGTAAAAACGATAGAAGTTTTATTAGTATTGAAGACAGATTTAAGATTTTAAAAGGTTGAACACTTACTGGTACAGTGAAAGAGAAATATATAGATATAAAGATTTGGCGCCCAACGTGGGGGCATTTAAATTCGTAACCAATACTAAAAGGCACAACAATAATTAATTTAGTTATTTATTTATTTATTGAACTACTAATACATACAAACATAAAGCACTGTAAAAAGTACATAATTGTCAATAACAGAAATAACTGCTAAAAAAATAAAATAGCTCGCAAAATATTAAAAGTATACAGGGTATCTCACAACTTGCGCCCCAGAGCGAATGAGGAAACATGAGACTGCACTCGGATGTGTATTTTCGAAGAAAAAAAATCTAGCTTAAAGATGTTAGAGAAAAGACGTCTTAAAATTGACCAATCAGACCTACACATTTAACGTGTGTTTGCCGTAATTTTACGTTACTACAGTTTTATACAAATCAAATCTTCTTTAAAATGTGTGGACAACTGTAGTTTTCGAAAAATGTCAGTGTCAAATTAAATTTGACAAGGTGAATAAAAAAAGGCAAATTCTTGCCATGTATTTAGCCGCTGATTACTTAAAAATGACTATAATTTTCGGAGAATGTAGACAATAATATTTTACACAGCTGCTACAACACGTTGCACTATACGATATAAATGAAGATCTCGGATGACACCTTCGCTAACCTAAATTTGTTGACAGTGAAAATTCAATTCTCAAGTGTCAAAATTACAGTACGTCAAACAAATTTTGTAGCTCACTAGTAGTATTTCTAAAACCTAGCAACCAGTTTTATTTTGTAATAATATTATCACACCTCAAGATATCCTTCCGGGATTGGTGGATTAAAAAGTCTTGTAACTCCGTTATGCAAGCAGCTGCAAATTATTTTCTATTTGTTGACAACCTATTGTCGTCGGCAAGTGTCAGTTTCGTCTGGGGCGCGAGTTGTGAGACATCCTGTATTATAATAATTAACATATCTACAGAACTAAAGCAATATATCAACTCTCTTCTGAATTACATGTATCTTACAGGGGATTTCATTAAAAATATTACACATTTGCCAGAATGGAGATTTCATTTCATAATTTTTCCTGACTTTATTACAATGGAAAGTTGATATGTTTCTAGCTGATATAAAAGGGATTTTTATCGAAAAATGGCCTAAAATACCTCTGTTGTTAAAAATTTTGTACATAAATAAGCAAGACTGCATTTTTCAACGATTGTACAGAGATATAATATTGTCAACAGATAAAAGTTTATTGTATGGAACATCGAAACTGAGATAGTGATTATACTTTTCATAAAAACAGTATTTAACGAATAGTTTCTGAACAGATTCTAGTTGATTTATATATTTGTTGTAAATGGGATTTCATATGTGGAGACAGTATTCCAGTTTTGTTGTATACTTGCTATTTAAAACAAAAGCACATATGCGAATGATACATCGCTGGAACAAAATAATAAAGTGCCGTAGAGATGTCCAAATCTAAATTGAGTATTTGAATTCAAGAAACTTTTGACAATATCTAATGATTTTAAGTGCTGTAGCTTACCATCTGTTGGTTTTGGAAAAAAATGTTTTAGATCAGAATTTTGTCTTCTACAATGATAACTATTTTTGTTTTAATAACTCATGGTGCGGAGACTTTTTTAACAATTAATTAATTGCAATAATTTTTGCAATAATCAAAAAATCAAAAAAAAAACCTGATCTTTTGTGGAATTCAAACCTGGAATCTTTGGTTTTTATTGTATTATTGTATACTTTGCTCACTAATATTTTTTATTATACAGTCCGTTGCTGGTAGTAAATAATTCAATGAACAAAATACGAGTGTCCCAAAAACTTTATGAAATCTATAGCCATGTTTTTGCTATACAAAAGGGTATATATACCCTACTCTAGAATTTTATTTATCATATCATGTAGAGCTTTCCAAATGCTAGGACGCTTTTGTCTCTAGAGAGAAAAACTTTAATTAACGCAAACTTTCTGAATAATTCCTATGGAATTATATATTTTACACATCACACTTAAATTAGTTTTGCGAATACTACAAAATTCACATTACTACATAGAAAATATTCAGGGAGTTTCAGCTAAGATCCAATATTTACTATTCTGTCATTAATATATTATTTATACATACTGCACCGATCCAAAGAAAATGCTACATAGGTTGTAAAAGTTGTAAATGTCAAATGAACTTGACAACATGCTTTAAAGATATTTATTAAAGAAGAAAACATCGATTGGTTACTTGTTAAAATGCTGGTTATAGTTTGAGAAATATTTGTCATATGTTTGCTAATTTATCTCTTGAACGCCCTAGATCAAATCTTTCTACAGTTTTGAGAATATTAATACAATTTAAAAGTGATGGATGTTTAGATAAGTAAAGGGCAAGAAAAAAAACTACGCGAACTGAAGAAAATAAAAATAATTTACTACGTGCTATTGCACGAGGAAAAAATCAGCTGTCTACAAAAGTTTTGCCAAATGAATTAAATATTAGCAAAACTTCTGTATTTAAATTATTAAAATTATTATTCCTGCCTTTTTCAAAATCACCAAAAGTTAAGATACTGTTATTATTTTCTTACGTTATTTATAAATCAATATTATAGGGGTCCCGTCGCCGAGTGCCTGAGTGTCTGGTCGCGAACCTGGAGAACCCGATAGACGCCAAATATTTCCAATTTGAAATGGCACAAAAGTGACCCCTGTGGTGCACTCTCCTCACCATCTATGAGTGCCCGTGAGGTGACGCCTGGTAAGCGCCCACACGGTAAAATATATCGTCATCATTACCGATGTCTACATGTGTTGTAGATACAGGCACACCCAGAAATGGATAATATGCCGTGATGATATATTTATTTATATTTATTGTAGTAATGACAGTAAATATTGCATCTTAGCTGAAAATAAATTGTTAGCTAACTGGATAAATGGTTAAAGAAAAACTGATAGATACTTATTGATCCTTAAAGTTTCCCGGTTTTTCGTTCAGCGATCCGATAAGAAACCACTGAACTTTCAGTAATTAACACATATTTCATGTTATCTCCACCATTATTTAAACACTGGCACACTTTAGAAATTCCAAACTAAACCAAAAATATATTCAGGTAGAATTTTATATAAAATCTCAAAGAATAAGATAATATACTGACTGCCTATGTCAGATGAGCTTGTTCGACGATATTTCAAAGGTAAAAAATGATGAAAGTAAAAATGATAAAGAAAATTTATAACGGGTGGGAAAAATATGTTCGTTATAACTTTGGGGTCCCTTAAGAACTACAATGAACTCAGAGGCGATTTTTCATATTATCTGGAAGCAAAAATGCCAAAAATAAAATAAAATTTAGAGAATAAGTTACTAAGAATGTTTACCTTCCGTCACTTTTAGGTGAAGAAAGTATTGTCTTTAGTTAAGAACAAATTAGTTTTCTTAGAATACGATTTTACTAGTTTTACGGTGATAACTCCGACGATAACTCCAATACAACAATTCTAAAAATTATAATTCTTTCGCATTGCTCTTCTTTACATCCATATGAAGAGCTGATTAAAATTTGGTAATAATTGGTCAACCGGAAGTTCCCTTATTTGAAGTTCTTAACAGTTTTTCTTGAAAGACCGAAGTTAAATATCATTTTTTGATATTATTTGATTATATACCTTATTATCTATACAGTTTGATTATACATTTTCCATCATATTCAGTAGATATAGAGTTAAAGAATTATAAAGAGATTAACTTTCAAAAATCATCTAGCTTTGCTATAATCATGGAAACAGCTGATATATTTAAATAATTCTGATTGACAGGTGTCAGTGTCAAGTGCCATTTACATAGAATATGTTGGCGTTATAATTTTATTGGATTTATAAAATCCTTTCCAAGGAAGTTTCGGTATGGAATCTGTAGAAAATAGTTATGTTCGTGTTACAATTTTACACCAGTAAAGCGATAAGGCTTCAAAACCCATATTCCACATTTTCTCCAAAATCTTCAAAATTTTCAAAAATCCAATTTTTATACATTTAGGTACAAATCAACGCGCTGATTTCAAATTTTAAAACCGCAGGTCGATATCTCTTTTCATTTTCGAGATATTTACATTTCAAATTTTACCCATTTTTGGGTCTTAACCCTAAAATGGGTGGAGATACAACCCTGGCGACTTCACCATTCGATTCTACGGGCAAAATTACATAAATGTACCAATTTTCATTATTTTTGAACGTCGCATACAATCTCTAAAGCAAAATAACTGAAAATGGCCAAAAATCGCAAAAATCTAAGGTGTACCCCTTAGGATTTTTTCAGATTTTGGCAATTTTCAGTTATTTTACTCTAGAAATTGTATACATTGTTCAAAATATTTGAAAATTTGTATACCCATGTAATTTTGTCCGTAGAATCGAATGGTGAAGTCGCCAGGCTGGTATCTCCACCCATTTTAGGGTTATGACCCAAAAATGGGTAAAATTTGAAATGTAAATATCTCGAGAATGAAAAGAGATATCGACCTGCGGTTTCAAAATTTGGAATCAGCGCGTTGAGATGTGTATAAAAACTGGATTTTTGAAAATTTTGAAGATTTTGGAGAAAATGAGGAATTTGAGTTTTGACCTGACTGGTGTAAAATTGTACTATCGGTATAGAATTTGTCCGTATTACAATTTACTGAATGTACAGAATCTCTTCCAAGGAACTTTTGGTATTTGGTAATTTTTCTTGGGAATAAATTTGAAAAGTAATATGCACTTGTAAGATTATCCTCTTTTCTTATAAAATAATTACAGAAAAGAAACAGTCGAACTTTTCTAGTTAAGATTTGTATTTGACTTTCAACACAGAAATAAAAACTTGGAAAATTGAATTCGTTACAGTATTGTTATGAATTTTTCACAGTTTTTTCCGAAGACAGAATTAATCTGGAACTGCATTTTGGAAGAAAATCCTTTGATGAATATTCATATATTCATAAAGAATCTGCGAAGTTTTTACTGGTCTTTAGTCACATTAAATTGATTAATTTCAACAAAGAATATTAAGAAGAGTTATTGTTTTATTAAAAATATAAAAATTGTATGTTGAATATTACAACAATTTTATTCACGGTGTAGTACTTAAAATTGATTTATTTATAATGTAGGTAAGTTATGACGATGAAAATATAAAAATAACAATATTGATTTACAAATAATTTATGTACGATGTTTTCTATATGTTCATGCATTAAGAATAATTACGTTCACTGAATAATTGAAATCAATTTTACAAATACGGTATTGGTTATAAATATGACAACTTTTAAAAATTAATGTGTGTGTGGATGTTGAAACCACGGTTTCTCAAATATTATAAGACTTAAAAAATATTTAACTACAGTTTCCTCAATCTGACATTCTTGGGAAAAGCTGATTAAATTACCGGAAGTAATAGTGTCTTTAAAAAATCTTCTAAATATTATTTTTTGAAAATTTCTGTTATTACTAATATTAAAGAATATAAAAATCTCTATCCGATACATATATAATTTTTATTGTATCATATAGCCTAATATGGATTTTAAATAAATGTTTAATACTTTGACAGTCACGCAATCTGAAACAGAATGTGACGTCAGAGTACATACAGTTTAACATGTGACAAACTATCGCCTACTTTTATTTATATAAATAAAATAAACTGTTTTCTTATTAGCTACGAATGACGTGTTATATGTACTCCGACGTCACGGAGTGGGGGTTGTTTTCCGTAACTATTTCTGGTGCCATTCAATTGTTTACGAAAATAACAATAAATTATTATTATTATTATTATTATTTTTATTACTACTGTCATAAATATTGCATAAACTTTCATGTAAAATCATTTTTAAAAAATTGAGTTTTGAAACAATATAAACGTCACTAGTTACTAGTAAACTGGTTGAATTCAATTTCAAACTAAACTTGAATCAACAAATCCATGCATTTATAATTACCTTTATTCATCAATTCTAAATTATTATATTAACAACACTATTAAGTCTATCAACACTATACCACTATTTGCTAACATCAATAATAAAAATCAAAACTTTCAAAAGTATTTAGTTTTCCAACAATCACTTCCTTCAACAATGACAACTCTAGTGGCGACAGCGTGAACTACCCTCTCCCAACAGAGCGTCGGTAGTGTCGCGACGCCTGGAGAAAACTGCGACGACCAGCGTCGAAATCCACCATAAAAGGGAAGCAGGAATAGCAACTAGTGGCTGAACACGTGATATCACAATGCGCAGGACTTCAGCAGGAATGGATTATGGCCAGGATCAAAAATTAGGATGTTTTTATCTTTAATACTTTGTAAGAACAAATCAAGATCAATTGGAAAAACATGAAGTGCTATTTTATTTTAGAAATCTTTATTATATTAGACAGCGTTTGGGTTCCCAATGTTGTCTCAGTATTAATATTCTAGATATTTATTTGTTGATAATTAAGTTTTCAAAATTACAGAACTTTACCCAAATATTGTTTTTCTGCACACATACAATTCTAATTATATCTATTTTTCGTTGTATGAGGAAGTTCCTAAAAAAAAAAAACAAGATTGGAGGTATTTCTGATGGATATATGCATTTTAAATATTTAATGGGGTCCCGTAGCCGCGTGCCCGAGTGTCTGGTCGTGAACCCGGGGGAACCGGGTTCGATCCCGACAGATATTTCCAATTTATGAGTGCCCGTGAGGTGACGCCTGCTAAGCGCCCACACGGTAAAATACATCGTCATCATTACCGATGTCTACATGTGTTGTAGATACTGGCACACCCAGAAATGGGTAATATGCCGTGATGATATATTTATTTATTTTATTTTAAATATTTAATTAATAAAACAATAAAAAAGATTAAATGTACTTCCCAGAAAAAGCTTACAAAATGTCACTAAAACTGTTGATTTTTGACACTGACATCTGTCACTTACAAACTATGTTATAAACATTTGAATTTGTCAACTAATTTCTTTAGTGACTTAGTCTCTGCGATGTACTACATTAAATTATTCTATATATTTCAGTACCTTTATCTCTAAATCTACACAAGATATAACAAAATTTTTAAGTGTATTAGATGGAGAATTTTATGTTCAAATATTTGTAATATCAAAAATTTGCAAAAAATTATATTTAGAAGATTTTTTAAAGAAACTATTACTTCCGGTTGTCCAATTGTTACCATAATCTAATCAGCTCTTCTCAGGAATGTCAGATTGAGGAAACTGCAGTTAAATATTTTTTAAGTCATTTGAGAAACCGCGTGGTTCCAACATTCACACATCCACACATACATCCTCACACACACACACACACACACACACACACATACGCACACACACACACACACGAACAGACGGACACACACATACACGGACTTCATCGTAAAAATATTATGATCGGATTATAGGGACCTTAAAAGGTGCTTATCCACTAAAATCTGGATATGCCAATTTTAGCATGATTCCAATACCTCTCTTAGCGCGAGATAAAAATCTGTTGTGGCCAACACAAGACCTCACACCATTTGCATGCATCTGAATACATATACATCTCGCTGTGCCCAGTTGGTGGATTATCTCTACAAAGAGACGGTAGTTACACCACACTGATGAGCTGCAATAACAGCGAAACGCGCCTGTGGTTACTACCTGGACACGGTCGGCATCTGATGACCGAAAGGTTGATTTAGATGCTGAAATCTTGAGAAACATTGTTTCGCCTAGAGTTCACTATTGTACTTTACTCTGGTTTTAATTTGGTGCTAAAAATTTTAAAGGGTAAGAATATATGTTACATTTCACCCTTATGTTAAGGGCGATATTCCCCGGAGTGTCAATCAAGAGAAGGTCAGTTAAACCATATGGGACGTGGGAGACAAATATATTTGTTTGCGTCACTCAATCGACATTTGTGACGTTTAGATTTAAATTTACGTCTATGAGAAATAACACGGAATCTGCCATCAGTTTATTTTATTTTCCCTCAAAATCTTTTCTATATTCAATCGTGAAAGAAGCTTCACGTTTCCTTGTGACAATTTTGTTATTGAGGTTTACACGGAGTCCCAAGACATTTCGGAAGAAACTACCAGAAAGCAGGATTTGAGGCCATTAAGAAATTTAGTTTATCTGCTGACGTGACCAAGCTCTAAGCCTTGGGGGATGCCACAAAGGATCATGACAGCTATTTCCGAATTAATATTTATCAGTAGCAACCATTGCGGATGAATTATTCAGACAGATAAAGTGACGACGTATTTTTTTTTGTTGAAGAGTCACAGATAGTTGACGTAAGAATTTTGTGGCTTCTGATGGGTAGTGATACATAAATAAAAGTGTATCTTTATTGCGCTCTTTAGACTTAAAGCAACAGAAAATCTCTTTTAAGTTCCCGCCTTAAAGTTTAAAAATAGGTAAAATAGAATACATTTCATAAGCCACTTGGTAAATATTGGTACTTTAAATCGAATACAATACAAACATGGCTTGCCTATTTTTAAACTTTAAGGCGGAAACTAATAAATTGGGCATCCTGTACTTATGGCCAATACTATACGTATATATATATATATATATATATATATATATATATATACAGGGTGTCTCTTAAATAGGGGGACATGGCTTAACCACAGATTCCTGAGGCTAAAATAAGACGATTTAACTAAACTTGCTTCTACCGAAAAGTGTACCATTTAGCCAGAATTCTGCTTCAAAGTTATTCGAAAAAAAATTAATTTTGCGTATAATAACTGAACGCTTTATACGATTTTGATGAAATTTAGTATGACAGTTCATATGGTTATAAGTCATCTTTTAAGGTTATTGTTATTATTAGTGAACCACCACTAGTGTATAAGACTTAGGTGTTCCAACATTGATTAGACTGTAACTTTTTAATGGCCACTCCGATAACACAAAAATATTTTTTTTCAGAAAGATACATTCAATAGTAAACTTTTCTCTTTGTATTTAATTTGTGATATCTATTACGGTTCAAACACAAAAAAATAAAACCTGAGTGACTACATCGTGATTTTTTTTTAAATAAATTTAATCTAGCAGCCTATTCAAATGACAATCACCTAATTTCTAATGATAGAAACAATTATTTATGGGTTGTCAAAAAATTCTTTCGCAATATTCAGAAACTAGTAACATCCGTTTGTTCGGCCTAATAGTATTTTAGTACCATTATTATAAATAACACGAATAAATATGTTAGCTTACTCCTAAATAAGTTGAGAAGATTGACAACTCGTTACTGTCATTAAAAATTAGGTGTTTCACATTTGGATAGACTGCTAGATTAAATTTATTTTTAAAAAATTCAAGATAAAGTCACTCAGGTTTTATTTTTTTTCGAAGAACTTTGAAGCAGAATTCATGTCCCAATATTTAAGAGACACCCTGTATATATATATATATATATATATATATATATATATATATATATATATATATATTCACAGTATTTATTGGATTTATTTAAAAAAAGATATGCGGCTTATAGTTCTAGAGAAATCCATTCCTAAAATTAATTTTAATTTTTAACAACTCCAGTTCTTCAAAGGTACGAATGATATTACTATCTGACAAAACTTTGTAATCGTACTATAATTTTGAATTAAATTTTAATTCTAAAGACAAATAGTTCCAACTATGAGCTGAATCAAAAATAAGAACAAAGTTTTATAATTTATGAGCTACTAAAGTATTAAATCTTTAATTCGCGTTCTGCTATCTAAATTGAAATCAATATTTAGTTTAAAGTAACTGCTTTACTACTAACATAAAATTTTTATTTCTTTCAAACAAAAAACTATTTCATAAACCGTGATATATCCATTATCATTTTTACTAACAATATTAAATTTTTATTACTGTATATATTATTTATTGATTTCAAAAAAGAATCTTATTATATCTTTCTTCCACTAAGCATAATATACATACATATATATATATATATATATATATATATATATATATATATATATATATATATATATATATATATATATACAGTATGTCCAGGGATCGAGTTCCAAAGAGAAAATTTTTTTTTTGTTCAACTAAACGACCAATTTTCGATTTTCATCTGAAACTAAAAGAAAATTTGAAAATGTTAAAACTGAAATGGCCGTTTCGGAACATCCAAAAACTTTTATCAAGAATACAATCTTTTGTAAAACAAAAAATAAAAAAGTTTTTCCTCTTTGGAACTCGATCCGTGGACATAATGTATATATATAATTAAAAAATTATTTATAATTTACAAAGTAACAAAAAGTGGAAAATCATACATTTTCGGAAAAATAGTCCCTACCCTTCTTTTCACATCTTTCAAATCTACTTGATTTCGAGAAATAACATAAACATTCACCAACACTTGTTTCTGTTCTTCTTTTTTCTTCTCACAACAAACCTCCTTCAATCCTTTTCCAAACGGTGGATGTAACATATAGAAAATAAAGAAATTAATACTGCAATTAATCGCTCCGAGGATTAACGAGATTTGCCGAAGGATAAAAAGATCATCATCGTCAGTAACAACTGAAGAAGCATCGCCAGAGTAGAGAAAAATAAAAGCAGCCTTCTTTGATACTATGTAACCTGGAACTTCTCCAACGAGAAAGAAAATGGCGATTGCTATTAGGGTTACTGTCAATCGGGTTGGTTCCTAAGAAAGAAAGAAAGAAGATAGAAGAATAGATGAAGAAGAAAAAAATGGAAGAAAATAGCCTTTTTAAAATAATTGTACACAGTCCTACCATATAGTTCGTCACATAGTTTACATGCTTCTAAAAATTTGTAAAAATAATAATTTATTATTCGATTATTTACAATAGTTTAAAAGTGAATCAAACGGCTTAAATGCTAGTAAGCAAAGTATGTCTTTTTCTCACGTGACCGGTAGCGAGTGTGCAAATTGGACAAGTGAGAAAAAGACGCTCACGTGTGCTAAACATAATTTTGAAATATAATATAAAAAATATATAGATACGGTCATTATTTTCACAAATTTTTAGCAGTCTATAATCCATGTTACAGTATTTACGTCAATCGTTTATGGATTTGTAAATACTTAATACAATTTGTTATTCTAGTTTTAGTAGATAATATGAGAATCAATAATTTTATCGGAGACTCGAACCAAATAATTTTTTTACTGGCCTCTTTTAGTCAGTAGCCAAACTACATCCCTTACATTAGACGTAGATAACTTCAATATTTTCAACCCCAATATGCTATTTAAATTCTATGATATTTTGCACAATTTGTTACAAATATCAGTGCAACAGCAAAGGATAAAACTAAAAAATGTGAGCTTAAATTGAAGAATATTTACAAACATTTTTCTGTAAAACTCACCCAGCTACTAAGTGTGCTTTTACACGAAAGATCTTGCAACCGTCTTTTTACTCTTTGGATAGATATAATCAATAGAATTGTCCCTACGAATAATATGAAGGACGGTATAATTCCAAATATTATAAATCGGATCCAATTGTATTCGTAATATATGCTGAAATAAATAAAACATATTGATATACTTGCGTTGAATTTGTATTTTATAACAATTACATTGTTACAAACAGAGCTGGGCAGTAACTAGTTACTTTAGGAACTTAGTTACTAACTAGTTACTTTTACGTAACTTGTAACGTAACTTAGTTACTTTTTAAAATATGGTAACTGTAACTGTAACTTAACGTGCTGCGGAAAAGTAGTTGGTAACTTTACGGTTTTTAGTTACTAGTTACTTGAGTAACTTAAGTTACTTAAAGTAACTCAGAAATTAGAATGTAACTTAAGTTAGTCAAAGTAAAAATTAATCATTATCCACTAATAAGTCTAGGAAATAATGTCTGCATGTTTTATACATTATAATGGTCATGTGTTAGAAAGAAAGTAGATTCTTTATATCTTGGTATAAGAAATCAAAATTGAAAAATAAATTAATAAATTTTAAAAAAATCACAGCAACCCGTGTCAAAGCGGGCCCTAGGCCGTGGCCTCGTGGTCCCTCTAGGTCCGTTAACATTAACAATAATAATCTGATTGGGTGTTGCCAAGCAATAACGTTAAAATTTAGGTAAACGTAGTTAGTGCAAAAACTCCCTGATATGTATACTACACAATAACTAAGTCAACAGTCTAAGTCTACACTTCACGTCATTAAAAGTAGTTAGAAAGTAACTCAAGGTAACTAAGTTACTTTTAATGAGTAACTAGTAAATAATTTAGTTCTTTCGCCAAAGTAACTGAAACTTAAGTAACTTAGTTACTTTTTTTTGGAGGTAACTGTAACTGTAACTAGTTACATTTTAAAAGTAATTTGCCCACCTCTGGTTATAAACTACTCGTATTACTATTAAAATTATAAATTTTTACCTCTCGCTAAGACTAAGACAGGTATTAGAGTCATACAAATCGCATATCCAGATTTTAGTGGATAGACACGTTTTAAAGTACCTAGAATCCGATTATAACCTTTACGATGATGTCCGTGTGTGTTTGTGTGTGTGTGTGTGTGTGTGTGTATGTGTGTATGTGTGCGGATATTGGCACCACGGTTTCTCAAATACTATAATATTTGTATAGCCTAATATGGAACTGGCGAGAGGTCTTGTGCTGGCCACAACAATTTTTTCTATTATGTTTAATCACTACTGATGTTCATGAAAATGGTAATGTACATGAAATTGAATATATTTAAAAAGGAGCCAATTTTTCTTCTCGTTTATTTTTTTTGTTGGGAGATTTCAACCCGGGAAAAAAGATTCGCCCCTGGGTGGGCTTGAACCACCAACCTTTCGGTTAACAGCCGAACGCGCTAACCAATTGCGCCACAGAGGCACTGGAAACTTACACGCCTTAGTAATTTTTCTTATACGTAATACACGTTTTGCTTAAGGTAAGTAATACAGGTACAGATTATTTCACTAACAATTTCTTCTATATATTATCGTGTTTTTTTTTTCAGAAAAATTTTACCTTTTTCCAGTTTTGAGTAGTAGACATCTACCCAAAATTGGACTTTAATTTTGTGGATATAACAGCAAAACAAAATTTTGAAAAACAAGTCACTAATGAAATGTAACATGGGTTGCCTATTTTTAAACTTTAAGGCGGGAAATGAGCACCCTGCATATATATATATATATATATATATATATATATATATATATATATATAAAAGAAAATTCCGTTTTTGCAATTTGTGTTTTGAGTTATTGGTTCTGGAAAATTCTGCATGATGGCACTACCATACTATATTCAAAATTTCATTAAATATATTTTGCATATATAATTTGTCATACTAATAATTCTTATATTAAACTTTGCCATTTATGTGTATTGTTGTTACAAAATTATTGTTGCATATTACTACAAAATTGGGAAATCATACAAGTGTCCAAAGGTATTGATATTTTTTGAGCATGCGCATTGTTGTCCCAATTCAGTAATTCCGGTTACTGCCCTTTTAAGTCCCATTATGTTCTTCAAGTACTTAGGCGTACGGATTTTGAAATGACAAATTTCATACCAATTTATTTTGGCCTCATACTTCATTTCAAAAAATTGTTTATTTAGACAATGATTTTGAAAAAAAAAACAATTATTATAAAAAAAAAAATAATAGGTACTGTGCATAAAATAAATCAAATATCTAATAGAAATTTCCACGTGTCACGATGAGAGCTCTTTAAAGAAATCAAGAAAACGTGAATTATTGTTTTCTATTTTTAGACTCAGCAGACAACAGCCAGTATTCTAGATAAATTTCTATTATATTTTTCTTGCAAAATTGAAAGATCACGTTGAAAACTTACAAGTAAATGTGACACAAATAATTTATTTTACAATTTATGAAATATATGATATTTTATTTGAAGAAAAATGACAACAAACTTAATTATTTTCTGAACAACCCACGTGCAAAATAGCAGAGTTCAGTAACCTTTTTATCATTCTATTAAAATATGAATAAGGAAAATGAATATGCTGTAAAGAGAAAATTTTAAAAGCGCGTGAAGCAGAGAGGAATTTTAAGGAATACATTTTTATCTCGAGAGAAAAGAAAATATTTTAAATTTTACTTTATTGCACAAATTTCTGTTGTGAGCAGTACAATACTAGAATTTAACATTTCTTGTACACACAGATTATTCTAATTATATCTATTCTTACTTTCTCTAAGAAATCTTGTTCTACTCTTCTAAAATGTTCAAGATGGTTCCAATTCATTGACGGAATTGACGGTATATCTTAAGTATATATGTACTATTAAGATTAATATACCTACCTACAATTTTAAATATTTAATAATAATTGACCCCTGTGATGCACTCTCCACACCAGCTATGAGTGCCCGTGAGGTGACGCCTGGTAAGCGTCCACACGGTAAAATATATCGTCATCATTACCGATGTCTACATGTGTTGTAGATACTGGCACACCCAGTAATGGGTAATATGCCGTGATGATATATTTATTTATTTTTATATTGAATAAGAAATATTGAATGTACTTCCCAGAAAAGACTTTCAGTAATGCCAATAAAACTGCTGATTTTTGACACTGACATTTATCTGTCAAGTACAAACATTTGAATTTGACAAATGGTTTCCTTAGTGTAGTCTGGATTGTGCGATTTATTCCAATAGATTATTCTACATATATTTTCTTTATATCTAAATCTATGAAAGATATTTTTAATAATTTTGTATTGGATGGAAAATTTATTATTTAATATTTGTAATAACAAAAATGTTCCAAAAACAATATTTAGAAGAATTTTTTTAAGAAACTGTTACTGTTGTCCAAATGTTATGAAAACCTTTACAGCTCACACACACACACACACACACACACACACACACACACACACACACACACACCACATACAACACACTAATTCACTAAAATCTGGATATTTGATTTTTAGCGTAAATTCAATTACTCTCTTAGCGACAGGTAAAAATATTTTGAGTTATGTAAAAAAATACATCCAAACTACATTATGTTCTCCAATTTTTTTTGAAGATATTTAAACTAATATATTTTTAATTTAAATATAAAATCCTAACGACCTTACTTGAAGTATATTAACTTCTCGTAGCAGTCTTAGTTTTTTTTTTTATAGTTTAAAAACTTTTCTCGTTAGACAAATTATATAAAGATGTACCTAATTTGCTTAGTTAAAGTGGAAAATGTCAGAGAATTATAAATTATTACTTGATTCGAGTTTAACTATCTCTGAAATTAGTTCAAAGTAATGGTGTTAACTTTAAGATGTATTTAAAGTTTTGCTTGTCACTTTAAATATTGAAAATCATTTAAAATAATACTGACTGCAAACAATTAACACATTAACTGATTAGAAAAAATAATATATAAGAAAAATGGTTTTCTGTACGCACTGGATTTTTATGAAGTTGCTTTTCATCATAAGATGACCCTTAAAATACTGGTCGAACTATTATCACCAATAATTTGGCCCAAAGTATTTTAAAGTTTGAAAGTAGTCGATAAAATTTTGTAGACTCGCTGTTTGTTTGTGTAAATTTTATAATTTATTGAAAATGTAAGCCGGGTTTCTATTTTTCAACTTACCACGAGTAGAAGAACTTTGTGGGATGCAAAAATCCATCGTCCTTCATGGCAAAGATGAAAAAATAGGGCAGGTTGCTCATAATAGCGATAAAGATAGATCCTGCCATTATCCTTCGAGCCACAGGCGGAGTGCAAATTGTAGGTTTCTTTTTGCGGCAAGGATGTCTTAAGACCATCAAGCGATCTGGAGAACAGTTTAAGATTGGCCTGAATACTTGAAATGTTCGAACAGAAAAATCGAATATTTGACAATGTAGATCGTAACTTTTTAAATTTAACATATGGCACACTTTGAATAAAGTATCTGTGGAAGTATGTACGAGCCCAAATTTATTATAATTTTCTACAAATTTCTTCAGATTAGTATATATATAGTGAATATAAAATATTCCACCATTTAATATAGGATTACATTGCTTTCATTAGTAATATCAACTTAAATTATTTCAGGCATTGTATCCCTAAGCTTTGCACATTTTTTTGTGTACGAATTTGATATTTACGTTGTTTTTCATTGTGCTACAAATAAAGGGTTAAAATACCGGTCGTGACCGTGTGCGTGAGTGTCTGGGTCACGAACTTCGAGAACCGGATTCGAACCCAACCGACGCCAAATATTTCCAATTTTAAATGGCACAAAAGTGACCCTTGTAGTGCACTCTCCACGCCAGCAATGAGTGCTCGTGAGGTGACGCCTGGTAAGCTCCCGCACAGTACAAATATGTCATCATCATTACCGATATCTGTGAAAACAGACTGGCACACCCAGAAATGGGTAATATGCCGTGATGATATATTTATTTATTTATTTTACTATTTCCCAGTCATTTGGCCTACAGTTTTTAAACATTTAGGTGTATACATAAAGTTGCCGAAATAATTTACAATTTTTTTTAACCATTTGTTTAAATTTCTTTGTTGAAAATGTAAACCGGCCGAATAATAATGAGCTTGGGCTCGTATTTGTTAAAAAATATAAAGTAGTACATATATGATATTTATTAATATTTTCTTAGTAAAAATTCGTCAACATATGTAGTATGCCTCTAAAAATCGATTTTTGATAAAATTAAAACTATATCTTGAAGCCTTTTTTGGGCATATGTGTTCTACCCAAAACTGGGTGCAGATACAGCCTTACAGATAACACGATTAAATTCTTCGTAATTTCTTATATATGCATACCAATTTCCAATTTTTTTGCCTAAATGGTTTAGCTACCACTAAAGTAATTGTAATATATTCAAAAATTTCATAGGTAAGTATCGATTTGGCAGTATAGCTAGAAATTTATTTAAATAATTTAATGCACCTGTTGGATTTTTTACCTCCCGCTACACTTGGTAAGGGAGGTATAGGGATCGTGCTAAAAATCACATACCGAGATGTGTGTGTGTGTGTGTGTGTATGTGTGTGTGTATGTGTAGGGATTTTGTCCTCGCTCTAACTCAAATACTATCATTCAGAAAATTCTAAAACCTTGTATTTATAACCTATTCTAATATGAAAAGAAGCCATTAGATTTTTGTGTAAATCGGATAACTGGAAATGGCACGTTACTTGAAGCTCATAATGGTTTTTTCTTCAAAAAATACCATTAAATGCCATTTTTTTGCATCTGGTCATTATGAAATAGAAAGCTATTGAATTTTCTACAGCAATACATTAATACTTTTTCTAAACATTTTACAGATAAATATAAAAATAATTTTTTTTACAAGTCCCGAAGCCTAAGAAAACACAATTCCTTTGTTCATATTTCAAATGAATGTAACTGACAGTAACTGTCACTGTCAAAAAACGAATCACTTCAAATTAATAATAGTGACATTTTAAAAAGAAAATAGTAAATAAAGCAATAGTTTTATGCAATGGAATAGTTATACATATTATAATACGTAGTTATGTATTTAAATTAATAAAAATTAAATAGCGGGAAGTTTTGTGTTGGCCACATCAGATTTTTTTTTAGTAAAAATTCGTTAACATATGTAGTATGCCTCGAAAAATCGATTTTTGATGAAATTAAAACTGTATCTTGAAGCCATTTTTGAGCATATATATTCTACCCAAAACTGGGTGCATATACAGCCTTGCCAATAACACGATTAAATTTTTCGTAATTTCTTATACATACATACCAATTTTCAAATTTTTTACTTAATTGGTTTAGCTACTATTAAAATTGTAATATATTCAAAAATGTCAAAGGTAAGTATCGAATTGGCATTACAGCTAGAAATTTATTTAAATATTTAATGCATCATTCTGATTTTTTCATTAAAATTTGGTATACATATCTAATTTCAACCAAGGAATCGATTGAAGATAAAATAAAAGTCGTTTTAAGTCTATACTTAAAGTAGCCTAAAGAATTTTCTAGAAATTTCTTACCATTTGTACAAATTTTTATAATTAGTTAAAAATGTAAACCGGACGAACTATTATGAGTTTAAGCTCGTATGAATAAAGAATCATTGTATGTATGTAATGTTTCAAATGAAGAATGCATCACCTAATGAACAAACCTATTTCTGTATCTATTTCTCTACTTGCAAATTCTCTGTCGACTTTTCTACGACAATGACAAATCGGTCTGCAACCTACGACCTTACGGCTACAGTGCATCGAACGCTCTTACAAAGCATAAGGGTGCCGTATTCCTACAAGAGGGAATGCTTGTTATCTACGTTGAAAAGTTCACTGGAGTTCCAAGAAATTTAAAGGGGGGCGAATCTAAGACGAAGGGTATTAGTTCTATATTAGGAGATATTTTGGGATTAACACTTTGAGCTTCTTGTGCCTACGGTGGACAATTTGATTCGTTTCTACCGATGCGCGTGCAGCCCACACGTGGACATAGAAGGTTTCTTACTTCTGCCGTGGGCATGTTATATAATTATATATGATATTTGCGTATGTCAGAGGATTTTGTGGTCCCACAGAAGAACATAATCCTATAGGTGGGTTGGGCAGAATTAATATGGGTTGATTGGCGAAAGTCCGACAACAGGAATATTAATAATAAAAAAATATATCATCACGGCATATTACCCATTTCTGAGTGTGCCACAATCTGCTTTATCGCAGATATCGGTAATAATGATGACCTATTTCGTTTAAAAGATAACAATCACTCAATAAGTTGGTAGGATGACTAATAAAACAACAACTTTTAGGCAAAATTCGACTTCAATCATCAACATAGTTTCCTTCAAGAGCGATACATTCATTACAACGCTTCTCTAATATTTCGATGCTTTTTTATAGAACACGATTTATCTTTGGCCTCAATATACCCTTCAGTTCCGGCAATCACTTCTTCATTGGAGCTAAATCTCTTTACTGCTGACTGCCGATTTGACCCGGGAGTGAAGTGATGGATCCAAGTTTCATCCATTGTCACATACCGCATGAAAAAAATCTTTTAATTGAGCTGAAACAGCTCTAAACAGCGCTCTGAATCGTCAACGCGTTGTTGTTTTTGACTGACTCTGAGAAAACGCGATACCCATTTCGAACAAATCTTTTTCATGTTCAAATGTTCATGCAAAATGGTAAATACACTGCCTTCTGATATCTTTATGGTGTCAGCTATCTCACGCAACTTCAATTTACGATTGACCAAAACCATTTTGTGCACTTTTTTTTATCTTTTCTGGAACAACTGCCGAATTTGGGCGACCAGAGCGTTCAGCATCATCGGTGTTTGTACGGCAGCGTTTAAAATCAGCAAACCACTTCTCTACCATTTGTCTCGATGGAGCATAGTCCGAATAACACTTATCAAGCCATTGCTTTACTTGAATGGTATTTTTTTCCATTAAGAAGCAATGTTTTATCAACACAAGAAATTCAGATTTTTTCATTATATTGAAAATTACAAAAGTAGCGTCAAGAAAACTACTGTAACTTGTGAACTAAAAGTCAGATTATCATAAAATTTTGAAACTTATCGTTTGAAAGTTGGTACTTCCTAAAAATCATATGGATTTGTCAATAATGACAGTATCTATATGTCATCCTACGAACTTATTGAGTGACGGATTATTAATACGGAATCTTTTCCTCATTATAACAGCATATTATATTGTTATTACATTTTGACTTATAAAAATATTAAATGTACTTTCCACAAAAAGTTTTCAGTAATGTCTAGATTTTTTTACATTGACATTTGTGTCAATTACAAACATTTTAATTTTTCAACTGGTTTCCATAGGCTGATTTAATCATTATACAATGGGTTATTTTATATATTTATAATTCAATATATCTCCAAATTTATAGAAGATATAATAAAAAAGCTCAATGTATTGGATAGAGAATTTTATATTCTTTCATATTTGTAATAACATAAATTCCAAAAAATAATATATATGTAATTTTTTTTAAGAAACTACTATTTCCGGTTGTCCAATTGTTACCAAAATCTTTTCAACTCTTCTAATTGTCAGATTAAGGAATACGTAGTTAAATTGGTCTTTAGGCTTATAGAATTTGAGAAACTGTGTCTGCAACATTTTCACACACATACACACATCCACTCACACACATACACACACTCACACACATCATCATAAAATTGTTAAAATCTGTTTGCAGGTACCTCAAATCTTAAGAATAGCAATTGTATTGTACTTTATTGTTGCACAATGATAAACCGCTCATATACGAACAGTTTCTTTTTTTTTAACTATGGACTGTCAAACAAAATACAATTTGTTTAAACAAATATTATTTGCCCTCTGTTAATGATCATTTATCTTCGCTTGAAATTTCGCCGTACGTTTGCTGAAAGCACCCGTATCTCATTTGAAAGCCAAATAAAAACTCATGCATATTAACTGAACGGACAATGGAAGCCTCGACCGACACAAAGCTAGCTCATCGGAGGTCCATCTCTACTGGCTATCTTGGGCAGATTGCTAGTATTGAGGGTATTGTGAATCATTCAACATCTTACCGTATAGTAATAGGTACAAGTTCTTCTTTATATTTCCGTATAGTTCGTATTACACATATACTATTGGAAGAGACGATGCGATTTTATGTTGTGCATGTTCTCATGACGGTGTAAGTCCATTCGTCGAGATATAGAGTAATATTAATTCTCTAATTCTAACAAAATATTTACTTTCTAATGCCAGAAAAATATGCCACGGGGATAGGTTTACAACAAAAATAGTGATCCTAGTAATCCTAAACATACTTTGAAAATAGTATTTTTTACCTCCCGTTACCTTAGGTAAGGGAGGTATAGGAATCGTGCTAAAAATTGGATATAGAGATTTCAGTGAATAAGCACGTTTTGATGTCCCCAAAATCCGATTTTAACATTTTTACAATGATGTCTGTAGGTATGTATATGTGTGTGTGTCTGTATGTGTGTGTGTGCGTGTGTGTGTGTGTGTGTGTGTGTGGATCTTGTGGACACGAATACTCAAATACTATCAATCAGAAAAATTAGAAATTTTGTATACCCATTCTATATTAATATGGGAAGATCTCATTAGGTTTTAGTGCATATGGGATAACCGGAAGTATCATTTATACAAGCTTTTAACTGTTTTCCTTGTAAAAAATTCATTGAATATAATTTTTTAGCAGCTTTTACCAATACAAATTGAATGTAATGGCATAATCTTCAATTTTACGATAATAGCATTTAGTAAATAACTTGAAATAACTTTATGTTATATTATAAAATAATTTATTTTTGTACATCACTTTGCCTCTGCGTCAAACAAAAACAATACTTTAATAATAAATTTGACATATTGAAACAAATGTCACTGTCACAATTTTCATTAAAATGAATAATGAAACCGTGTTAAGAAGAATTTAGTAGTTTAAATATGATTTTAATGAAATTAAGGTTTGTAAAAATAATATATTTTCCATCATACATAAATATTAGATATACAGGATAATTCGATTTAAGTTTGATGTTTGCAGCATTATATATCAAACAGCTTTCAATAAGAACGTGATTTCAAAGTGTCAAATAATAGTTTGCAACTACACATTTACGAAATGGATAATGTACGGCGAAGAATTTACACAGATTGCGTTTTAGAGCATAAGGAAGTTGGTGATGATTTTGACAATGTGTGTGTGACGAAACATAATAAAATATAATCCAAAATTTCGTATTACAAACCGTTCTATTTATGGGAACAACAAAGTAGATTTTGTTTACAAACGATCAATCGGAAGTGAAACTTTACTTAAAGCTCATTGCTATTTTAAACATGGAATTGGCGGGAGGTCATGTGCTGGCCACATCAGATATTTTGTTATGGTGGAGGACCCCATTGGTGCGACGGTAGAAAAAATCTTGTTACTACATACGTTTACTTACATAGTTTCTACTATGAAAATATTTTGTGCACAAATGTATATGTTTATTAATATAACAGTTTCATTTTTGTACCACCAGTATAATATGGTTTAAAAATATGTTTGGCTCAAAACTTTTGCACAAAAAACGCAAAAGTCTTGTATTTTATAATAATAATTTACCTAAAGTAACGAAAACTGTAGCAAGGACACTAATACTATTGAAAATTGATGCCACAGGTAAAGTAATTAATAAATCAAAATCATCTCCATCCATATTTCGAAATATTCCATGAACTAATACTGACAACAATAATAAGAAGCATACTCCAAGATCTGCAGCAGTTTTAACTAAAATATTCAAAAATATAAACTTAGTCAAAATGTTTTAATAATATATTTACCAGTTAGATATGTATAACTCGAACACTTGACTTTAATATGTAGTAACACCAAAAACGAAGACATATTTCCTATCACTCCAAAACTACATATGACAGGAAGTATGACAGTGTACAAAATAAATGTAAAATCGTCATCCTCGTTTTCAATTCGAAATTCAAAATCAGGTGTGTCATTAGGAGAAAAAAATGTATGATTTTTCAGAATTATTCGTCTGTGTGGATTCACAAAATTCCAAATTAATGCCATTTGGAAAACAAATTACAACGGAACAACTGAATGCAAATTGTGTATTCAACTGTCAAACAATAAATGAAGTTCGCGTAATTAGATCATAATCTGCTTTTAATAGAAGTCGAATTGTCTGTTTATTTGTATTTGTCGCTTATCTAAAAATACTTTCATATTTTATAAGTTTTATATTATAGTTAATATCGAATAATGAGTTGGTCTATTGTATTATTATCTACATATTTGAGATATTCGTAAAAGCATTTTATTGTTACAGTTTTATTTAAGTGCTTGAATCGTTGACGTCATTAGATTTGTATAATATTTCAATTTTCGCAGAACTACAAATGCATCTCAAAGCAATATATTTTCTACGAATTCAGCAAGCATTTTTTACGTTGAAAAAAATAAATTCCATTAGTAACTTTACATGAAATGTTAAATACATGGTAATATTTAACTTGTATCCTTTGGGTTTTAAATTTAAAATTCATATCGGAGTTAAACTTTTGATTTAAATGAATATTTAAAAATATGAATAAATTTGCAAAAATTATTAAATATGTTTAGTCGATATTAAAATTATTTAAAACATTATAATTAATTTTATTAATATATAACCTTTTATTGGTGACGTCAACACTGGTGGCGTGGTGCCATTTTAAACCCATGACATTCTGAAAGCTTTTTCTGGGAAGTACATTTCATCTTTCTTATTGTTTTATTAATTACATATTAAAAATTGTAGGTAAAATGCATATATCCGTCAGAAATACCGCCTATCTTGTTAATGAATTGGAAGAATCTCTGACATTAAAAACTTTCTCATAGAATGAAAAATAGATACCTATAAGTTCTGTAATTTTTTTGTTATAAAACGACGGTTCAATAGTGAAGTGCAAAACAATACTTATACAACATAAAATGGAAATGGCGAGAAGTAGTGTGCTGGCCACAACAGATATTTTACTTTAAATATGTTTTTCTGCAATTTATTTAAATAGGGAAAAACAAATATATAATGTTATCTAAAAAAGATAATACTTAAGATTATATAAAAGATGAACAAACCTGTGAAACTATATTTTATTCTGGCAATGGTCCCCGTGAGGTAATCTGTTTAATAATAAGTATTATCTCTCTCAACAATTACGTCGCCATGCATCCATCATGTTAGTAAACAAAACACCCAATTTCCGTCTCCATATTCGAGGAGTCTGAATAATAACGCATGTGTGAAGTATCGACGCTTACAACGGCGCTCAAAACGACGCTGAGCGTCGCATGAAGCCCGGGGGGTGTCATACATTAATAATGACAAGTAATTATAAGGATTTACTACAATAACCCTTGTAACCCACTTGGAAGTACTAATTGCAAACGACATACAATGAAAAGGGAAATACGGTAAAAGGATCATAATTATTTTATAGAAAATCGATGATAACTCGAAAAGTAAATGAGATAGAGACTTGGGGATGCTTTTACTCGACTCTACACAAAGATATATATGATGTATACGCATTTCTTGAAAAAATATGCAACTTTTAAAAAACAGTTTTTTTTTTTGTTTTTGGCCAATAACTCAAAAAATAAACAAAAATTAAAATTTTCGACACTGTCATTTAATTTAGCAATAAAATTTAGATATGTCCACAAATTTTTAAAAGTTTTGGTCTACCGGTTCAGATTTTTGCAGAACTGGTTAAATGAATGGTCCAAATTTTTTTATATTTTATAAATATTGTACCCATCGGAGTTTATTACTAAAAATTTGTACACATGTAGTTCTTGATATGTAGAATTTAATGCTAAAGTCTTTGACGCTATATATCATACCCATTTTTTGATAGTGGCTTTTGAAATTTTAATTTTGAAATACCAATTTTTCGTTACATATTGCACAAGATTTATATAAAATTTTGATATATACACATAGTATTCATTATGGCAAATTTAATACTGAAATCGGAAAAGCTCTATCGTGCACCCATTTTTGGGTATAATCAAAATGATTTTCAAATTTTTGACTCTAAAGTTTAGTAATATGTTTTGTAGCAATTTATAGCGCCATTCTTGGCATAAAGGTTACAGGCAATAAGTTTATTATTGCCTATCTTTGCAGATTAATTTGGGTACATATTGTGTTCAGCTCCACTCAATATGTCAAGAGCAGCCTATACCCAAGACGTTAGAGGTGTAATATAGCAGAAACTATTTATACTACAAAGGATGAAACTTAATATAGTTAGCAGAAATAGTTGATTATCTTTCAAGAAAATAGTTATATAAATCTGGAACATTGCGTCCTCGGTGACTGAGTTTTCCTCTCTTAATTTAATTGTACGTCAGACAATTCAATAAAGTAACTAGTTCAGGGGACGTAAATATAATTCTAATTAATTGAGCAATGAAATATATTTCTTAGGAAAGTGTCCGTGCAAAGTTGAGTGACCCTTACAAAGAAAGCGATATGCATTGATTCACCCTACAGGGGTAAGGAGCAAACGTGCAGAATTTTAGAATGACGTCACAGTTGTGACGTCATTCGGCATCTAGGTCACAGAGGGTGCAATAAACCCTGATGATACGTAATATGAAGGGGTCATTCAAACTCGGATGTTGTTATAGGAAAATTAATTGAAGGGTTGTGAATCATGACATAAAGAAGGGAAGATGACACGGATTATATAAATATTGTGATGGTGGTGTCATTTTGCTGATATATATCATCACGGCTTATTATCTATTATATATTTATTTGCTTGTAAGTTAAAAACTTTTTTTAAATTATGTTCATCATTAACGCAACCGCTTTTTTTATATTTTAAAATTATTCGTCTAGTTCGTTCATGGGATGCAATTTGTTTATCAGGATATATCCTAGCAAAAAAGTCTCGAATTTCTCGTAAACTCATCCCATAATTATAAAATTTATTCATAGTAAATTTTTCGACTAATGAAAAATCCATTGAATTTACAAAGTTTTCGGAAAGAATATATCGAAAAATGACAATAAAAGTCTAACTCGTCTGACAAACCTGTGTGAAGGTTTATTTATTAGTTATTACTTTTTGTTTTTTGCTTAATACTATTACGTTTTAATTGTGTAATTTATTTAATAATACATTGTATGAAATAAATACAAAAATATTAACTTGAACCGGGAGGGATTTGAACTAGAGAAAAATTATCATGGAACCTTGATTTAACCAAGTCAGCTACCGAATACGTTTCCATGATTACTGTTTTTAGTAAATTATAAGTAATAACTGTCAAGTAGGATTATACTTTCGTAAATATTTCAATAATAAGGCATTACCATATCAAAAACTGTTTTCCCATGTTAAACGCCTATGTCACGGTTTTCAGTGTTCACACTGTATACGAATATATATATATATAATATATATATATATATATATATATATATATATATATATATATATATTTGCACGTAAGTTAAAAACTGTTTTTATCAAATTTATCCGTAGCATCATTGCAAATAAATTCGTAGCACATGTAGCGCCGAAACAAATTGAGGCCGAAAATATGTTTTTCAACCATAGAATGAATTCCATTAGTTTTTCTTTACCTTAGTCTCAGAATTATAAGTAATAACTGTCAAGTAGGATTATACTTTCGTAAATATTTCAATAATAAGGCATTAAATTAAATAATCTTTATAACCATATCAAAAACTGTTTTCCCATGTTAAACGCCTATGTCACGGTTTTCAGTGTTCACACTGTATACGAATATATATATATATATATATATATATATATATATATATATATATATATATATATATATATATATATATTTGCACGTAAGTTAAAAACTGTTTTTATCAAATTTATCCGTAGCATCATTGCAAATAAATTCGTAGCACATGTAGCGCCGAAACAAATTGAGGCCGAAAATATGTTTTTCAACCATAGAATGAATTCCATTAGTTTTTCTTTACCTTAGTCTCAGAACATCCAGTATCATTTAAATTTGCAGTCGAATGGAATCCAACCCGGACCATTCAAAACATAATGGGTCTCATAAAGAATTAAATTCTTAGTCAAGTAAACAATTTATGAGAAACATAATTTATAATTGTTCTATTTAATTCTAAGTAAATGCTGTAAATGAATACGCGTTAATTTTTAATTAAACCTGCAAACTTTATAGACAAACAGAAAGTTATAAACTGTGTTCAGAGTTCTAGTAACAAAGGTAGTTTACAATTTATGTTACATTTAATAATTATACCATGCTGTACCCTCTAGTATTTTTTGGTGTATTTAATTACTACATTAAGCTCTGTAGAGATTAATTCTAATTTTAAAGTTTTAAGCGTTCATTAAACTGATTTATGCCCTGTGTTTAGTGAAAGGTCAAACAACTTTACCGGTTTAAAAGAATCTGATGTGACCTCCTGTCATTTATTTTTTATTAATTTAAATACATATCTACATATTTACTAATGCTGGAAACTTTATTAATTTAGTTTCCATTTAACTATTGTTCCTTTTACTATTTTTTTTAAAACGTCATAATTATTACTTTGAAATGATTAGTTTTTTGACACTGACATTTAAATGTCAGCTACAGATATTTGAGATGTAAACTAGTGCAACCAATGAGATATGCTTTTATAGCACAGGCTGCGGGATTTATTTTATGAATTATTTTATAAATTTATACATAAAATATACAAAAAAAGTATTAACTCAGACCCGTGGAAAATTTAATAATCTTGAAATTTTATAATAACATAAAGGTGTTATTTCCGGTTATCTTTTTTACACCAAAATGGACTCTTTCCATATTTAAGTAAAGCCAGAACATATAGTTTTATATTTTTCAGAATGATAAGTATTTGGATAATCGTGACCACAGTATCCATAAATACACACATACATACCCACAGGCATCATTGTAAAAATGTTAAAATCGGATTCTGGGGACACAAAACGTGCTTATTCACTATTCTTTATATGCGATTTATTGCACGAACCCTATACCTCCCTTACCTATGGTAAAGGGAGGTAAAAATCATAATATTTCTACAGAAATTAATAGAAATGATTATGGATTTCAAAGCAAAATTTATCGAGCGCTTTTTAGAGATTAACAAAATATTTACCTATTTTCTTTATCTATTTTGGCTAATCTCTGAGACACACCATATGTTGTTAATACTTCTATTGATAACACTATTATATCTATCATATTAAAATACTGTTTGTTTTTCTGTTATCAGCACTACACCCAACAGAAGGCAAGGCATTGATACTGTTTGATAAAAACATAAGCTTAAACTACTGTTTGATTTCCTTGTAAATGAAAAAATACTCATATATAAATACTCTAAAAATGCGTACACTTACGTAACATTCTCTTTACAAACAAATAATATTACTACCATGTTTATATCTCTACCCTTTTTCGAATTATTGCCCTAAAAATCAATATACCTCACATTTAGATAAAAACTTCAAAATTTTCAAAAATCTAATTTTTATGTGTCTAGATACTTCTCAATGCACTGATTCCAAATTTTGAAACTGCAGGTCGATATCTCTTTTCGTTCTCGAGATATTTAGATTCAAAGTTTTGCTCAAAACTGCCCATTTTTGGGTAATAACCCAAAAATGGGTCGAGATATGAATTTGGGGACAACACCATTCGATTCTACGGGCAAAATTACATAAGTACACCAATTTTCAGAATTTTTGAACACCGCATACAATCTCTAAAGCAAAATAACTGAAAATGGCCAAAAATCGCAAAAATCCTAAGGGGTACCCCTTAGGATTTTTTTAGATTTTGGCCATTTTCTGGGGTTTTTAAACTTTTATTCATAAAACATGAACCGGTTGGACAGAAATTATGAAAATTGCTATACTTATGTATTTTTGTCCGTAGAATCGAATGGTGATGTCGCCAAATTCATATCTCGACCCATTTTTGGGTTAACACCCAAAAATGGGCAGTTTTGAGAAAAACTTTGAATGTAAATATCTCGAGAACGAAACGAGATATCGACCTGCGGTTTCAAAATTTGGAATCAGCGCATTGAAAAGTATCTAGATACATAAAAATTAGATTTTTGAAAATTTTGAAGTTTTTATCTAAATGATGGGTATATTGACTTTTGGGGCAATAATTCAAAAATGGGTAAAGATATAAACTTGGTAGTAATAATTTGATTGTAAAGAGAATGTTTCGTAAGTGTACGCATTTCTAGAGTATTTGAACAACTGTGTGAATTTTTAGAAATAAAAGTATTGAAATAAAAACGGATAAATGCTATAAAAAGTTCCTTGGAAAAGATTCTATATATCCCATAAGATTATAACACGAACACGTAATATTTTTTTTTGCAAATTCCATACCAAAGCTAGTGAACAAAAATGGCCTGCAACTTTGCTTCCAACAATGGAATATGGATATGGTATGTTTATTTATTTATTTCTTTATTTATTGTGCTCTAAATCACAAAATTATGTTTATTTTTTTACAAATTATGATAAAAGGGTAATGTACTTATATGATTTATTATTCTAATTCACGAATTCTTAAAAACGTAGCGTGTTAACTCAGCATTATAAAGAGAACTTAATATTTAAACAGAGTCGTAAATTTAATTAGTATCTGGATTAATATTAAGTAGGTTCTTTTCTAATTAATTTAGGTACTAAATGAGAACTTGACATGAAAACTAACTTTGCTGAAATTTGGAGATAATTTTATTAAGCAAGAAAAACCTCTTACCGTCGAATAATTTACTAATATTTTAAATATGTTTTAGCAAGTAATTCCAAAAAATATTTAGTTTTTATTTTTATCACTATTCTAGAGCTATTTAGAAGTTATACATAAATAAAATTACAGTGTTAAAGATTGTTTGTAAAATTTTATAAAAAATACCTATTAATAAAATCCGTTCGCTGCCCTGTAAAAACAAACATAAATAGCAAAACCAAAAAGCTATAAATTCATAATAAACATATGACTTGCGCACGCTTTCAGTCTCTGTGCTTTCGTGCGGGCTTTCGATTTGCGCTTGCTCCAGACTTACTATACAAAACCAGGGACAGCTGCTGGTCTGACAGTTTAGCAGGAAAGCTCCGGGAAAGCTCGTCCAGTGCTTTGGAGAAGCACGCGCTTTCAAACAGACAATTAGTGTTTAGTGACAGACAGTGAGTATAGTGACTTAAAACACTGACACGGGAAAGACTTTCAATAGAACTTGGACATTGAAATGTGGGATAAACTTTGGTGAATGTTTTCTTAAATGATTCATTAGTTATTATTATGATAGGCTAACCTTGTCAAATTCTGTATAAAGTTCAGAAATTCTACTTTCATTTAAAATCGTTTCTTTCTTTCTTCAAAAAATCTTTGTTTCACCTATATAATTGTTGTTGCACCTTTATAATGTTCCTATCCATTTTCACATAAATCAATCTTTGTTTCTTTTATATCTGTTATTGTTTCCAACTTCGCTCTTACATCTTCACGATGATCCTATCCCTTTCCATATAAACTAATCATCAATTCATTCTTCATGACTTTTAAACGATGGCAACATCTTCTCTTCGTCAACCGACTTACGAAATGATGTGTCCGACGTCATTTCCTCAAAATTTCAAAGAATTCTTCCATACTTTGAACGAAGACGACGATAGTGTTGACATTATAGCCACCATGCTTGAAGATAAACTTATACCACGTTCTGAAACCAGTAGTGAGGGCACTAGTAACTTTCAAACTAAAAGAAACCATCGACGAGGTATGTCTGTCCGTCATTACAGAAGAAGATCGTCGGATCTTCACAGTAGAAAGCTTTGTCAAAGCGCTGAAGGTACCCCTATAAGTCCTTCTGTTAACCGAAGAAGATCTTCCAGTATAGAAGTCACTAGACCAGTACCAGATCTATATAGATTCTTACAATCAGATGCTAACAGATCATGGTATCTTAATTCTGGATCACCACCTACTAGAATGCATCTAAGTCCTAATCACAATAACGCTATGAGTCCGCTACCTATAAGTCCAGTGTACACTTCATCTAGACTACACCTAAGTCCAGGAACAAGTCCTAGTGCGAGGGATAGGGAATTGTCCGGAAGTCCAAGTCCCAGAAGAGGACATCCACCTAGTCTGGGGGACCATCATTATCAGAGGACTCGATCGAGGACTGCGAGTATGCCTGTTGTGCCTAGACATAGGGTAGGTAGACAATGATTTTACTATTTTTTAAATAATGTATGGGTATCTATGACTATGGCTACTATTTAGGTCTACTTCACATAAATACAACTCCGAATGGCACACTATTGACATCCACTGGTTTGTATGGGAACACTTTAGAACAACAAAAGTGAATTATACGATTTGATATAATTTTATGCTTTAGATTATGTGTTAATATTATACTTTATAGAATAGAAGCTAAGAAGCCATTTTTTGAAAGTAAATTTGACATTTTGCACAAATTATAGTAACGAACCTTTAAAATCTAATTCCTCAAATTCTAAAAAATGACATCATTTAGGGCATATCAGTTTAAGATTTAGATATTAGGGTACAACATGGGACACGGCCTATGTCTGTGTTTGTGTGTGCGCGTATATGTGTGTGTATGTGTGTGCGTGTAACGGTAAAATTATAGTAATTATTTTAAAGATAATCTGCGATAAGTCGCAAAATAAAAGAAACAGAGACCTGAGGCTTTTTTTAAAAAAATGAACAACTTTTATTAAATGGATTTTTTTTGTTTTTAGTCAATAACTCAAAAAATAAATAAAAATTAATAATTTCGACACTGTTATTCGATTTAACAATAAAATTTAGATATGTATACAAATTTTCAAAAATTTTGGTCCACTAGATCAGATTTTGCTGGATTGGTCAAATTGGAGGACCAATTTTTGTAATGTTTAATAACAAATGCACCAATTGAAATTTTTTAATAAAAATTTGTGCACATGTATTTGCCGATATAAGAAATTTAATGGTGAAGTTGATGCGGCTGTACCTCATACCCACTTTTAGGTAGAGTCTGTTGAAATTTGATTTTAAAACACCAATTATTTATATATTATTTGATGTATGCATATAGATTTCAATACGCGAAATTTAATGGTAAGATTTATGAAGTTTTATCTTGCACCCACTTTTAGGTATAATCCAACAAAAAATCTGCTTTCCTCAAAGAAGTTTGGAATATGTTTCGGCTTCGTTAACTCCAATTCTACAATTCCAAAAATTCCAATTTTTCATACCCTTCATTTATTCATGCATATAAGTCGTTGATTTGATTTCAGTTATTACCTTGCTCCATTTAATGCAAGTAAACCCCTACGCACTATCCTAGAAAAAATGCCGGCATCATTTTCACTAAATTGAATTTGAAATCCAGATAAGAAAATAATAATGAAATATCGATTTATAGTAAAAAACTCTTTGATGTGACTATAGAAAAGAGCCTTTCTGCGTATGACACGAGGTTGAGAAATTCAACAAACCTTTCATTTTGCGCGTCGTTATGCAAATGTGTAACATACAAGGGTTTATTTTGTTTGAAATTAAACTTTAGCTGTACAATAACTCAAATGCACTATTGATTTTATAATACAATTTGGTTTAACTTTAACACATTGGTGGTAAATATTAAAAACGCATTTTATCCTCGATTTCGAAATGAATTTTTTTCACAAATTGCTCAACGGTGAACCCATATTTCATTTGCAAATTAGTCATTGCAAGAATATATTTATTCTCTGATTAAATTTATCTAAGATTTAGAATAAGCGATTCATTTAAATTTCAAATGAAGTTAAAACTTTTTCATTTATATATTTACCTAGGTGAATGTAAACTTTGTACAAACCAGCTTAACTTTTTGAAACATTGAATCGACCCATTTTATATTATCTTGAATTTGCGTCAAATATGAAAATTAATGTTACAAAGCACAGCTATCTTCAATTATTTCAGCCATTGTTTCAAGAATAACTACTACAGAACTTTATACCTTAAGCTTATTTTCTTATATTATAAGTTTATTAATTATCCAATAATATAGGAAGCCAGAATTTACTCAGATTTCGGGCTGAATAATTTGATATATTAATTAGGAGATTAAATTACGAATTTGAAAGAGAAGGAAGGGGCGCTTTACATGAATCAGTTTTAATAATGTTGTTTGTTGAAATATCAATTAATATTATAGAATATATATATATATATATATATATATATATATATATATATATATTAGCCTTCATCAAAGGTTTCAAATTAAATTTGTTTCACAAAGAGCCGATTTTCTAAAAAGTATTTTAAATAAAATTTATTCAATATTTATCACTGTAATAATAAAAATAATAATTGATTGATATTTTCGTAGATAATTAAATAAAAAGATTGGCGCCTCAAATAGTTATGAAAAACAACGTCATTGGTAGCCAATAGGAAAACAGTTTACGTTATTTATATAAATAAAAGTAGACGATAGTTCGTCACATGTTAAACTATATGTACTCTGACGTCATATTTTTCAAAATATTACGCAAATTTCAATATTTAGTTGTAAATTATATAATGGATATTTCGTGATATCTTAAAATTTGAGGCTCGTCAAAGAACAATATCTTTCAAAATTTAGTATTTGTCATATAAAAATACTTGCAACAGTCTTATTATAATTATTCTAATAAACACTAATACAAGTAAGTGCTCTGTTTTACAAAAACCGATTAGTGAAAGTGACTCCTGTGGTGCACTCTCCACGCCAGCAATGAGTGCCCGTGAGGTGACGCCGGGTAAGCGCCCGCACGGTACAAATATGTCATCATTACCGATAACTGCGATAAAGCAGATTGTGGCACACTCAGAAAAGGGTAAATGCCGTAATGATATATTTATTTTATTTATTTGATTACTAAAATACAATTTTCAAATTATTTTTAAGAAATATATAATAACGTAGTTCTGCTGAAAGCGTAACTCGTCTATGAATTTTAAAACGTGAAAACTAAATAATAATTGTCTTGTCAACCAAAACTGAATTTCGTGCTTTGAGAATTCCAGCAGGTTTGCGTAACGCATGCCCTGAATTTTAATATTATTTTCATCAAAAACCAGAATTACAAATCCTTTCATTAGAGATTTGAAGACAACATCAAACGACATATTTCACCAAATCAGAACTTTGAACACAAACATAATTTTCCTTGTTTCAAGATTCCAATTTGCGGAGATAATAATATACACTTTGTTTCTTAATAAGGTATGTGAATATTATAAAACCGGCTGAGATAATGATGGTAGCGTTTGAAGGTTGCGGGTTCGAATCGCGCGTAAATTGGCGCGTGGGGCAAGGTTTCATATGTTTATAATACTGCGTTGTTATTAATTATATACATTGTCACAACGCCATTATTATCAAAATTGATTCTATTACATCTGTATTGTTGAAAATCTATGAAGTATTACAGATAAACTACGTATTACACCAATTCAACAAGCTTTAGTAAATTTCAACGCTTGACTTATTTTATATTGCCTTCTTTCAGTTCGATGATTTACTGGGTTTAAAATTTTATTCCCCTATATTTTTCTTGGCAACGCATCTGACATATAGAAAAACATTAAGAAGGTTCAATGAAAGAAATATGTTTCAAATTCAACTTTTGAGAAAAGAAAACTTTATAATTCATTTTATAAAAAAAAAACTGTTGTGCCAGCACAAGACCTTTCGTTAATTTCATGTATTTTGTATAAATCCCATACCAAAAGTTAATTGGAAAAGATTCTAAATATACAGTAATTGTAACACGAATATAATATAATTTTTTACAAATTCCATACAGAAAGTTCATTGGAAAATATTCTATAAATCCAATAAAATTATCACATGAATATACATTATATGTATATACTCTTTACAATCAAATAATATTACTACCAAGTTTATATCTCTACCAATTTTTGAATTATTGCACCAAAAGTCAATATACCCCACATTTAGAAAAAACTTCAAAATTTTCAAAAATCTAATTTTTATGTATCTATATATACTTCTCAATGCGCTGATTCCAAATTTTGAAACCGCAGGTCGATATCTTCGTTCTCGAGATATTTGGATTAAAAATTTTACTCAAAACTGCCCATTTTTTGATAACCCAAAATGGGTCGAGATATGAATTTAGCAACACCACCATTCGATTCTACGGGAAAAATTACATAAGTACACCAATTTTCAGAATTTTTGAACACCGTATACAATCTCTAAAGCAAAATAACTGAAAATGGCAAAAAAAACGCAAAAATCCTACACATTTTTAGAGTATTTGAACAACTGTGTGAATTTTTAGAAATAAAAGAATTGAAATAAAGATGGATAAATGCTATAAAAAAGTTCTTTCTTATCACTGTAAAATACTTTAGCTAAAAACATGTATAATTTAATATTAATATTCTTTTGATTGCTTTTATTTTTATTATTTGTTTTACTTTTATTACACTTTTTATATCAATAATTTTTATTATATTCTCGTCACAATCAAAATTCACTTTTAATTCTAACAAATTGTAGATTTTAGTTTGTAATGCCATGTTCCGGAACATTGTATTACAATAAAAGTAACAAATATGTTGCCAGAGAGACAACGCTATGCAAATAAAACCTTCCACCGTGTATAAAGGATAGGGAAACCGTATTTGACTCAATCTTACATCAATATTGTCGTTCCTAGAGTTTGTATGTACTCGTTGAGTCGATAGTATGTGTACAACATGATATTATATTCATACAATTGTATATATATATATATATATATATATATATATATATATATATATATATATATATATATATTAACAAGAACATATAACATACGTTAATATAAAAATGGAACAACATATACAACAAAATAAAATTATATTGAAGTCAATGACAGGAACAATCATACTAGGTCATCTGATTTTGTATTTAACGACTTAATCGCTTTACACGTACAGGCAATAGAACACCACAATTTTAATTACAAATGACATTTTAGCCCTTAATGCGTATTAGGCAACGTTAACCCTACATCGAAATAGCGCCATTATTGTTAAAACATTCGCTTCAATTTACAAGACTAGCATGAATGTATACAAGTATCATCATATTTTAAAACCACCATACTAGTGATGATGCTAATGATTTAGATGATAATGATGATTCGTTTTAAAGCTAGGGTTACTTATATTAGAATTAAAAAGCTGTTAGCAAAAACAATCTTAGTCCATTTTTTTTAACTCTCGTTAAGAGAGGTATTGAATTCATGCAAAAATTCGCATATCCAGATTTAATTGAATAAACACGATTTAATGTCCGCAGAATCCGATTATAAAATTTTTAAAATGATGTTTGTGTGTGTGTGTGGATGTATGTGTGTGGATGTGTGTATGTGTGTGTGTATGTCTGGATGTTGTAGACACGATTCCTCAAAAACTATAAGGCTTAAAAAATATTTAACTGCAGTTTCCTCAATCTGATATTCCTGGGAAGAGCTGAAAACGTTTTGGTAACAACTGAACAACCGGAAGTAGTAGGTAGAGATAAAGACACTATAATTTATAGAGTAATCTAATCGCAGAGGCTAAAGCACTAAGAAAACCAGTTGACAAATTCCAATGTTTATAACATAGTTTGTAAATGACACATGCCATTGTCAAATATCAACAGTTTTAGTGACATTCTGATAGCTTTTTCTGGGAAGTATATTTAATCTTTCTTATTGTTTTATTAATTAAATATTTGAAATTATAGGTAAAATTGTGGTAAAATGCATATATCCATCAGAAATACCGCCAATCTGCTTAATGAATTGGACTAATCTCTGACATTTAGAAGCTTCCTCATACAATGAAAAATGGATATAATTAGAATTATATGTGTGCAGAAGACATGTTAAATACTATAAAAAACAATATTGGGGTAAAGTTCTGTAATATTTTGATGTAAAACGACGGTTGGAAATGGCGAGAGGTCTTGTGCTGGCCACAACATATTCAGTGATACATGTCAACTTTTAGTACAGCAAGCACCATTAACCATATGAAAAATTCTTTCCTTTGAAAACGTAATCAAATTATAAAATTTTCCCGGTACACTGTTTGCATTTCCTATATTTCTTTCTTAGATGCAAATAGATTTCTAGAAAACTTACAAATACAAGACGTTATATTTAATACTTTCATGGTTTCAAAATAAAGAAAATATGAAAAAAAAGAAACTTTATTGATTTCGAAATCTCTTATATTTCATTTTCGTTTTTCAAATTTTGAAATGTAATCTTTCGCTAACAAACGTTGACATTTTTGAGAGAAATGAGGGATCACCGTATATTTTTTTTTTAATTACGAAAACCATTTGAAATTCTTTTAAAATTTTAACTATGTGTATGACTACCACAAATAACAAAATGTAAATATGTTGAATTTCGCGTGTTACAATGTTAAATGTGAAATTTACAGAAATAAAAATAAAAATTAATTATTGGTTTATTGTCAATAGAAATTAAATAAATTTATCAGGTCAAACGATTAAATTTAATAACCATTGAATTCAATTAGTTAAAAATGAAATCAATAAATTGTATTCCATTTTAATTTTATTCATTTCAATAGTTATTATGTTTTACACATGTACAAAGAAATAAAAATCATTCTAAATGTGGATTTATAACTGGCACAAACACAAAACATAATTTAGCATAAAAAACATATAATTTGGTCATACGGAAAATAATATATCCATTTACAAGAGACACATCGTACAGAACATAATATGGCAGAGCATATGTTTAATTTTCTATGTCTGTGTTATGTGTCCTATGTTTTTCGTGAATCTTCGTAACATTTCGTGGTAGTTTGAATAAATATTTGTAAATACCGCTACAAGGGTGAAACACGTGTCAGTCATTTGTTTGTTAAAATGGACGACATCAAATTTATTTGTATAAATTTAATCATAAAAAACGAAAACATATAATAACATGAAGTCGAAATCAAATCTGACAAAATTTATAAAAAAATTTACAGTGAAAGACAAATATAATTATGATTTTCTTCTTATTATTTTAAAATGACGGGCACGAGGACTTCTTCTTTTACTTTTTATTTTCACTATGTTTCAATTCACACTTTTATATAAAATTTAAACAAACCGCTATTTGATAATATCCATTATTATATTTTATTTCAATTTGGAAGGTATACCGAAAGACCGTTTAATAAAACGTGCTTGTTGAAATTGGAACACAATAAAACCAAGGTTAACAAATAAAATTCATCCCCATGTTATTTGTTAATCCTGGTTTATGCTTCATATCCCTTTAACAATAAAACACCATCAACAAAAACAGCATCAACAAAAACATCACCAACAAATGCCTCACGGAACAAAACACCATCTGCTACAGTCAGCTACACCGTTTCAAGGATAATCATATTCCTAATCAGGTCAGGATATGTCCCTGAAACAACCAGGAACCAGGACAATACCAAGGAAAGAATTATAGTAATTTAACTTTTAAACTCGGAATTTCTGGAGCGAAAGAAGTTAAATACTTTAAAGAATGATGTTTGCACCTGATGCAAGAAAAAATTTTTGAAGGAATTTCATATTAACTTGGCCTAAATATTTTTATTGAAAAATATATTTAAAGTTGAGAAAGTTACTGACATATGAAAGAAAAACGTTATATAAACTTTTAGGGCGTTTTAAAACTTGAAAAGTTTTAAACAATTTCTTAATACAGTAAGGGACACGAATGAAGAGTTACGGAAAGAATGTTAGTTCGAATCACTGTCAAATATATGCGTTATTTTGCATATTAGGAAGAACGGTCATTCTTCATAGAAAGTTTTGCTTCATCTAGCAAGTCCGAAGCCACTACCAAAATTTCGAAATAACGTACCGGGTGGTTACAATTAATTACACAATTTTTACAATACATAAAAGCAAAGAAAACTTATTCTGTCCCCCTAGTGTTACCCATTTTTCAACGACTGCTCTAAACTTTTCGAACACTAGGTGAATGGTATCTCTATTTATGTCCGCTATTCGCGAGTGAAGAAGAGGAGGAGCTTAGCGCGTGACGTAACAATATGGCCGGTTTAAGGTAGATGCTTCGTTTCCCGCAACTGAATTCTTATACACTGCGGCGTTTGAAATACAAAGTAATATTAATATTATAGTTAATATTAAATAAAAATAATGTTTCTAGTATGAATAACATTTTGAATTTTGCGAACTAGTCCGTTTCATATAAAAATTATGTTCAGCATTCTCTCGAATTTTTAATTTACATTATTCGAGTCTTTGTTTGCTTGTATCTACATAGTACTGCATTATTACAATCTTTGGTAGATTAATGGAGAGATAAGTATTATTATTTTATTGTCATCTTTATGCAGACAGGTCTACAAGTTTAGATTTCATTACGAAGTATTTTAATAAAGACACTAAGTAATTATTATCTTGTAGTTATACCCGGCAAAATATAATCTTGCTTTACAAAATGCAAGGAGCACGCATATTTTTACTCGGTTTCTTTTCCATTTTTAAAAGATGAATGCATAACTTTCGTCTACCAACTATTTCAAATTGGCAAATTTCTCTAATAAATTTTTCTATAGAATTTAGGTTCTTGTTTTCGGGAAATTATGGAAATTAATTAATTCTGGATTTCTGCGTGCTAGTGACGTACATAGATTAAACGCAACTAAAATGTGTTGAAGTTTTAGATTTTGTTATTATACTTTATTTCACGTAAGAATAGCGTTGGTTTAGTTAGAGATACAAATATCGCCTATCAGTTGTCAAATAAAATCTACAAAATTAAGTGATGTTTAACCATATTTTGTTGCAATTTTAGATTTTGACATTTTTACAAATAAATATATTTATTATTTACAAAGCTTGGTTTCACAAATTTAAATTATTTATTCAATGCATGTAAAAACGGTCGGCTCTTAAGAGTAATCTACTATTTTCTTACGTAAACTGAAGTATAGCCTACAAATTTCACTCCACTCGTGATTTATTTGTTAAATAAGTGACAAAAATGATGCGTTCGCCGCTACCTCGGCTAGAACTTACTACCATGCACTAGTTCATATTTTCGCCGCTAGACGTCATATTGCTCTATTTCACTAGCGAATAGCTTCTGTAATTTTCTGTCAGAATCAAGAGTAATCAATGTAGCGGCATCATTTTGATCATGAATGGTTTTGCTTCTTCAAATCTGTTGCACTGTTTAGTAAAAAGTTCAATTGCATAGTGATACCATACTCCACCAGTACCGTATCATTTCACTAAATAAATTCTTTGCTCTAAAGACAACGTAATTCAAACATTGACTAACAATTAGTTGACATGAAATTTATCATTTGAGTTAATTCTCAGACCTGCGATAACCACGTTGGCAAAATTTTGCTGTCTCGTTTTCTAACCACCCTGTATGTTATTTCGAAATTTTGGTAGTGGCTGCGTAAACCTATTAATGATAACACTTTTAATGTCGAAATATCCGACCTGTTCAGCGTTTTAAAGGTTTCTATATTGACACAAAATCCAATTTCCATTTACAAAAGGTCTGTAATAATTACGAGACCAGATCGTCCATATACAAGCCCAAACTCATAATAGTTGGACCGGTTTACATTTTCAACAAACACATTATAAAGTCTACGCAAATTGTGAGAAATATCTGCAAATTTATTTTATTTAAAATATTATTTTTTCTAGCCGATGTTGGCCGAAACCCGTCGAATGGCCATCCAAGGCGAAAGTGAAGAAGACGTAGAATACTATCGTTGCAGAAGTTTTTCCATAACTGCGAATGGAATTTTCAACCTTGGCGACGCCCTGAAAAGTCGACGGTCTAGGTCTATCAACTCTGTAACTTCTACGGGGACGTCTTGTAGTGGAAATAGCGGGAATCGAACTCGCTGCCATAGGTAAGACAAAATAATAAAATAAATTTATGATTCAATTAGTAGAACTGTAGCAATATATTAAATTTAATCCTGCAAATTAATTAGAAAACTTAGTTAAAGGCTTTGAACTTCTGAGAAGATTATAAATATTAACTCTTTATAAAGTAGAGTACTTAATAATTATATAATGGACCGAGCAGCATCAAAAATGTAAACGAAAGAACTGTATTACACTGCATTTTTTTCTGCTTACACTGTTACTAGGATCCTAAAGCTAACTTCTGCAAAAAAAAAAAGAAATCATCCCATCTCTGATTATATCTTTGTTTAAACCAGTGGTTCACAAATTTGTCAATACAGCGGAACACTTTTGTTAGCAAAAACTTCAGGCGGAACACTTGTAAAACAGAAAAAAATCTAATGTAGCCAGCACATTACCTCCCGTCAATTCTATGCATTTTGAACAAATCCCTTACCGAAAGTTCCTTGGAAAAGATTCTATATATCCAGTAAAATTGTAACACGAATATAACTATTTTCTACAAATTCCATACCAAAAATTCTTTGGAAAAGATTCTATGTTTGTAAATTGCACTTGACACTGTCATCTGTCAATTAGAATATTTGAATATATCACCAGTTTCCATGATTATAGAACAGCTATAGTTAATCTTTTTAAAATTCTTTAACTCTATACCTATTGGGGTCCCGTGGCAGCGTGCCTGAGTGTCTGGTCGCGAACCTGGGGGAACCGGGTTCGATTCCGACCGACGCCAAATATTTCCAATTTTAAATGGTACAAAAGTGACCCCTGTGGTGCACTCTCCACGCCAGCTATGAGTGCCCGTGAGGTGATGCCTGGTAAGCGCCTACACGGTAAAATATATCGTCATCATTACCGACGTCTACATGTATGTGTTGTAGATACTGGCACACCCAGAAATGGGTAATATGCGTGATGATATATTATTATTATTATTATTATTATTATTATTATTATTATTATTATTATCTATATCTATTGAACATGTAGGAAAATGTGTAATCAAACAGTTTAGACAATCAAAGGTTCTTATTTATAATAACATGAAATATCAAAAAAATTATATTAAACTGCGATTTTCAATAAAAACTGTTAAGAACTTCAAATAAAGATATTTCAGATTGTTTAATTATAACCAAAATCTAAACAACTCTTCATATGGATGTAAGGAACAGATATCTGAAAGAATTATAGTTTTTCTTTGTTGTAAACAACAATTTTATAGTTTTAATTTGCTAGATAATGCTAGAAAATTATCCGTTTAGCAGAATATTTCTTTCACTTTTTATACTAAGTTTTAATAGTAAATCAGGGAAATTCAATATTGGCAGAACAGAAAAATAAAATGATCTTGTCTTCATAATTATAATTATTTCAATATAACGAAACCAAAAAAAAATCCGTAGTAACTGTGCGTTGTATAGAGAACTATATTAATACAAATCGTGTTATTAATGGGGTCCCGTGGCCTCGTGCCTAACTGTCAGATCGCGAACCCGGGGGTACCTGGTTCGATCCCGACCGACGCCAAATATTTCGAATTTTAAATGGCACAAAAGTGACCCCTGTGGTGCACTCTCCACGCCAGCAATGACTACCCGTGCGGTGACGCCTGCTAAATATACAAATATGTCATCATAATTACCGATATCTGTGATAAAGCAGATTGGCACACCCAGAAATGGGTAATATGCCGTGAAGATATATTTATTTACTTATTTATGTGTTAATAACAACTTTGTTTTAATGCATTTAACCTAACCAAACACTGTTGAGTTACAAATTTACAAATGCACAAATAATTTAATTATTTACACTTTTAGAAATATAAATGTAGCACAATTACTTTAAATTCAGATATAATTCACAAACAATACCTTAAAATGTCACTTTTCTGAACTTAATGCATGTAAACAATCAAAATCGATCCCCCTATTGGCCACATTATGTATATACAGTCACTATAATGGGGCTATAGCGTATCGCGTGAATCTCATGTTTTACATTATTTTGAGGACTGCTGTCGGATTGTTTTAAACACTAGATACTTTTGTTACTGCAATCTGTAAGATCGATCTTAGTTTTCTGGAAGCCAATTAATATCCCAGGAGACATTTTCCCGATTAGCTTTTAGGTTGACCGTTATTGACCAGTTCAGAGTGTCATTGTCGTGTCCACTGTTCCTGTGATCCTTGTTTCCTGGTTAACATACAAAGTCCTGCATGTTTCCTGGTCCTACAAACTGCTGGATTTGACTCCATAATGAGTCGATCCTTTAAAATTAAACCGAGCGGAAAAATTTCGTAATCGCTTTTAAAAAGTTTTAGGAAGACGAAATTCATTTCCGTTATCAAAGAATAAACAATATTTGGAGTTTTGGCCTAATTATTCAAGCAAAGTTATTAAAATTAATAGACTTTTCAGTCGTTAAATTGAATGTCAGTAAGTTCAAAATTACAAATCAATTATATCAACTAAACTAGTCGTTGAGTATATGTTCAACTTCTTTTCTTTCCAATGGGGTCCCTTGGCCGCGTGCCTGAGTGTCTGGTCGCGAACCTGGGGAACCGAGTTCGATCCCGACCAACGCCAAATATTTCCAATTTTAAATGGCACAAAAGTGACCCCTGTGGTGTAATCTCCACGCCAGCAATGAGTGTCTGTGAGGTGACGCCTGGTAAACGCCCGCACGGTACAAATATGTCATCATCATTACCGAAATCTGTGTACAACACAGATTGGCACACTCAGAAATGGGTAATATGCCGTGATGATATATTTATATTTATTTTATTCCTCTCTCCAAACCCTCTCCCTTGCCCTGCGCTGTTGCCGCTTCTTCATAACTTACCATTTTCAACATTGCCCCAGAATTGGCAACAGTGTAGGAATCCCCAGTCCATACATATTTAACGGCAAGTATAGTATTGAACAATCGTTGGTAAATGGTATTTCTTGTAAATTTTATGTCAGGAAATAAATTCTATTGGAAATAGAGGAAAGACAAATTTCTTATAAACGGGAGACAGAGCAAAATTTCAATTTCCTTGCAGTCACTCAACGATTTTCAAAATTTCTTTTAGTCTAGATTAATAATATTAATGATTTGTGTTATTGAGAAAAGCGTGTATGAGAAAGATGCATTTCTTTTGGTGATACAATATAAAAATTTTCTTTTGTCTAGTCTAGATTAATCATTTTAGATATTTTTTCTTTGCAGTAATGCTTCGCAAGGTTCTACGACCGAAGACACGGAATGTGAAGTCGCTTCATACAAAGTCGGAATGCTTGGCGCGTCTGGTGTAGGCAAAACGGCACTAACCTACCAGTTTACTACTTCGGATTACATTTGCGCTTATGATGTCTCTTTAGGTAAGTTTTCTATATTCTACTATGAAATTAACGGCAGAAAACGACCAAGCATCTGATTCTAATTAGCTGTATTTTTTTAGGAATATTTTTGCTTAGTTCAACTGATAAAATTCATTACATTGATAGTTCTTTTAACATTACCCCTTCTACTGAACAGAATAGCTTAAATCATTTTCAGGCAGAATCATCAAAAGAATTAGATGCTAATTCTACTTTTAGTTCTATTTTTAACTCCTTTCCTAATTCATGAAAAGAATTAGTAGCTAATTCGAATTAGCGATAGTTCCACTTTCAGTCCTACTATTAGTTACATGAACTGTCAAATTAAGTCTGGTTCTAATTCACGAAATAGGATTAAATAAAAAAATCTGTTGTGGCCGGCACAAATCCTTCCGTCAATTCGATGTATTTTGTACAAATCCCATACCAAAATTTCCTTGAAAAGATTCTATATATTGTAACATGAACACACTATTTTTTACAAATTCCACACTGAAAGTTCCTTTTATTAGGTGTTGTTTCTTACTCTTCTCTTCTACTCATTCCTGTCCAACGCATCTTCTTAACAGTTCTCAAATCTTTTACTACACAGTCCTTCCATCTTCTCTTTGGCCTTTCTCTTACTCCCGGTATTATAAGTTCCTATCTTGAGGCGAGGCTACAACTGCGTCACTTGCCAGGGACACTCTGTCACTTATATTATTTTCTGATCCTATACTTTCCACTTTGGTTTTGCACTTGACACTGACATCCGTCAATTAGAATTTTTTGAATATATCTGCTGTTTTCATAATTTTAGCAAAGTTGACTGCTTTTTGAAAGTTAATCTCTCTATAACTCTATATCTCTTGAATATGAAAGAAAATGTATAATCAGACAGTATTCTTTCATTGACAATCACAAAAATATTGAAAAATGATATTAAACTGCGTTTTTTCAAGAAAAACTGTTAAAAACATCAAATAAATGTACTTCCGGTTGATCAATTATAACCAAAATCTAATCAGCTCTTCATATGGTTGTAAGGAAGAGGAATACGAAAGAATCATAATTTTTAGAACTGTAGTTTTGGAGTTATCGTCGGACACACACATACACACACACAGACATAATCGAAAAACCAGTAAAATCGTTTTGTAGGGACCCTAAAACGTGCTTATTCTTTTAAAACTCAGCATCGAATTTTTTGACCAAACACAATACCTTCCTTACCTAAAGGTGACGGAAGTTAAAAATTAGTTCCAAAACTAATTCTAGCAATTTTAACTTCAACTTTATTCTGTTCCGTGAATAGCTCTAATACCAAAAAATTTAGTTCGGAATAAAAATGGGATTAACTAACTCCGAATTTAATTCTTTTGATGAATCTGCCTGTTCGATTTTATTTCGCGGGTGATGCAGAATTTGTAAGGATATATGTGATTACTCTCAGTACCTCTCACATCAGTTAGGACAAAAAGAACAATTTACAGAGTTTATCTGAAATAAGCTCAGATGAACGAAGATTTCGCCGAAAAAGAATACCGTACTAACTCCAAAATAAAGTCCCTCACCTTGTTACATTAAAAGAATCTTACTTTTTTATGCCTTCCATCTGTGTTTACGGCAAAACTAATAGAAAAGAATTGATGATAAAAAACTCGGGTCATAAAAAATAGATTCCCCACGTAATAGAAAACAAATACCAGGCTATAATAAAATAAGACCAAAGGTTATTGACCTTATATTTTTGATTAAAATGTAGAAATTCTATTAAGAATACTGATTTGATATTGACAAGGGTAATGCTCTTTTATATATTTTCTTTTCATTTATTTTTCCATTGATACTTGATATTAATTTTCGGCGCAAAGAACAAACACAAAAAATATTTTTTTCATGATATTAATGATGCTTTTATAAAGACACGTTTTTGTATTTATTAAAATTAAACAACAATAAAAGCATTTTAATTTAATATAATATTTACAAAATAATATTTGGCAGACTATTTCACCAAGCGTCGCAATAACCAATAAGGCTGTGGCAAGAATTTTTATATGACTTCTAGGTATTAAATTTTAAAAGACTTTGTTCTTAAAGGAGCTTTAAATTTAAAACTATCGCGTAATATCCATAACATGTTTTACAATTAAATATTAAAACTGGTTCATACTATTGTAGTTTATTATGCATTTATTACTATTTAAATTTAAAATTCCATTTTACGTTCGATCCCGACAGACTTCAATGGGCTACTTGCGTACCTTTTTTTTATTTAATATTTTTGAAGAGAAGGTAAAAACTTGCCATATTTTTTCTTTCGACAAAATTTTTATTAATTAGCCAGAAAAAAAATAATGAAATTGAATTCCGGCCATGTATGAGGTAGAATTACGCCGCACCAATGAATAGCCGTAAAGTCACAGCGTGGTGCCGTCTCATAGTAATGGTATGTTTGTGCGGGTAATGTAGATCACCTGTTTGACGTTTCAATAATAGTTTGGAGGTTAGTATTTTAGTTTATATTTTTGTTATCGATATTTTAAATTACAAGTAACTACCTATGTGTTTATTTATTAAGTAATTAATGTATTTGAGAGACCAGAGAAAGAGAAAAATGAACTAATGTCAAATTCAAATTAAAACTTCTCGCACGCCATGCCATCTATTGATAACATTCTTAAACATGCTTCCCCTCCCCCAGTTTAACATAAAGACGTCACAGAAAATTTTCTTTCTTAATTTAGTAAAAAACAAATAATTATTTTAAAATAAAATTTATATTTTTATATATGTTTTCAATATAACATTACGTATATAGTGACAGAAATCGGATTTTCAGTACCACGCAAGTAGCCCATTATTTCCAATTTTAAATGGCACAAAAGTGACCCCTGTGGTGCACTCTCCACACCAGCTATGAGTGCCCGTGAGGTGACGCCTGGTAAGCGCCCACACGGTAAAATATATCATCATTACCGATGTCTACATGTGTTGTAGATACTGGCACACCCAGAAATGCGTAATATGCCGTGATGATATATTTATTATTTTTTATATTTTACGTTTATTTTATTCACTAACTGGTAATGAAATAAATATAAAATCTCTTCTATTAGCATTAAATTGAACGCTATCTTTGAAAAGTTCATGCACCTTTTCAAAAGAAAAAAAATTCAAGACGTCAATTCCTTTTGAGTAAACAAAAACTACCCTTATATTTAATTATTGCATAGATCCAAAGAGAAATTAGTTTGAGGCTCTAAGTACCTTACAAGAGCCACTTGATTATTTCTCGACAACCAATTTCATCTTGTGAGCAAGCATTCGAGCATATTTCATTTAAGGAAAATGAAAAATTTTATACGGAAGGTAAAATTTATTTTTGTTCAATTCCCAAGAAGATTTTTTTCATATCATTTGCATGTTTATCATGTATAACTTTGCGAAAAGCGGAAGTATGTACCGGAAGCATTGGGCCTCAAATCAGACAACTGTATACCGTGTCTACACTGTTATCTGGAAATATATTGATTCGTAGACGAGAGAGTAGAAAACTCATTAACTAATGAAATTAATATAGAAAAATAAACAGTGCAGTCAGGAAGATTTGTATTTACTTGAAATATGAAAATGAATGATTAAGCTAAAATATGTTTGTGTAACCATGCAAAAAATATGTGTGTGAGGTATTTTTAGAACAAATTTAAAACTCAAATAACATGTTATTTATATTCTTTGCTGAACAAAATTTAATGAACGGATCATTATATACATATATATATATATATATATATATATATATATATATATATATATATATATATATATATATATTACATTATGTAAACTCATATATAAATACTCTAAAAATGCGTACACTTACATAACATTCTTTTTACAATCATATAATATTACTACCAAGTTTACATCTCTATCCATTTTTGAATTATTGCCCCAAAAGTTACAATACCCCACATTCAGATAAAAATTCCAAAATTTCCAAAAATCTAATTTTTATGTATGTAGATACTTGTCAATGCGCTGATTCCAAATTTTGAAACCGCAGGTCGATATCTCTTCTCGTTCTTGAGATATTTAGATTCAAAGTTTTGCTCAAAACTGCCCATTTTTGGGTAATAACCCAAAAATGGGTCAAGATATGAATTTGGCGACAACACCATTCAATTCTACGGACAAAAATACATAAGTATAGCAATTTTCATCATTTTTGTCCAACCGGTTCATTTTTTATGAATAAAAGTTTGAAAATGTCCAAAATCTGAAAAAATCCTAAGGGGTACCCCTTACGATTTTTTCAATTTTTGGTCATTTTCAGTTATTTTGCTTTAGAGTTTGTATGCGGTGTTCAAAAATTCTGAAAATTGGTGCACTTATGTAATTTTGCCCGTAGAATCGAATGGTGAAGTCGCCAAATTCATATCTCGACCCATTTTTGGGTTAATACCCACAAATGAACAGTTTTGGGCAAAACTTTGAATGTAAATATCTCGAGAACGAAACGAGATATCGACCTGCCGTTTCAAAATTTGGAATCAGTGCATTAAGAAGTATCTAGATACATACAAATTAGATTTTTGAAAATTTTGAAGTTTTTATCTAAATGTGGGGTACATTGACTTTTAGGGCAGTAATTCAAAAATGGGTAGAGATATAAACTTGGTAGTAGTAGTATTATACTATTTCCTTATTGATGTGAGTATTTGTACATGATAATAGCGTGTGAGAGGTGATATGCGTATTATTAATTCTAAACCAGTTACGAATTACGGGGAGCTTATCTTCGTGAAATTGAGTTGACGTTGGAGTCAAGTGCTTTCTAAGTTCTGTTGAATAAATTGATATATTTACGTTATTAAATTTACTTCCATATTAGTACATACATTAACAAGGTTTTGTAATGCGATTGTATTAGAATCTGAACATAGGATTGTCAAAATAATATCTTACATTTGAACGTAAAGATGATGCTATTATTATAAATTTAGCAAAAAATTCGGAGGGTAATGTGTTTATTTAAAAAAAACTGTGTGGTATATTCCAGAAAAATTGCATTTTCATTCTCATACGCTCGCCATTGACACAAGGGTAAACAAGATGCGAAAGCTGTCGAAGAAAATCTCATAGAGGTCGCCAAATTGTATTAGAACACCAAAGGTAGTTACTCCAACGAAAAGGTTACCATCATGAGTGTCGATAGGCTTTAAATTAAGACCTATCTTGGCAAGAAGAGAGTACTAATTATATAGAGTGGACGATATATTAGCCGATAGATCTGACCGTATTACTTTCCCTCGGCAAATTTAAAATATTGATAGATGCGTCTTTTGTTGCGACTTAATTAGCCTTCTTTCTTAAAAAATGCATCTTAAAATAATGCATGAATCAATAAAGCTTTCAACAGTGTTAGTTTGCGCAAAACTTTTTGACTTTGTTGTTGCCCTATTATAAAGTCTAAAGTCTCGAGAATATCCTCTTAGCTCCATGGAAATTTTCATCACGACACTGAGCTTGGTAAATTGAAATCTTGTATACTTGCATTAAAATTTTCAAATTGCCTTTAAAGATACATACGAGGTCTAACCAAAATATCCGGAATTTTTACTAGACACTCTTTTGGTTCTGTTTGAAAATATCGATCAGGATTTTTGTAGACTGTTAAGAATTACTGGCAGGTAACAGAACTTTATGCTAACATGTTGCTTTTTACCATGATAAAAATCGCAGATTTTAGTGGATAAGCACGATTTATAGTTCCTATAATCCGATTATAACATTTTTACGATGATGTCCTTCCGTGTGTGTATGTGTGTGTGTGTATATATATATTGTGTGTGGATGTGTGTGTGGATGTTGGAACCACGGTTTCTCAAATACTATAAAACTTAAAAAATATATAACTGCAGTTTCCTCAATCTGACATTCCTGGGAAGAGCTGATTAGATTTTGGTAACAATTGAACAACCGCAAGTAATAGTTTATTTAAAAAAAAATCTTCTAAATATAATTCTAATATACAGAATAATCTAATGTAACACATTGCAGAGGCTAAGGCACTAAGGAAACCAGTTGACAAATTCAAATGTTTTTAACATAGTTTGTAAACGACAGATGTCAGTGTCACAATTCAACAGAAAGCTTTTTCTGGGAAGTATATTTAATCTTTTTTATTGTTTAATTAATAATATTTAAAATTGTAGATAAAATACATATATTTATCAGAAATACCGCCAATCTAGTTAATAAATTGGAAAAATCTATGACATTTAGGAATTTCCTCATACAATGAAAAATATATATAATTAGAATTGTATGTGTGTAGAAGAAATGTTAAATATAATAAAAACAATATTTGTGTAAAGTTCTGTATTTTTTTTTTTTTGTTATAAAATAACGGTTCGATAGCGAAGTGCAATACAATACTTATATAACATAAAATGGAAATGGCGAGAGATATTGTGCTGGCCACAACAGATTTTTTTTATCTGCCATTGCAAAATCGCCGAACACGGTACGCAAGGCTTACGAAAAATAATCATACTAACCCATCAAATATTCCCCAAGGATTATTACTTGGGTAACAGATCCGTAAGGGTGTCCTAGTAAAAACACTTAGCGGTAGAAGTCAGAGCTAGCCTTAATAATTCTCGGAAATTTTGGCATACACCTCGTAGGAGTATATTACACATATAAACACAAAACTAACTCAAAGGTTAACAGCAAATTTTGTACATTATTGTAGCGTTAGAACTTTAAGTAGGTACCACCACTAAATCATAAAATTAGTGTGACACTAATTTGAATCGGTTGAAATACAAACAAGGTCACTAAACCACTGCTAACTTTATTGGCTACCAAATTATGCGCAAAAACAATATTAATAATAATAATAAAAAACAAAAAAACGTTGCCGTTAGCTCTACTACGTGCCAAACTTTAAATCATACGTTTACCTTCATCATTTTTCTACCTTAATGATCGGAATTCCTGTACAATGAAGTTTCTATACTATCTGCACTATTTTCAAGCTTCCTGCTCTTGATTGATGTAGGAATTCAATAACATCCCACGGGAATGTCAGGGTGAACAACCCTTACCGAATCCAACGTACAGCACAAGCATTTCAATTTAAATCCAACACATACTGTCATTTGAGGGCTGCAGAATTGGATTTTGTTTTTGTATGTAAAACTTGATAGGAATTTAGCTGCGGTTCAAAAAATTGAGCTTGTAATTGAACAGCAAATAGGATTGACTTTGTAAATGAGGACAAATTAATTGTTAGTGACCAGTGTCGCTCCGTGGGTAACAGGCGCCTTTGTGCAAACTTATATACCAGCACCCCCCATAGCAAATTAATACACGCTTTAATTAAAGTTTAAATTATACTTTTCTTCCAAAAATGCTAGATTTAAAATATTGATATAGTCTTATAATCAATATTATTAATTAAAATCGTTTGTTGTAATCAATATTTTATAGTTATTGTTTGCAACATAATAATTCCAGAAAATCAACCGTTTAGTAGAATATTTGTTTTAGTTTTGGTCTAATAAACTCTTATGGTAAATCGGAGATATTCAGAAAAGAAAAATAAACTTATCAAACTAAAATTTCGGAATTGTAAATCATAAGGATTTGATGCTTCTCAAAATGCTTGTACATAATTTATTGTCGTAACTATGTTTAAACTATTACAACATCATAGTGATTACCAAATTCACGATATGGTTTTAAAAGATTAATGGCTGAAATTGAGTGAAGTAACTAATAGTGTAAACATCTCTGAAGAGCAGGTGTACCATATTTCGACTGAAGAACTGAGTTTAAAAAACTTGTCTGAAAGATGAATGACAGTTGACCAAATACTTCTTCAAATGCATGTCTTCTAATAATGTCTCAAGCGTTTTACGAAAAAACCAAAAGAATATATGCGTCGATTTGTAACCACAGACGATACATGGTTTCATTACTACACCCCAGACTTTAAATTGCATTCAAAAGAACATAGCTGCTTAGCTCCAAAAAAGCAAAAGCCGTGAAATCAGCTGATAAGGTGATAATATTATTATTATTGTCGGGAGGTGGTTCATTCTTGCCCCTGTACTGCGACCTTTCTGGTCTATTGTACCCTCCGTATTTCCTCCTATTCTAGGAGCCCTGTATGTTTTGTGAACTCCAGGATTTTCTTTAGACTAATGTCCTTTAGTGTCTCAGTGTGCAATTTCTTTGCTCCTAAAAGACTATGTCTGCTTGCCATAAATGCTTCGCAGTGACATATTAAGTGTTCTGGGGTTTCATCCTCTTCTCCACATCCTCTGCATGTTGGTTCTTGTTTGAGGCCCAACCTATGCAAATGTTTATTTAATTGACAGTGTCCTGTTTCCAGTCCTGTTATTAGTCTGACATCTTGCTTGCTCATTAGAAGTTGTCTGTTCTTTTCTTAGAAGGTGATAGTATCAATTTTCTGGAATGCTAGAAGGATTCCGATTATAAATTATTTTCCAAATAGGAAAAATATAAATAGTGAATATTGCGCTAACTTTCCGTAACAATTACATCAAAATACCAAAGACCAAATCGCAGATATCCCTAAGCTAAAAGTTTTCTTAGGGGAGTTTTTCAAGTGATAAGAAAGTAGGCGGTTATTTTGCAGCCCTTAAGGAAAGCATCTTTCTTATTGGGATTAATGTATTGAAACATTATTGGGCTAAAAGCATTACACGGTTGGGAGACTATATTGAAAAATAAATGTCATTTTGAGAGCCTATAACAACTTTATTACTATTAATCTAACTACTTATTATCCCGCGCTCGTAGTACAAAATACTGAGAAACATCGTTTGTGATTTGCTGTTTGTGAAATAGTAAACAGTAAACGGTAAAGCTTTGTCAACCGTTCAGTTGCAAGTTAATTTTTAACAGCGTAAAAGCATGAAAATAGCTTTTAAACCGTTTAACACAAGCGATAATCCAATATCTGTCATCTTCCTTTTTCATAGAAACACAAAATAATAACACAAAAGATTAAAACTCAATAACCAATACACTGAACTTCACAGTTTTGATTTTTTTAGAGATTACACTAGACCTCAAATTAAAATTAAACTTATTCTACTTGAAAAATCATTTATTACGTTTTAAAATGAGCCTGAATTTATCAAGAGGGCTAATTTTTTATCAAGTGCAGAAACAGGTCATATTTACGTGGTTGCTATCGCGAATATGGCACAGTTTTGACAGATTACTGTTTTTTATTGTCTTATTCGTTATTCAATGTTGTATCAGTTTCTAAGGCTCTGTCCGACGTTGCATTTTGAATTTAGTACTTAGGATTTAGGTCTTCTTCACATAAATACAACTCCGAATGACACTAGTGATACCCATTGGTTTGTATGGTAACACTTTAGAGCAACAAAAATGAATTATACAATTCGATTTAATTTGATGCTTCAGATTAAATGTTAATATTATATTTCATAAAATAAAAGCTAAGAAGATATTATTTGATAGTAAATTTGTCGTTTTATACAAATCATAGCAACGAATAAGATTTGCTTAATCAGTGCGCGTCAACTTCACGGCATAGTGTACTCCTACAAATCCCTAAAATTTAATTCCTAAAAACCTAAATAATCGCTAGATTTAGGGCATATAAATTTAGGATTTAAATATTAGGGTGATAAAAGTGCAACATCGGACACAGCCTAGGAATAAATGTTTTTATTTCAAGCATTTCACTTTAGAACTTTTTTTTGAGAACACAAAAGGGTTTGGGGTCCCGTGGCCGCGTGTCTGAGTGTCTGGTCGCGAACCCGGGGGAACCGGGTTCGATCCCGACAGACGCCAAATATTTCCAATTTTAAATGGCACAAAAGTGACCCCTGTGGTGCACTCTCCACACCAGCTATGAGTGCCCGTCTGATGATAAAGATGATAATGAAGAAACTTATGATTAAAATATTTTAATAAAATTGTGTGAAACATCAAGAGACCTATTTCGACCACTGTTTTCTTTGTTTCAGATGAAGAGTACGGACAAAAGACAGTCTCCGTGATGTTAGACGGCCAGGAAACGGAATTAGAAATTGTCGATCATCCGGCAGTTGAAATGGCGGTAAGTCAACCTTATAATCCCGGGTTCAAAACCTGATTTACGAGAAATTCATTCAAATAATTAAACGGAAGAATTGGATGCGATTACTGAAAAACGAACAATTTCACAATTTAATTACTGAACACGAAATTAACCCAGAGGATTTTCAGGATTTTGTTTTTTACTTTTTTTGTTAAATGGTACTGAAGAATTGTATCGATTTGAAATAAAAAGAATTTTATAAAGATTTAATTAGTTTTGTAAAAAATATTTCGAAATCTGTATTTTCTTAAATATTTTGTGTAGGCTTTTCTAATTTTAGAAACGCCTACGTTATTTTACACTTTTATTCACAAATTAGACTGTCATGTTTGATAAACGCATAAAAATAAAACAAGAATTATATATATATATATATATATATATATATATATATATATATATATATATATTTATACCGAGAGGTTTTTATCAGTGAACATGGGCGTTTATCATTACATTTAAAATGATTGACAGCAATGTATTATCGCGTTTTTTTTTTAAACTGGATATAGGACGTAACATTTAGTATATCTGTCAATGTCATCAAATTGTCATATTTCAAAACGTATACAGTTAAAGAAAAAGTTCAAATTGTATGGTATAATTCTATACTCTGACATAAGCCTAAGGCAAGAAATAATATAAATTATATTTTATCCTTATTTTTTAATTGACTAATATTTATTTTGTCACCATTGTAAATACAATTTTTTAAATGGCCCAAAAAAAAAATCATTTGGTGCAAGATCTGGTGGCATTGCAGGCCACTCCACTTCTCCACCACGTCCTATCCAGCGTTGGGGGAATACCTGGTGCAGATATAACTGAAAATTTTAACGACTCCAATACCTGCAATTTTGTGAATTTACTTCCCGATTAATATAAAATGTCGCTTCATCCGTAAATAAAATTCGATCCAATAATATTTCCCCACTATTAATTTTGTTCATCATATCTTCGCAAAAGATATTTCTTCGTTCTATATCGTTGTGTAATAACTCTTGGTGATTTTGATATTTAAAACTCTTAAAATGTTCTTGTCACTTTCAATTAATTGCATAATTTCTTGTTTCTTACTATTAACTACAGTACTTGGTCTGATTTTCTGACAATTTGATGACATTGACAGATATACTAAATGTCACGTCCTATGTCCAGTTTAAAAAAAAAAAACGCGATAATGCATTGCTGTCAATCATTTTAAATGTAACTATGGTAATGACATACGCCCATGTTCACTGATAAAAAAAAAACTCTCGGTATATATATATATATATATGTCGGAATGCAATGGATCATTTGCCGGTGTTTTCTCAATGTCCGAGGTTTGCTCATACTAAATTTTATATATCAGATACCCTTTCCCGTAAAGTAAAAAATTAACAATCATTTATTTTATAATATTTCCAAATATAATTATTTCTGTTAACAGTTTCAAATGCATAAAAAATATAATAAATAAATTACCGCATCCAATGGTCCATATACTGGCATTAACTTGGTGTCCGGAGTTTACTCATTCTAAAATTATGTTTGTCTACGTAAAATCGGAATTAATTATGATCTATTTTTTTCTAGGTGGAAAGTTTCTGCGCGACATATAACGTAGACATCTTCGTAGTGGTCTATAGTGTTGTAGACCGCAAATCCCTGAAATTTGCTGAAGAGGTGTTGTTGTACCTTTGGAAAAGCGATTATATGTCAAGTAAAGCAGCGATTTTAGTTGGAAATAAATCAGATTTGGAACGAAAGAGAGAAGTCCCAATGGCCGGTGAGTTTATTTGAATTTTACAATAGCTTTGTTTATAAAACAGTCAGAGGCATGAGCTGTTACACAAAAGTGGTCACAGTCACAAATTTCAAACTCTAACAGCTAATTGGCTGTTTATAGAAGTTTTCTGGCTAGTTGGGGACGGGTTGGAAACGGTCAGAATAATTTCCAACTGGCTGGAAACCGTTCTATGTACAAAGCTAATAATTTAGGTTTTGTCCATAATACATTTTATAAATAAAACAATAACATTTCAACAATAACATGTTTTTCATTTGTTTCAGTTGGCCGCCGTTTAGCGAACAGCTGCGGATGTAAATTTATTGAAACATCTTCAGGTTTAAATCATAATGTGGATGAACTTTTAGTTGGAATTTTAACACAAGCTAAATTAAATCCCAAACGAAGTAGAAATTGTTTGTCCCGAAAAAGAAAGATTAATATGGGTTCAGGAAGAAGAATACTAAAACATTTATTAGGGCTTAAGCGAAAAACTAGAAGTTGTGAAGATCTGCTGGTTTTATAAATAAAATATGGACTTTTATATAAATTTAATGACATATAATTTTTTATTTTTAAAGTTAAATATCTTCTTCTAATTGAGTGTAACTCCACTGAACTCTGCGCTCTTAACAAAGTTAACAGAAGTAATTACTAACTTCGAACAATTAAAAAATTCTAAATGAGTCAAACTGATTCGAAAAGTTGCAACAAACTACAAAACTTTTTTAAACCTACGAGCAGCAAAATATAATATGTATCTCATCAGCATTTTTACAAAAATGTCTTTCTATATCGATTTTGAACAAAACAATGGTCAAAATATTTTCCATTTCTAATTTGTGCAAATGTGGACATAACAATTATCGTAAACACGGTGAAATTTACATGAAATTGCTGTTTTGAACTCAGTTCAGTGCACCTGCTTTCATATTAAACTCGGATTAGTGAAAAAATTATGAGGGATAATGGTAAAATTCAGTGAAAATAATTTTGTTATAATTTGTATAATATAAACTTTAGCCTAAAGCAACTTATTTAATTAAGAAAAGATCTTTGTACTTCAAAGACAATACGAAATATAATTGGTTTACCAAATTATAATTAAGGCTCTATAAATATTGACTAAAATAATTAAAAACTTTACAAATATACACTGCCTATTTTTTTTTTTTTTAGTACTTCTGTAACTTCAAATATACCAGGTGTTTTTCTTTTCAAGGAAGTACCCATCAGAAATTAGATGTAATGTTAGTATAACTGAGGTAATAAAAATTTTTGGATTGCAATCACAAAATTTTATTTACTCGAGTCGACCGGTTTCGAGCTCCACATGAGCCTTCCTCAGGAGATGAGAATTATGAAAATTTTAGATACATGGCATAACAAAATATATGAAAAAAATGAAAACGTATGTGCAACATAAAGTACATGGATTTCGTCAAAAGATGAAAGAATAAATTATATAAAACTTTTATAAAAAACTAAGAACAAATGTTCTACGTTAGTAAAACTGTTGGTTTTTGACACACATTTATCTTTCAATTAGATACCTGCAAACATTTGAATTTTACTACTGGTTTTCTTGGTGTAGCGATTTATTGCAACATATCATTATTATTTGGAGTCCCGTGGCTGCGTGCCTGAGTGTCTGGTCGCGAACAAGGCGGAACCGGGTTCGATCCCGACCGACTCCAAATATTTCCAATTTTAAATGGTGACCCCTATGGTGCACTCTCCACACCAGCTATGAGTGCCCGTGAGGTGACGCCTGATAAGCGCCCGCACGGTAAAATATATCGTCATCATTACCGATGTCTACATGTGTTGTAGATACTGGCATACCAAGAAATGGGTAATATGCCGTGATGATATATTTATTTATTTATTTATTATTATTTTATATATCATATTTTCTTTATCTCTAAATTTATAAAAGATGTAATAAAACTATTATATGTATTATACTCATACACACAAACATATACATATACACACATCCGCGCGCGAGCACACATGCACACACACACACACACACACACACACACACACACACACACACATACAGAGATATATCATCGTAAAAATGTATAGGTACACCTTGAAAAAAAAAGACCCGGTATATTATAAATCTATATTTGTACATATTTCTAATAATATATAACACACATAATATGAGTGATCTTAAGGCAATATAATAAGATGGAACAATGCATTTAAAATAATATCATCACTATTCAGAAATAATGATAATATTATGGTTCATAAAAATACAGGATTGTAAATATATAAAAAATAAATGTTCATGATTTTGGTAGCACAAAGTTTGGACCAAGAACTCAAAATCTAATGTACGTTTTAACTCTAGAATTTAAGTATGTGATTTATTTGATATGTATATAACATTTTTACAACGATATATGTAAAAAAATAATGTTAATGTGTTAAAATAGATAGAATATATTGTAACTTTTATATATCAAAATGTTCACAATATAATAGTTATCCCAAAAAAAATTACATTCACATAATCAGTAAATCAGTAATAAATACAGGATGTTATGTAAGTAAGTGTTCAACGCTTAACCCATGGTAGAACTAACCCCCTGGTTAGTTAACTTGGCAATAATTTTTGTTTAGCATGCTTTATACAAGAACTGGAATCCTTTAAAACTGACCAATACGTCATAGTTCAAAATTTTGTAAAAGAGTAAAAATCAATGTGTTCTCTGGAAAAATGTTACACCTGTCACAAATGACAAATACGATCATCATTGGTATATGTCTATTTGGAAATAAATCTCTGTATCGTCTTGCAGCAGTACGACTATTTTGTAATGTCTCGCTATAAAACATATGCATATCTGCATACTCTTGACTGGTGAAGGTAAATGGCATTTTGAGAATATCAAAAAATACAATATGCAAAAAAGGTTAACGTCAGTTTCGGGTATCAATATTTTTTCCAGAGAACACATTGACTTTTACTTTTTACAAAATTTTAAACTATGACGTGATTGGTCAGTTTTAACGACCCCAGTTCTTTTAAAAAGCATCTTAAACATAAATTATTGCCAGTATCTATGGGGTTAGTTCTAAGATGGGTTAATCGTTGTACATTTACTTACATAACAGCCTGTATAAAAAAATTTGGGATAAACTATACATAATAATAATAATAATAATATATGTTCACTACTATAGACTGACTATATTTTATTAATTGTATATCTGTAATTTTGTATAATATATGTATTGAAATATTGTACATCGACGTTTTTGAAATAAAAGTTAAACTTATAATTTTATTTTTATTTTGTATCTTCCTATTATTTGTTCAAATATCTACATGTAGGTACTCAAAAAAAAAAACAGAGATAAAATTTTGTAACACCAATCGATTCTACGTGTTTTCTTTCATAAGTATACTAATTTTAAAATGGTTACTGTACTAGTCGAATTACTAGTGCCATTTTGTAATTTTCTACGTTATATAAATGTAAAAGTGAATAAAATCGCAACAATTTTTGTTTACTAATACATTTATTATCGTTTGACATTAAAAAATGATGCGCTTTTGTTGAGACTAGTTTTATAGTGGTATAGAGGATTATAGAATCGCATCGTAAGTCTGATGTATCAGCCATTTTGTGGTGATATCTTACTCTCACAGCGCACAGGCGCAAGACTCTAGACAACCACTAAGCATAATGGTAGTCAAGTCGTCTATGGAATACCGAAACAAAAGTAACACGGTGTTTCATTGCTAACGTGATCTTAGTGTGGTGCAGATGTACAACATAAGAATAGTCACAACTATTACAGTATAAGTTTTAATATATAGATAATATAATACAACGTAAGACAACAACTGAGTTTAATGTTGGTCGAAGTGATAAAGTCGGCTATGAAAGTTTGAAACAACAGAAATATGGTGTTTCACAGCTAACGTGATATTTGAAAGTGATATTAGTGTGGATTTATATTTAAACATAGTTTTATGTAAACCGTGTGTTCGGCTAAGATGCATTATTTACTATTCTGTCATTAATGTGTTACTATTTTATTACTATTTACTGGAGAAGAAAAATTTCGAATGGTTACTTGGTACAATACTAGTTATAGTTTGAGAAATATTTGTGAAATGTTTGCTAATTTATTTCCTGAATGTATAAGTCCAAATCCTTGTACAGTTTTGAGAATAATTACAAAATTTAAAAGTGGTGGATATATAGATAAACATAAGAAAAGGGCAAAAACAAAACTGCACGAAATGAAGAATATAAAAATAATTTACAACGTGCAATAGAAAAAAAATAAGCTGTCTACAAAAGTTTTGGCAAATGAATTAAATATTAGCAAAACTTCTGTATTTAAATTATTAAAATACGACAAATTTCTTTCTTGTATATATATATATATTGTCGCGGACAAAAGTATGGAAACTTTTAAATATTTCATTTTTTTAAAATATGTTTATAGTTCTCGCAAATTTGAATCGTATTTTCTAAAGTCAATATATCGAAGAATATATTCACAAGAAATCTTTTGATATTGACTGTACGATTTAAGTGAAATAACATATACTCCTTTTTTTCGGTGGACAAAAGTATGGAAACTTATTGAAAATATGATATTAATTGTCTTACTTTCAGTTGTATTTTGTCATTCATTTAGTAAGTTGATGTTAAGATGGGTAAAAATAAATATTTTTCCGACGACTTAAGACAAAGGGTAGTACAGCTCCATAAAGATGCTGTGAAACAGCGCAATATTAATTTTTTTAAAAGTAGGTGGTCCAAGAAAAGCTGTACTACCCTTTCTCTCAAGTCGTCGGAAAAATATTTATTTTTACCCATCTTAACATCAACTTACTAAATGAATGACAAAATACAACTGAAAGTAAGACAATTAAAATCATATTTTCAATAAGTTTCCATACTTTTGTCCACCGAGAAAAGGAGTATATGTTATTTCACTTAAATCGTACAGTCAATATCAAAAGATTTCTTGTGAATATATTCTTCGATATATTGACTTTAGAAAATACGATACAAATTTACTACAAACATATTTTAAAAAAAATGAAATATTTAAAAGTTTCTTTACTTTTGTCCACCACTGTATATATATTCAAAAAGAACAAACCGATGAATCATAGTGTATATGACAGGAAAACAATATAAGTTATATTTTCCAATATACTTGTCCTAAATTTAAATCGGATTCACTTAAATTTGGAAATTAAACAAAAAACTTATGGAAACAATGTACTGATACAGAAGATATATTTATTATATTCGTTGAGTATAACACAACAAAATTACAAATCGCAATCTACGATAATTTTATGACGATCGTATGGGATACAACGAAGTCCATATAAACCCAGGTTCAGGTTGGGTATAAACCGCTGGATAAGGCGTATTCTTGGCTTTAAAATACTCAGACGGAGCGTGCATTACAAATTCCATACAGTCTAATTTCCTTGGAATCTCTTCGTCTGGGCCTAGATCAAAAACCAGTAAGAAAAATATTGGTACAGTGAATAAATTCTGTACCTATTATATAAGTTGCTGGGTCGAATCCCTCTTCAGGAGGCGGACTTTCTTGTGTAGGTAGAAGCCAAGTAACAACAGCGCTTTTCTCGCAGTATTGGTCGGTTAATAAACCTCGGATTTGGGCGTAGAATATATCGTCGTTTTCATCGACCATAGAGACTATATCTCCTATTTGGATATAAGAGCCCTAGAATGAAATGCCTATAATATCGGTATGGTTTTTGAGGTACTTAAATACCTTAAAAAATACTGAGTCACTTGTAATTGGGGTAGCAACAGCACTAGGTGCTTTAATTGGTTGCTTCTTAAAAATTACTCGTCTACCTTTGCCTTTTGGTGCCAGCTGTTTAGGCAGCGCAAAAGGATTTAGTCGAGTTTTATAATATCTAGTACTTCTGGTACTACGTCTAATAATAGGTTTATTATCTTCTTTCGAATTATTAGCCTCTGTTTTATCTTCGACCAATTCATCTTTCTTTGGTGTTTCTTTTTCTGTATTGCAATCAACACAAATAACTCCATTGTCTTCATTAAACCACATTGCCGACTCTGTCTTCTCGCATTTTAAGCATTGTGGTTTGCCTTTTAGAGGCATTTTAAGTTAGAAAACTTAAATAATTCGGTAGAGGATTCTGGATTTAAGTTGGCTTTGATGTCAAAACAAAATACTGTCAGTTATCGACACGATAAAGTCTACTTTACCAACACATTTAACGTATATATTGCGTATAACAAGAATCTGCCGTACCGATATATTATATAATAAAGGGGGCCAGACCAAACTGTGATACCGACAGAACGAATTACGCTGGTCGATAAGAGATGGCAGCAGAAGAAACTTATTTTCTTTTAGTTTTCGTTAAAATATGAAACGATTTCTGAGAAATTGCATCTTACGAAAATAATTGAACACTATTTATAAATCATTTATTAAATTTTCATTGATATAAAAACATTTTAAAATATAAAAAATCTGTTGTGGCCAGCACAAGACCTTCCGTCATTTCCATGTATTTTGTACAAATCCCATACCAAAAGGTCCTTGGAACAGATTCTAGATAATATCATGTAAAATCGAACACGAACACATACTATTTTTTACAAATTCCATACCAAAAGTTCATTTAAAAAGGTTCTATAAATCCAATAAAATTATAACATAAACTACACTAAGTAATGTCCTTCCATCTTCTCTTTGGCCTTTCTCTGCGTGTCACTTGCGAGCAACACTATGACATACCAATTTTAGATCCTATATACTTGCACTTGCAACTGACATCTGTCAATTAAATTTTTTTGAATAATTATGTCAGCTGTTTCCATGATAAATAACAAAGCTGACTAATTTTTGAAAATTAATTTCTTTATAATGCTTTAACTCTACATCTATTGAATATGAAGGAAAATGAATAATCAAACCATATAGAGAAGAGTATTTTCTTTAATAAATATAATAACAAAATGTCAAAAAATAATATTTAACTGCGTTTTTTTAAGAAAAACTGTTAAAAACTTCAAATAAGGGTACTTCCGGTGGATCAATTATAACCAAAATCTAATCAACTCTTCATATGGATGTACAGAAGAGGAATCCGAAAGAATTATAATTTTTAGAATTGTAGTATTGGAGTTATCGTCGGAGAAAAAATTGTCACACACGGACACACATACACACACACGCACACACACACACACACACACACACACGGACACACACACACACATACATACAGACATCATCTTAAAAATAGTAAATTCGTATTGTAGGGACCCTAAAACGTGCTTATTCATGAAAAACTCACTACCGAATTTTTTGACCAAAGACAATACCTTCCTTACCTAAAGGTGACGGAAGGTAAAAATGACGTTAATTTAACGTTTCTATTTTTACAAAACCTCGCTCAGGACAATAAAAAAAAAAACTTGGAATTGTGAATTTGGAAATGATAGTTCTAACGTTTTTCCTACACGCAAAATGTACTAATGTACCAAATATAATATTGAGAATTATTACCAATTTTCAAAAAGCTAATACAAAAATAACTCTTGTGGTATTCTCGCCAAAATAGTTTTAAGTGCCTGTTAAGTAACACCTATTAAGTATTTTCAAACCGACCGATAAATTGTCACTATCGATCTGGGAATAAATATTGCAGATTGGCTCAACCAAAAATGAATAAAACTAAATATAACAAAATACTCCATTGAAAAAATATTTGAAAACATAAAAATTATTATCATTTTAAGTGAATTTTCCTTATTAATTTAATATATAAATGTAAACATGCTTATGTCAATATGTCGTATATGATATGGCACAATTATTACATCCGTTAAAAGTGGTGCTCACATTTTTTTCTCATATGATGACCTAATTATGCTCATAAAATGGTCATTTCAATTTTTTGCCATTCATGATGTACAAGCATTTAAACAAATGGCTAGTTACAATGAACAGTGCCGTGGAATATATATTTTATACAAAACGTTCGTATATATATATATATATATATATATATATATATATATTTACATCCCGCTATCATTGCTGCGTCCTTTCATGGCTAGGACATTGTGGCAACCACCGAAAGGAATAGAGATAGGCTTCGACTTTATAAAGTATATCTACTTATTTTCCCCCCTGATTATGAATTTCGGTTCAAATTTCAATAAAGTCGATTTACAACGATATACGTTTCCGTTCATTTGACGACATTATGAGCTCCTCCATACTGAGTGAATCCGGCGTCCACAGTATATACTTCATACATAATCAGTACTTATGACGTCCAATTTGTATATTTTTATTCATACTACCGTTACAGTGACGTCCAGCAGCGTTGCCAATATTAAATACATTATTCCGATGTAGAAACCAAAGCACACTCTTTCACAACAATATGCATACTTAGCTGCAAACATCATAGATTCCTATAATGTTTGATAATGATAATTTATTTTGGCAATCCGTAAGCAATTTGAAAATGGAACTTCTAATTTGTCATTTAAAATGTCATTTTTAATACTTAACACTTTTGTTTTAAAATTATTAGGAAAAATATTTCTCCAAATTAAAATTTTACTGTTGTATTTCTTATACATATAACAAAAATAAAGTACATACCCGGTATACAAGTAAGAAATGTGAAATGTTCTTGCACTTGGTGTACAAGAACAACAATTCCATTTTCTCTGACGGTAAATGTAAATATGTGAAAATAAGTGAAGAATGAACTATTTAAATTTATTTATTTAAATAGCCCCAAAATCTTGCAATTAAAAAGTACAGATATTTTCATTCACTCATAACAAACTTTATTTTACATTTAACAAATATATCATACACAAAATAAATTTCACGAATATTGACAAAACTAATAGAAAAACTTAACAAAAATTCAAAATAGTACTCGTATCTTTACACAAGGTAATGTAATTGCTTCCTGACAGTGACATTTGTTTAAATATATCAAAATTGTTTTTAAAATATTGTTTTTGTTTGACGCATAGGCAAGATGATGTATATAAATAATTTATTTTATAAATTCATATTGTAAATTATTTACTAAATACTATTATCGTAAAATTCAAGATTGTACCATTATATTCAATTTTTAAGTAAAAGTTACTGAAATATTATATTCAATGTTAGGAGGAAGTAACGCCGTACTTGTTGATAGATACAATGTATTAACGGATTTCTCGGCGGTGATTGTAAGGAATTATATTGTTGTTATTCCATAAAGTAGTTAATTTTATTTAAATATCCAATATTTCGTTACACATTTTGTAACTTCATCAGGGAATAAAAGTGTGGGCCCACACATTTCGGCCAACATGTGACGCTCACTGAGTAAATTTTACAAGTTTTCTTTTGATATAACTTATATTTTATACTTATATAGTCAAAATTCTTACAATAATATGTAAATCAGTGCAGAGCCTAAACAAGTAACAATAACAAAAATTAATGTTCCTGAATTTATCAAGCGATTACACCAGTTAAAACTAATTTATTCCCTGAAGAAGTTACAAAATGTGTAACGAAATATTGGAAATTTAAATAAAATTAACCACTTTATGGAATAACAACAATATAATTCCTTACAATCACCGCCGAGATATCTGTTAATACATTTTATCTATTATATTCTATGTATTTTTTCAAGAAAAACTATTAAAAGCTTGTATAAGTAATACTTCCGATATACACTAAAAACTAATGAGCTCTTCCCACATTAGTATAGAATGGGTATCCAAAATTTCAAAATATTCTGATTGATGGTATTTGAGTAATCGTGTCCACAAAATACACACACACACGCACGCACGCACACACACACGCACACACGCACTCGTGCACACACACACACGCCCGCGCGCACATACACACACACACACACACATACGTACCTACAGACATCATTGTAAAAATATTAAAATCGGATTCTGGGGACATCAAAACGTGCTTATTCACTAAAATCTCTATATGCGATTTTTAGCACGATCCCTATAGCTCCCTTACCTAGGGTAGCGGGAGGTAAAAATTTTATTTGATGACAAATTATTTGTTACATGTCAATAAAACAGTGAAAAATATCTGCAAAGCAACCATTTTGGTTCACTTCGGCTATTTGTGCAATAAATTCTAATTTTTACGAAAATTATAATAATAAGATTAACATGAATTTAATCTCCGTTATTAATATGTTTATTCCAAGTAAATAGGTATTTATTAAACAAATTATTTGTTATATGTTAAAAAAAAAATAGTGAAAATATGTGAAAAGCAATCGTTTGGATGCACTTCGGCTATTTTTGCAATAAATTCAAATTTTTATGAAATTTATAATAATAAGCTTATTATTAATATTCAATTCCGGTTTTAATACGCTTATTCTAAGTAAATATGTATTTGTTCAACAAATTATTTTTCATAAGTCAATAAAATAGTGAAAACATATTAAAAGCAGCCGTTTGACTTCACTTCGGCTATTTTTGCAATAAATTGAAATTTTTACGGATATTACAATAATAGACATATTATTAATTTACTTATCTGCGTTTCTTTCTAAGTTTGCATATAGATTGCAATAAAAATACGGTGTTTTTAAAAGTCATTACTTTTGATTATTTATATTTTTACATATGTCACTAGCGCATATAATATATTTTTTCAAATTACAATATATTAAAAATAAAAATCTGATGTGGCCAACACAAAACCTCCCGCTATTTAATTTTTATTAATTTAAATACATACCTACGTATTTGCGAACGCTGGAAACTGTTCCATTGCAGAAAACTATTGCTTTATTTACTATTTTATTTTTAAAATGTCGCTATTATTAATTTGAAGTGATTAGTTTTTTGACAGTGACATTTACTGTCAGTTACATTCATTTGAAATATGACCTGTGTAACAAAGGAATTGTGTTTGTCTTAGGCTTCGCGACTAATAAAAAAATTATTTCTAAATTTATCTGTAAAATATATAGAAAAAGTATTAATGTATTCCTGTAGAAAATTCAATAATCTTTAATTTTCATAAGACATAAAATGCGGAAAAATTGCATTTAATGGTATTTTTTTGAAGAAAAACCATTATGAGCTTCAGGTAAAGTGCCATTTCCGGTTATCTGATTTACACCAAAATCTAATGGCTTCTTTTCATATTAGAATAGGATAGAAATACAAGGTTTCAGAATTTTCTGAATGATAGTATTTGAGTTAGAGCATCCATACACACACATACACACATACAGACATCATCGTGAAAATGTTAAAATTTGATTCTAGGGACCTTAAAACGTGGTCATTTACTGAAATCTCGATATGTGATTTTTAGCACGATCCCTATACCTCCCTTACCAAGGGTAGCGGGACGTGAAAAGTAAATATTTTAAAGTATTTAAACTATCTAAAATGTATAAAAATATTTTCTAATTAAATGAAAACCTCAGTAAGTAGAGGAGAAATAGGAAGAAGTACCTACAGTAGAAAATATCTATATGTAATAAATCGTTTGTAGTACATATTAATATGTTTAAAACATTTTTTACCTTCCGCTATCCTTGGTAAGGGAGGTATAGGGATCGTGCTAAAAATCACCACGTTTGTGGTCCCTAGAATCCAATTTTAACATTTTCAAGATGATGTCTGTATGTGTGTATGTGTGTATGTGTATGGATTTTGTCTTCGCTCTAACTCAAATACTATCATTCAGAAAATTTTGACACCTTGTATTTCTATCCTATTCTAATATAAAAAGAAGCCATTAGATTTTGGTATAAATCGGATAACCGGAATGGCACTTTACCTGAAGCTCATAATGGTTTTTCTTCAAAAAATACCATTAAATGCCATTTTTTCGCATTTTATGTCTCATGAAAATTAAAGATTATTGAATTTTCTACAGGAATACATTAATACTTTTTCTATATATTTTACAGATAAATTTAAAAATATTTTTTTTTATTAGTCCCGAAGCCTAAGATAAACACAATTCCTTTGTTACACAGTTCATATTTCAAATGAATGCAACTGACAGTAAATGTTACTGTCAAAAAGCTAATCAATTCAAATTAATAATAGTGACATTTTAAAAAGAAAATAGTAAATAAAGCAATAGTTTTTTGCAATGAAACAGTTTGCAGCGTTAGTAAATACGTAGGTATGTATTTAAATTAAAAAAATTAAATAGCGGGAGGTTTTGTGTTGGCCACATCAGATTTTTCTTTTAATAATTATTTCTGCACCCTCTTTTTCGACACTTCAAATTTCGGTCTTCGTATTTTAGATCAAAAGTTTATAAATATTTTATTTATTTATTTCACTGTGGTATACCGTTCTCATATTTATTCTATACATTTAATCATTAATCTTCTTACCCATACATTTGGCTTTTATTTACAATTTACACAATATTTTGTAATTAATAATTTAGCTTTATAATACGAGTATTTAAATAATTACATTTTTTAAATTTATTACATTGAAACCATACATTTTGACTTTGTATTTACTAAGAGGATTTTGCAAAACAAAAGTTTGATTACATAAATATTAATTTAAATACTATCATGTGTGCACAAAGTAGCTTTAAATACGATTAGAAGAGTTGCGCGCTAATGTAGTAACCCAATGTTCCAGTGTTGCCAGGTGTACGGAGTTCAGAATGTCGCTGGAATGAAACTTCAGTATATACAGCGTATATACGCTGGACGACACTAGCTCCGCAAGTGGAATTTTTTTGAACTACAAAAAATATACATTTTCCATTCCGCTATCATTCTGACGTCCATAACAAATTTTGCTATACGATACTAGAGGCCCCCCTGATGCCAGAAAAAAATTTATAAGGCCATGTGCATATGACGTCCGGTATACGGACGTCTTATGCACAAGGACGTCACTTTGAATGTAGAAAATTACACAGGGGACGCCACAATGGTAGTGGGATGTAAATATATATATATATATATATATACCGCGAATTTCAACTAAGAAGAAATATTTACTATTCATCCATACTGCAACGTCCCAGATAAAATGCAACATAGATTGAGTTGTCAAAATCGAATGGTTATTTGATATAATGCTGGTTATAGTTTGAGAAATGTTTGTGATATGTTTGCTAATTTATCTATTGAACGTCCTAGACCAAATCTTTCTACAATTTCAAAAATATTAACAAAATTTAAAAGTGATGGATGTTTAGATAAGAATCATACGAATAAGGCAAGAACAAAAACTGCGAGAACTGAAGAAAATAATATATAACGTGCAAATGGAAGAAAAAAAAATCAGCTGTTTACAAAAGTTTTGGCAAATGAATTAAATATTAGCAAAACTTTTGTATTTAAATTATTAAAAGTACAAATTTCATTTTTGTCATTTTCAAAATCACCAATAGTTAAGACACTGCTCTTATTACTTTCTTGCGTTATTTATAAATCAGTATTATTATGATGCTAAGTTCATTTAACTTTGACAACCTTTGTTGCATTTTATCTGGAACGATACAGTATGTGTAATTATTATCCACAGTAATATATTAATGACAAAATAGTAAATGTTTCATCTTAGCTAAAACCACGGTATATATACGGAAAAATTTTAAAATTGGAGTCTACAATTTTTATTATCAAGAATAACAAAAAATGTGTCTTGTTTTTTTTTATCTACATCTAGTACTCATAGATATATATCCAGTTATTAACGTTTATTGATAAAATTTTAGTCTAAGATCTTACAAAATAATACCAAATATATAAGGAAATGTATAATTTTTGTATTGAGTTAGGAGTATTATCGAATATTTCATATTATCATCCCCGAAATCTGATTTAAGAATTTTGGCACAAATGATGAAGTATGTACGCCACTGATCTTCGGAAGATATATCCGAGACCTTGTGCATTTAAATTAACGAAGAATTTAAAAATGAAAACGAACCGTGAGATATTCTAGTTAACAAATTTAAACAATTAAAATGATATCGTTAATTTTTTTTATTGTTACAATACTATATTGCATACCGGATTTAGACTCAGGGCAGAATTAAAAAAAATCGACTATGGTAATTTTTATGTTTTTTAAAATAAAATGTACGGCAATACTTTTTGAATAATTTCCACAAAACTATGATACATTTATATATTTGGTGTCCCATATGCTTGATTTGAAATAGCCTAAATCATTAAAAGAAATACAAAAGATCTATCTAAACGTAAAAATAGATTGACCAACTTTTATATTAAAGGTCCGAGTCTAGAAACTAAAAAACAGTTAAAAATAGATATTTTATACAAATGTAGTCTTAAATTCCTTATATTCATTTTTTGATTAAAGGAGAAATAAATACTTAATTCACTTGTAAAAGTTCGAAGTACACATGTACTCATAATTGCCAAAAAAATTATACGAATTAATTTTTTGACATATTCTTGTACGTTTGCCAAATTGTTATATGCTCCATTACATATTTCTTTACAAATGGATTAACGTGATATTATCAAGATATCAAAAGTTTTATTTGACATATTCTAAAAATGAAATGTATCAATAAAACCCAAAATAGACTTTGAGTAATATTAGAAATATTCAACACACCTCAAAATCAAAACTGAGAAAGTAACTTCTAATGCAAATTTTATTTGTAGTGATGTTTACATATTACTATCAGCAGAATACTTAAAAAAATCTCTTGCTATTTCCATTTTATGCTATGTAAATATTGTATTGCACTTTGCTGTCGAAGCGAAGTTTTATAATAAAAAATCTGTTGTGGCCAGCAAAAAACCTTCTGTTAATTTGATGTATTTTGTACAAATTTCATACCAAAAGTTCATTGGAAAAGATTCTATATATATAAAAATGCGTACACTTACGTAACATACTCTTTACAATCAAATAATATTACTACCAAGTTTATATCTCTACCAATTTTTGAAATATAGCCCCAAAAGTAAATATACCCACATTTAGATAAAAACTTCAAAATTTTCAAAAATCTAATTTGTATGTATCTAGATACTTCTCAATGCGCTGATTCCAAATTTTGAAACCGTAGGTCGATATCTCGTTTCGTTCTCGAGATATTTAGATTCAAAGTTTTGATCAAAACTGCCCATTTTTGGGTAATAACCCAAAAATGGGTCGAGTAATGAGTTTTGCGACAACACCATTCGATTCTACGGGCAAAATTACATAAGTACACTAATTTTCAGAATTTTTGAACACCGCATACATTCTCTAAAGCAAAATAACTGAAAATGACCAAAAATCGCAAAAATCCTAAGGGGTACCCCTTAGGATTTTTTCAGATTTTGGCCGTTTTCAAACTTTTATTCATAAAAAATGAACCGGCTGGACAAAAATTATGAAAATTGCTATACTTATGTATTTTTGTCCGTAGAATCGAATGGTGGTGTCGCCAAATTCATATCTCGACCCATTTTTGGGTTATTACCCAAAAATGGGCAGTTTTCAGCAAAACTTTAAATCTAAATATCTTGAGAACGAAATGAGATATCGATCTGCGGTTTCAAAATTTGGAATCAGCACATTGAGAAGTATCTAGGTACATACAAATTAGATTTTTGAAAATTTTGAAGTTTTTACCTAAATGTGGGGTATATTGACTTTTGGGGCAATGATTCAAAAATGGGCAGAGATATAAACTTGGTAGTAATATTATTTGATTGTAAAGAGCATGTTACGTAAGTGTACGATATCTTGAACTATTTTTAAGTTACATTCCTAAAAAGACATACCCATTTTTGCTAAAATCTTCAAAATTTTCAAAAATCCAATTTTTACACTACTAGATACTTCTCAACGCGCTGATTCTTTTATTCCGTGTGTGCCTATGTGTCGGAGGTTCTTTTATCCCATTGACAAGATTGGCGGTATTTCTTATGGATATAATTTTAAATATTTAATAATATATTTTATAAACAAAAAAATTGCATGCTAAACTAGTTACAGTCTAATAATGCTGTTATCTTTTGAGTGTTGTTTATAAATATTATTTTACTAAGAAATGTTTACATATATCAATAAATGGGTACGATTTTTAATAAACAATTAAAAGAATCGTTTTTATGTCGGGGAATTTTTAGTTTTTACTGGATTTAAAGAGAGCATTAAATGATATCATTAAAAGAGATAAACATACTATCATCTTGGGTTATTATCCATTGATATTAATGGGTGTACATTTCTAGTTTTATTCGCAGATTTTTGTAATGGTACATCTGTACCATTGAGGACCGATTTGTATGTTCACGGTCTTTCAAAGATCTTGAAGTTTAGAACAAACGTTAAGACAATGCACTCAAGTGAAGAATTTTTTTGGTATCATTTTCACTGATTGTCCTAACACGTAAGAGCTACTCTTAAGAACTAAGAGCAATACATCAAAATGTGCTTAAGTACTAAGAGCAAAGCGTAAAAGCAAAAGTTTGCAAGCTCCAAGCTTTAAATCGTAATGTCTAGCATAATTGTGAGATGGACATATCTGTCAATTTTTTAATCCGACCTGTCACCTATCAGTCTATTTCATAATTTTAAAAACTAATTGCTGCTACAATTGTAACGGCAATATTTGTTCTGCAGTCTGCCAGGTCATCTCTGTCGAATTAGTTACTAAATTAAGTAGTTGAAAATAATAATCTAGTTTATTTATTTCGCATGGTAAAGCAGAATACAGCAATATTGCACACATCACAAAGTTATACTTGAAAGTCAAAATTTGTTGGCACTAACTTCAGGATATTTTAGTGAGTTCCACCAATTCATCGACTGTTTTACGACGATCGAATACGATTCAATGCTTTCGTCCGTTTTGGAAGTCAAAAGACGCCCCGATTCAGATTTATCTTTAATTGACATTCGACTATTTTTATGGCGAGAAAACCACCGGTAAACTCTTACTTGTCTTTAAAGCTCCCTCTCCATAAGCCTTCCATAGGGTTGCGATAGTTTCCGCTGCTGAATCCCCCAAGAGGAAAGAAAACTTTAATGTCTGCTATTGCAAAAATTGCCAAACACGTCAACATGTTCACCGATTTTTCGGACTTCACACTGAGACCCGTAATAATGATAGATATAAACAAAAAGCCAAATTTGGAGATAAGGGTTGTAGTATAGTGCGCTATTTCCTAGGGCAAGGACTTAGCACTGGTTATTTAGTTAAAAGGGAAAACTCACCCATTCGGACCAAATGAAATACGGGTTGGAGTTAATCCTTCACCCGTAAGTCCAGTTAGACCCTTAAGAACCATGTTATCCGTAAGAACCGAAGACCAGTAAGACTTGACTTCATGTACAAACCGTTAACCGACTACTTTATTACATTTAAACACAAATTACTACTTTAACTGTTAAAGCTAAAGTATTATCAAATGTTTAATCAAATAAATCAACAACGGTTTGCCAAGTTAAAAGCGATCAAATATGTCTTACGGGTCTTGCAGGTAGTAGGGTTTTTACGGGTCTTACGGGTGTTATGGGTAAAGAATCGATTGAGACCCGTATTGACTAGGGGTGAATGGGGTGAGGGGGTGGTATTTTGGATACACTAGAATTCCGAGCACTACTGTTTCTACAAGGGTTGTACCCAAGCTTTAAGTGGGTCTACTGAGGTGAAGTTCTGGATACATCAATAACAAAATTGGTTCATTTTGTTGAAGAAGAACACGCTGAGGACGGTTATATCTTCTGGAAAGACCTTGCGCCCTGTCACTATGCAAGCCAAACTCAAATTTGGCTAACAGACCAACACGTACCATTTATTCCGTGAAATGACAATCCCTGTAATGTCAGAATCACACTACCGAGTTTTGAAGCGTTTGGCGGATGCAGATACGGGTAAATCCTCTACCAATAGTAGCGCGCCAACCGCATCCGCAGCCAATCACAGAGCCCGATACTGTAACATTACTGCCTTGAGATGACATGTGCTATAGTTTTCGTCTGTGCCGGTACAGCATTCTGCTGGCATTTTGGATTTGTTAACTTGAGGCGAGAATGACTGCTTACAAAAAAGACAAGAATCTGTTATCTTTAGAAAAGGAATTTTACTCCTAAATTTAACAAAGAGGCGGCTCATATTATAGGACACTGCTAATTTACATCTCTGTCTTCGTAAAACTCTTAACTTTTTTACGAGTTCGGGAGTGGAAACCACACCGCACAGTATGATTTGAAGAACCGCCCCCCGCATTGGTACCCGTACCCACCAACCGCTTCGATACCCGCTAGCGTGTTTCAGGCATAACCTTCCCCAGGTTCATCCCATAGAAGATTTTTGGACTCTTATCTCGGAAAGTTTACAATAGGCATTTACGAAAATTCTACTGGTAGATACCGCACCTATCGACTGCGTTCGAAGACACAAGTGGTTAATAGTTACCGTGTTCGAAAATTGTACCATATCTACCAGATCCATCTACCGGATCCATGATTTGTGGATCAAGTAATTCAGCCGGTAAATGCGGTAAATGATGAATCCAACTTCAAAAAAAGGTAGACATGCCGATCGAAGTTGGAATCGGAAGTAGGTTTACCACTTGCGATCTTAAAATATCTATCCCGGTAGCTGCAATCTGATGAACAGTTGTTTACCGATATATACCGGTAACAGTTCACCGGCAGAATTTTCCTAAATGTCTATTAAGAACGAACTTTAACGCAAAATACATAAGAATCAGAAAAGACCGAGGAAACGAAAAGAGTTGTGCCACCATCTCTTCCACGTTTCCTCTCATATCTCTCTGCATCTTCTCTCCTGATTCCTGCCCTGGTGTTCTCTCCTGCCTCGCCTCCTGCAGCAGCTCAACGGAGCAGGGAGCCCGCCAGTCGGTTCGAAGTCAGCCTACAGGCCAGACATACTGTGAGTGAGTGCGCGATTTGTGTTTGGATTACCGGGACCTGTTGCTGAACATTGTAAGTCCACAGGATAAAGAGCTTGATGATAGTTTCGGATGATATGGAAGGATAATCGGCGGAGATGATGAGGATGAGAAAGATAATGATGAAGATGAAGACAGGGTTCAAATTTATGTTGAAAATTGGGGATGCAATTTTGGCGATATTGTAAATGAAAATATTTTCATATTGTATTCAATGAGATGATGGTGGAATAATAATTATTGAAAATTCATAATGTTCTCATTTTGTATACAGCAAATTTATATATATATATATATATATATATATATATATATATATATATATATATACACCGGGTGTCAACTTGAAATCCGCAATATGGGGAATACAATGTTATTTTTTTCCTTTTTTTAAATAGTTGTTCATAATTAAAAACAAAACAATATGGGAATAAAATTAATCAAGATATCTTTTTATTTTACGAAAAAACGCAAATTAAAATACGCAATTTGCAGCATATTTCCGTGTGCCATTGAATTCCTGATGTTTTATTTGTTTTTATTTGACATTTAACTTTTGACATATTGTTATCATTAATTTTGGATGTTATAATAATATAGCATTCATTAATCTTTCTTTTTCGACAATCTTTTTGTATTAATTATACTTTTATAATTAAGTAGAATTGTTTGGTAGAATTATGATATGTATCAAATAGAAAAACATCAGTAATTCAATTGCACTCTGATATTTGCAGTAAATTGCGAATTTTAATTTGCGTTTCTTTATAGAATAAAAAGAAATTGTGGTTAATTTTAGTCTTATATTAGGTACTTTTTAATTTTTAACAACTTTTTTATTCACAACTTTCCTCCAAATATGTCAGTAACTTCAGCAAAATGAAAAAAATAACATTTCATTCCCTATATTATGGATTTCAAGTAGACACCCGATATATATATATATATATATATATATATATATATATATATATATATATATATATATATATTTGCTGTTTCCCATTTAGACACACTGTGTTTTGACAAATTTTGGAACTTTTTTTCCGATGAAATAAAAGGTTTACTAATTATTAAAATATCTTTCAGAACTTATATTATTAATTGGAAAAATACTACATTTTTTAGTTTAAGTTCTATATTTATTATTTAAACCCAACGTTTCGGCACCATAAACTGGTGCCTTCTTCAGGGGATACATTGACATAAATATGTGAAATAACAAAAACAGCAAGTAACCAAGGTAACAAAAAATGTTGTCTAGAAAATTGTATACTTAAAAAAGGTAACATTTATGAACATTTCTTGTTACCTTGGTTACTTGTTTTTGTTATTTCACATATTTATGTCAATGTATCCCCTGAAGAAGGCACCAGTTTATGGTGCAGAAACGTTGGGTTTAAATAATAAATACAGAACTTAAACTAAAAAAAAGTTTAATAAATCCATTCTGTATTGGAATATATGCTAGAATGACCCGAGAATATGTGGACAAAATTTGAAATATCCATCATTATTCTTAAGATAATTATAGATAGCTGTTTTGGGCTTTTGTGAAATAGTTTAACCATCGATCTTAGGCTCTTATTACATCGGAAAAAAGCTCCAAACTTTGTCATAATCCAATGTTATTTAAATGGAAAAAATCAAGTACATTTAGATACAGGACCACAACATATTATTATCAGTGATAAACATTTGTTCGGTAAAACAATATTTATTTTGTCACCATAAAAGAAATGTTAATGTTCATGAAATTCAATGAATGTAACCTTTAGTTTTTAGTACATTTATTTAGACACATTTTGCGAAAGGTTTGCATTAGTTAAATAAATAAACAAATTAGCATAGTATCTTTTGATTGACAGTCACTACTACCAGTTTAGTAACATGTGTATCAATATGTACGTTACTGTAACTGTAAATAATATGAATGGAAGACTTGTGCATGTATATTATGTATGTAGTAAACGTAAACGACTATCATCTACTACTTTTAGTTTTGTTCATATTGTTCTGTAATTAATAAAAAAAAACACAATTATAAATTCATACAACAGCCAAAATTTGGTTTCATCTGACTTAAACTTCTACATATAATAAAATTTCTGATACCAGGCAACTGATAAGAAGTGATGTCAACTGTTATAATTATATATTAATTCATTCATCAAATACCGGCTTTTGTAAACAATCTTCTGGCTGCGGAAATGCAACATCCAAAATTATTTCCGTCAACCGACAAGTGCCAAACAACGTCACGGACCACGACGGATTCCTTTGTATCTTAGCAACGGTGTTTTTCTTTTGCTAATTACATAAACGCAATTGTTTATCGTTTAATTAAGAGATTTCTTGTATTTTCTTAATCGAAATCTGTAGGATTTTTTTACTCTAAAGATAAATTTAGTACATAAAATTATCTAACTATGCAGGGCCTATAAAAACTACTGTAAAAAATAGTAGCGCGTATTTTTGAGATAATTTTGAGTAAAAAATGCCATATGAACAAAGGTCCTATCCCATTTGGTTATGGAATAACAATAGCAGCAATTTAAAAAAAAATAATCAAGATACCTATTTTTGGAACAAAGGAACAATGAAAGAACAATGCTAAATTAATCTAAAATTGATATTTTTGGAATGAGTTTTTTAAATTCTTGTGAAGTGAATACGTCAACTTGGACTGCAGCTCAAGGAGCACATTTTGAACATTTATTATAAAAAATAAAATAAATATATTTAATATTTTCGCATTTTGTTCTTTTATTTTAAAGTAGGTATCTTGATTTTTCAATAATTTCTGCGATTTATAAAACTTTGATCCGTAACAAAAAAGAATAAGATTTATGTTCATTTATGGCATTTTTTACTCAAAATCATCTGAGGAATACCATATTATTTTTTTTTAAATTACTTTTGTTTACGCTCTGTATATTAGACATTTCTTTACTTCTTTTAATCATACAAGACCTTTTTTAAAATCTACAGTTGACATTTTTAATTATAGTATTGTACTTGTAACAATACGTGCGGCCATGCTTGTTCGCCAACACACGCAGGGTACCTATGCTGCGCCCGTACTTTGCACGTAATAAAACGTACTGGGGTTATAATAAAAATACATTTTAATAATTTTGGAGGAAAATAAAATACGCAGAATCTAAGGATTAATATTTAGAATGGTGTTAAAGATATAAGTATATTCGAAATAAGAATTATATTAATCTTTTCTCAGAAGAAACCGATTTATATATTAGAGGATACAACGACAGATGTACAATTTCGAAATGAATATAAAATTTGAGATAAATATAAATGTTTATAAATATGAATTACTTATATAGTATATGACATAAATGACCAGTTAATAATTTTAATTAATCTTTAGAATACAAAATTTTTCAATATAAATAAAGCAGTCAATTATAATACGTACATATATATATATACAGTGTGTTAATTAAGAACCTGGCCATAGGAAAACAGTTTTTCTTTGCGCAAAAGTCCTCAATTAATTTTAGATAAAAATGTTTCAAATAAATATTGTAGATATTAATATTCTATGCCTAAATTATTAAACAGATTTAATTTTTCACATATAGTAACTTCAAAATCTAATTTGAAATTGTATAAATATTGCTCACTTGTAGCGATACCCATGAAATTGAAACAAAATTAGAAAGAAATTCCTTTTGTTTGACTGTCAGAAATTTAATTTTATAGATAGAATGTGTAAAAAAATAATGATAAAAGTTATTTAAGTGTTAGATTTTAAAAATAATACCTGTGTAGTGATTTAGGTGCAGAATTGAATTATCTGCAACTTTTAATTGAAAACTGAATTTCTCAAACGATACGCATTTCTCTGTAATTTTGTTTCAGTTCCATGGGTATCGCTAAAAATGAGCAATATTTTTATACAATTTTAAATTAGATTTTACAAGTTACCAAACGTGCAAAATTAAAACTGTTATATAATTATCTGTAACACTTTTTTGAAACATTTTCCCATGTTAAACGCCTATAGCCAGATTTTTAATTAACACACTGTATATATATATATATATATATATATATATATATATATATATATATATATATATGGAAAAAAATTGCTATATTAGTGCCTTAAACCTTTGACAAATTCAAATAAAACTTTGAATTGATTGTTTAGAGTACTTATATAAAATTGTCACCATTTAGAATGTGGGCATATTCAAGTTTGAATGCGCGCGGATACTATTTGGAAGGGTAACCAGTAATATATCTTAAGATGAATCCAGTTTCATCTAGATCTTAATTATGACACCAAAAAAATATGGTAATTAATCAAAAAAATTATGTCATGAAAAAACATTTCCTTACCAAATTCGGAGTAATATTATCCACAGGATATTATGTTTCTTATGTGCTAATTAAAATTACAGTAACATTTTCATCTTCAAAATAGAATAATTAAGAAAAACTACATCTGTTCTCATTGAAATTCATGCTGGTAGTTTGATACTAAATACGCAAATTTATATTGTTAACCGGAATTAACTGCTTTTTAAAAGAGAGCACTTTTAACCACATTTATCTGGAAAGTGTTTTTGTTCTTATTATTAATAAAAATGAAAACAATAAAACATATTATATTGTTGTCCTACCTTACAGTTGAACTGGATCGCACCACAATATCTGTAACAAAGAAAAAACTTTAATTAACAGAGTCATTTTCATACTCTTGTAAATGACACATGTCAAAATTCAAGTGCCTATTTACTATGAACTTCGTAATCAATTTTCATTGTCATGCAAAAATCAAAGTTGGTACAATGCATGAAAATATGAAGCGAGTAACAAAACAATAAAGTTCCAATATTGATAATCGCATTACATATGCTGAAGCTTTTAAAATATAATGGAATTTTCATTCCACTTTCTGCAAAATTCGATTAGGTTTCAATAATTCTTCAGTCGATATGAAGATGAAAATATTTTACCACGGCATATTGTCCGTGGCTGAGTATGTCAATCGGCAATTCTTACCGTGCTGGTGTTTAGCAAGCGTCACCTCACGGGCACTTATTGCTGCCGTAGCAAGTGCCATTCAAAAATCGAAATAGTCTTGGCGTTGGTCTAAAATATATCCAGGTCTACAAATTAGCAACCAGTTATAGCAACGAGATTGTTGCAAAACTCTGGTGCTCTTTCCAAAATAGCTTTGAGTGATAGTCGTTAGTCATTAGTGAAATTTCTGATTAAAAAATCTGTTGTGGACAGCACAAGACCTCTCGCCATTTCCATATTAGGGTATATAGCTACATATTGTATTTAACATTTCTGGTACACAAACAAAAATATATTTTTAATATAATTTTATATTTTTTAATTCATAATATTATTAAGTTTCCCCAATTCTTCTAAATGTTCGAGATTCTTCAAATTCATTGATGAGATTGGCGGTATTTCTGATGCGTATATATATATATATATATATATATATATATATATATATATATATATATATATACCTTAATTTTAAATATACAGGATTAGTTAAAAGTATGGAGACGGCGATTTATTGTCGTTAATATTCATTTTAGGAAATTATGTTCAATACAAAAGTTTTTTAAGAAATTTTGATCAACATTTGAGAATATTTGAATTTTATTTTTCTTCAATTGTTTTTGAGTTACGCTTGTCCGCGTAATTTTTTTAAATGGGAACCTATTAATTTTACTCTACCATTCGATAGAGTGTTTTTTCTCTTTACAACAGTATGTTTGTTTTTTTCTTTTTGTTTTTCAATTTATTTTAATAACATTTTTACAAGAAAAAACACCGATTCAAGTATTTACGAATAGTAGGTACATCTAAGATAGACAAAAGCAAAGCGATAAACAAACTCAAGCGATGTAATTTACTTAGTTATTAATTTGTTTTTAATGATAAATTTGTGACCGACTTTATTGGAAGTAATTATCCATACTTTTAACTAACCCTGTATAATTAATAATAAAATAAGAAATATTACATGTACTTCCAAGAAAAAGCCTCCAGGATGTATTTGGACTTTTGTCACTGTTATTTCTCAGTCAAAAACAAACATTTTAATTTTTCAACTAGTTCTATGAAGTTTTTTAAGCTTGAGATTCATTACAACGCATTATTTTTTATATATTTATAATTCTCTACCTCTAAACCTATAGAAAATAAAATAAAAATATTTAATGTACCTAGCGGAAAAAGAATTTTATATTCTTTAATATTTGTTATAACAAATTTCAAAAAAATAATATTTCAAAGATTTTTTTAAGAAACTACTACTTCTGGTTGTCCAATTGTTACCAAAACCTTTTCAGCTCGTCCTATTAAGGCCGGATTAAAGAAGATTTGGATAACTTGGTCTTTAGTCTTACAGTCCAACATCCAGACACACACACACACACACACACACACGCACACACACACACACACACAGCCATCATTGTAAAAATGTTAATATCGGATCCCAGTGACCTTAAAACGTGTTTATCCACTAAAATCTGGATATAAGAGGTTTAGGATGAATCCAGTACCTCTCTTACCGAGAGGCAGAAACATATTACGTTAAGACATCTACATATTTTTCACCCAAGCCAACTGTGACCTTTTTGATGAAGGTAACTTCATTGTATGTATGTTACTCGACATCAACGGAGATTTACTTGTAGCTAGATATATCTGGAATGAACCGATAACGAAAGAATTTTGCATTTTTCTTTTGGAACTTAATTAAAAAACATTAAGGTCAATACATTTACAAGAACAATCAACCATATTTTAATTCATTTGCAATAAAATAAACATCATTAGTTTGTATACAACCTGGAAGCAATCATTAAATTTGTTTGATTTTGATACCATCTATATACAAACTTCATTTCTAAAAGTATCTTCCGATATTTTCTTTTCTTTCCGGTTTTGTACTGAATAATGAAACAATTCACAATTCAATTTTATTTGCAAAGGCAGGTCTACTTTGAGAAACATTTTAATCTCCCTACAACCTACACAATGCAATTAAACTGAAATCTCGTTGAAATAAATACGTTCAGATTACTTTACGGTGACGCAATTACACTGAAAAGATCGGCAAACGGTTAATCGTTTCTGAGAGGCACAAAATTCAACAGATGTTTTATTTATCCAGTGTCCGGCCCTTTTGAAAAGACTGTAACGCGCCCTGGGGTTGACCGAATTTTTTCGGAATGGTTGATGTCTAATATTTGATAGATGCCATTTTAGTAGCAATGGTGCTTTGGTCTGCAGCACATCATGTGTTTGTTTACTGCACTGGTCCGATGGTTTCAAAACCATTTTAATATTGGTCAAAATGGTTATGTTGCAAAACAAAATATCAGTATGAAGTGGGCAAAATAATAACGCGGAAAATTCAAAGGGTTCCGTGTGCCATACTTAAAAGGAGTATGGGCAAATTTCACACGCGTCTATAAGATTGCCTCGACAAAAATGAACGACTCCTAACTGACATGATTTTTCGCAGCTGATGGGGTTGTTCGCTATCGAAAATCGGTCAATTTAATATTTTCTTATGTATGAATGCTATGATGATTGTGGACAAGACGAAAGAAGAATGCTGTTAAAGAGTGAAGTGAGTCAGCTGAGCTCTTACTCTTATCCCTTTTCTTATTGTTACTATTGTTTCCGGGTATTTGCTAACCCCCTAAGTGGGAATCGCGTGATTTTATGTACGTATGTATGTATGTAAAAATTAAATAGCGGGAGGTTTTGTGTTGGCCACATCAGATTTTTTTTCATATGTATACATACACAAATGACAATGTACCAGTAACATATAAAAACAATAAATTTTTAAATTCGCTCGAAAATAAGTGTAACTGTCTTTTCAAAAACACCATAAATTCCTGTCGGAGGTATGGTATTTTTTTGTCTTGATACGTACTTAAATGAATAAACTACTTAGAATAATGAATTAATTGAAAAACGAAACCCTTGTTTTATAATTATTCAAAATAATGAAGAAATATTGTTTGAATCCAAGACCTTTCTAGTGGAACACTCTACTACACTTGTCGTCAAATAATTATGGACTGGAGATTTCTACAATGTTGCCAATTTAGGGGCAATGTTGAAAATCCTAAGCTATGAAGAAGCGGCAACACCGCTCGGCAAGGGACTGGTTGCGGAAAGGGATAAAAGTTGTACATCAATCCATAATCATTTGACGGCGAGTATAACTGATTTATCTTTCAGTTCCTCTCAACAAATTCTCATTCTTGACTCTCTCTCTTTCCCATCAAAGTTATTTTCATTACATTAAAAGTATCCAAATAATGTTTTCTTTAAAACGTGTTTAATTCAATTGGTCTTGGTTTCCATCAAAATTCTTGTGACTTCTTCAGTCCTTCTCAACACCTCTTTGGTCCTGATTATTTCTCTCTATCCATTCAGTCTTTTCCAACCGTCGCCAAGATCTTATCAATACAATCTTTTTCCTTAAAATGTCCAATCCAGTTGGTCTTCCTCTTTCTTATTCTTGCGTCTTCTCCAATCTTTCCCAACACCTTTCGCCACCACAACCACTATCCCAATACTTTTTGTCCTAAGCTGGAGAATTTGCATGCTCACATATAGATTGAATGAATAATGATTTTGCGTTTTATCCAGAAATTTCTTCTTTTTTTCAGGCGTCTACACCATCATGGCGCGTCCAGAAAACTCCCGCATTCGCTCGTTCCTCCAAAAAAATCTCCTGACGATGCTTACCATTGCTGGAGTCGTCGGAGGAACCATCACAGGCTGTATAATCCGATCAACCCAGACCAAATGGTCAGACCGCGATGTTATGTACCTCCAGTTCCCCGGAGATATGTTCCTTCGGATGCTAAAGGCACTCATCATTCCTTTATTAACGTCTAGTATCATCTCGGCTATCGGTGCTCTGGATTTGTCTCTCAGTAGGAAGATTGCGATTAGGAGTATATGTTATTATGCCACTACAACGGTATGTGCGGTTATATTGGGGATTATCTTGGTGGTTACGATTAGGCCGGGAGTAAATGCAGCACATAATTTGAGGGATACGAATACTACGCAGAAGAAATATGAAAGGGATGTGTTGACTACTGATACTCTGCTAGATCTTATTCGGTGAGTTGAGAAATGTTTGCTTGCAGTGCCATTAAAATACAAGTACAATTTGAATATGTCCAAATAGGAACATAAACCCTTTTTCCACTGTCCAGACAGAGCCGCAAAAAAAAAAAAAATAGTGAACTATCGTGCCGGCGCAAAAAAGGGCCAGACGGAATCTTGCGGACAATTTTAGCGGCAACTTTTCGAATCTACCTAAAAAATCACTTTTTACCAATTAGGAATAGAGGTTTCCACTAATTTTCAATTTTTACCTCCCGCTACTCTTGGTAATGGACGTATAGGGATCGTGCTAAAAATCACATATCGAGATTTTAGTAAATGACCACGTTTTCAGAAACCTTGTATTTCTACCCTATTCTAATAGGAATAGAAGCCATTAGATTTTGGTGTAAATCGGATAAACGGAAATGGTACTTTACTTTAAGCTCATAATGGTTTTTCTTCAAGAAATATCATTAAATGCCATTTTTCGCATTTATCGTCATTGGAAAATTATAGATTATTGAATTTTGTACAGGTATACATTAATACTTTTTCTATATATTTTACAGATTAATTTAAAAATTATTTTTTTTAATGCCGAAGCCTAAGATAAACACAATTCCTTTGTTACACAGCTTATTTTTCAAATGAATGTAACTGACAGGTAAATGTCATTGTCGAAAAACTAATCACTTCTAATTAATAATGTTTTCGTGCATTTAAAAAAAAATGGGAACATATTTAAACTTTTAGTTAGTGTTTTCATTAATGTATTGTAATATATTTTAGTGTACTAGTGTTATTTTTCATTATTTTGATTATGGTGGAAACCTGTATTGTCAGTTAGGTATTGTTTTGGTTGTTTTTTTTTTTTTTTTTTTAAGGCAAACTATAACAATACCTAATTGACAATTCATAATTAGTAGACAGCGGTTTTTAGGTTCTGTTTGAGAAGAGGTCGCCCTGGCAAAGTGCGACAGTTCACTAATTCTTTTGCGGCTTTGTCTGGATAGTGCAGAAGATACTCCCTTTATAAAAATGCCCTCCCAAACATAACCTAAACGCACTCTCGGATTACTAGGCGGACTGTGATTATCACAACACCTAACCTGCCCACGTAAACTATCCATTTAAACCGGCTAATTTTAGTCAAAATATAGTTTCTTTTTTCTTATTTCCCCACATTCATATAAGCTCTTTATATATAATAATGAAAAAAAAAGATTTTATTTAATGAAACTCTTTAAATTGTAATAAGCTCTACGGAAAAAGAATAGTCGTAGTTGTAGTACCTATTATAAGTAAATACGTCAAAATATAACCAATTTCTAAGAAAATCTAAGTCGAATGATTAAGTTAGCATGAAAATGCGTGTGAGAAGATTGACATAATAGCTTAATGACGAAATTTATCAATTGTCTAAATGCTTAAACACTTAAATCCAACTTACAATTAGCAAAGACATGATCATTTACGACTTAGGTCAAACGAAAAGAACTCCCCTGTTTCGCAGTGATTTCTGTGATTGCTAACTCATCGTGTGGTGCTCTCCTGCAATCTGTGCACTGCAGGGATCGGTTTCGTGTTCATGGCAGCCGGATACAGAGCTGACATTAGATCATTAATAATATCTACATCAAAATTTCCTGTGCCAATAGGCCATGTCCTGCCGCCCGTTTCATTTGCTCACAGGCGCTCCTGCCGTCGCTCTGCAGGAACGCTGGATTCCTGCAATGCCCACTGGGCCTTAACGGGAATGTGGGATTAGCTTCGCAAAAGCAGGAGGGTGGATAATACTTCAGAGGTTAACAGTGGATTTCATTATTTTGTAAGAAACCTCATCTATAAAATAATTTAACTTCAAATAAATCTTTATATTACCGTAAGCTAAATTTCAATCAGAAAATTTAGTGCTCAAATTACTGATTAGTTACCCATAAAACACTGTTTAGCGATTAGGTACTGTCATGGTTTTTTTTAAAAAAAGAAACTATAACAATACCTAAGTGACAATTCCTAAATGGTGAACAGTGCTTTTTTCAAGTAATTAATGAATACTATTTGCCTATTGTCAACGCAAATGTCACTTTGTCGCTCATGCGCGACAAAGAAAAACGCTCGCTGTCCGAATTTTTAACTATAAAATGTTAATAAATGTCACTTTTCTGCATTTTTAATGGAGACGTTTAATCAGGAACTAATGGCGCTGTAGTTGCTTACACATTTACCGCCTCCACAACTCAATATGATATATCACTCCAAACAAAATGCCGTACTACTGTGTAAAGGAGTATAGAAATAAAATAAGGCATTCATTTACAAACGAAAGTAAAATATTTTTACATTAGATTGTAGCAATAGCTTAAGAACAATGGAACAAAATGTACGTTTTACTATTTTTGTTATGGTTGATGATGGACATTATCGATTTCGAGAAAATGCCGCGCTCCTACGTCGCACGGCACCAACTATTCAAGCGACAATATTCCATTTTACGCTCTTAATGCACAAATAGCTATTGTGGCATTAGCAAGCATTAATTTTGATACAATCATTTAAAATAGATCAATGTCAAATTTTTTATTAATTATGACTATATTTGTTATCAAAACTAATTAATATTTCTAGAAAAATTCATATTTAATAAGCATGTATGATTTATCTTTATGACCTACACAAAAAATTGATTAGATATTTGCATTTTTTTTATCATTTATTTAGAATATTCTGAGTATGAATATAATGGTTTTTTAATTATTATCATTTATGAATTTATGCAGATTATAAATGAATAATTACTATTTTCTATTATTGTTTACTATGGTGAATTCAAGACGTCAACATCTTTAACAAGAATATATTATTTACGCTTCACTTAATAATTTTATCAATTCTTAGATATTGCTCTGGAATTAATTTTTGCGATTTAATCATTATTCAATTCACATTTTATAGCTTAACATATTAAAATATGATAATTTCGAATCGTTTTTCTTTGTATATGCTAATATTTTTTCAAGGACTCAAAACATATAAAAGATATTAATTTTTTATACTACTCTATGATTATTTATGGTGTAATTTGCTTACTATAATTTATGAATATTAATGATTGAACATTGTAAGAAGAAAATTAGTGGTTTAACAGATTATTTTATTTATAGAAGTTGTAAAAGGTTTAAAATTTAACAGAAAGAGATTCGAAAATTATGAATATGTCAATCATACTAAATAGCCTTATAAGAGGTCGGGTTACAACTCACCCATCTCTATATTTGAACATAAAGTCCTTGGTTTAATTCTCTAAACGGTTTCTAAAAATATATATGTAAATAGATTTGATAAGACTTTAGTTTGTAAATAAACTTGTCCTGTCACCCTTTGACATAAATTAAGCAAATACAGTACGTTAAAAAAAAATCCTAACTCGGAAAAGGCTATGAACAACAAAAATCGTATGTCAATTTGAAAGTCTTGAATTAAATGTCAATTTGACACGAGATATTGCCAATCTAAAGAAATCTAAACTTGATTTTACGATCAATTTTGACAACTTGACTTATGAATTGAATAGTAATCAAAGATACATTTCTAGGTTCCGATATCGCATTTGTCGTTCAGTATTTAGATCTTCACATAGGTAATGTGAAACTCCGAATGGCACACTAGTAATATCCATTGGTTTGTATGGCAACACTTTAAAACAACACAAATGATTTACACAATTCGATTCAATTTGATACTTGAAAATAAATGTTAATATTATATTTCATAAAATTGAAGCTAAGAAGCTATTCTTTGACAGTAAATTTAGGGTTTGTGCAAAATAGGGCAACGAATATGATTTGTTTAATTAGTGCACGTCAACTTCAAGGCATAGTGTGCTCCTGCAAAACCCTAAAATCTAATTCCTAAAATTCTAAATAATCACTAGATTTAGGGCAAATAAATTTATGATTTAGATATTAGGGTGATAAAAGTGTAACATCGGACACAGCCATAGTCTATTCCGTATTTTTTTTTTTTTTTTTTGAAAGCATGGTACAATCACAAGAACTTATAATAGTCATGAATTCTTCTCTTATATTTTCAATTGTTGCTTTACCCAGCTTTACCACCTTCGTTTGCTTTTTGCCATAAGTAAATTTGAAGAAAAATGATAGGTACTATCACAAATACAAATATAGTACACAATATTTTGTTGGAAATTTATGGCGCCAAATGTATTTATAAAAACGTCTACTAAGCAGAGCAATTTTTTAAATATTTATTAACTCATTTGGTTTGACATTTTATGTCCAGTATTCAAGGTCGTAATTTGCATACTTTTGATTCCGCACGCACGTTTTATCTCTATTAATAATATGAAGTTGTTCACATTTATATACGAACAAAACTTTGATGAATGAAATTATATTTCCTTTTCGGTATAATTTCAGTATAATTTAAGGCGTAAATTAAACATCATTTCTACCGCTTGTTCTAATGCTTAACAGCTATGATTAATAACTGAGAAAAGAGCTCAAAAATATTTATCATATATAATATCATAAGTGGTAAATTTTTGCCGGAAAAATTTTCACATTGTTACGAGAGCCGATTGCTTAGCAATTTATTGAGTGACATTGACAAAAAAATCACGAGCTGTCAAACGAGTGATTTTTGATCAATGTCACGAGATAAATTAGCAAAAGGCTCGAGTAACAATCCGAAAATTTTGCCAGGATAAAATTTAACCACGAATGGTATTCGGATAACTATTTCAAAAATAAAATTAAGCGGACAGCGTACAAAAACAAATTTTATTTCTACAACAGAACTAATTATTACAAACATATTTCAGCACTGCAATTCAGAAGATCTATTGCTTGCCTTGCCGATTTAAAAATTATGTCTTCGAATGGATTAATTCTGTGTCCATATTCGTTAAAATATTTTTCTTGAATTATTTTTGCCGTAGTGTTCCACATTGTTTTCACACATGTTTCTTTATAATCCTCACCTTTCCTTCTCTTCATGTTAAATCCCCAGTCTTGAAGAATATTAGCAATTTGCTGCTCTGACGTATCAGGTAACAATTTATAGTTTTTTTTTTTTTTTGACAAAAATATATGCACTTTGACAGGTATATAAACAATATTTCCTATTTAAAATTTAATTTTCATGATATTATCAGTAAAGATAGATACTAGGAATAGATTAGACTATATTTTAAGACATAAACTGCCAAAAATGAGGATTAGCTTAAACTTTTTTGTGAATCGGGCTGTAATTCATTAAGCATTAAAACATTCGGTGAATATGTGGCTTTAGTCTAATTTATTACGGTGTAAATAAAGTTTTGTAATTTTTAAAAAATCGAATATTAATCAGTGAATATAAGTAGATGTTAAAAACATGCTAAATGTTACGAGTAAAGTACGATGCAAGAATAATGATTTAAATTTATTTACTACATCTACAATGTATTGTATTCTGATCACACTAATACAATCAGTTTAATTTATTTGTTTTGACTACGTGCCAATAGTCTAACAGAATACTTTTGGCACTTAAACTTCATAAAATTTTAAGTAAAATAATTAAAATTTTACGTCAAGTACATTTATTTAAAAGCTTAAACATCAAATATTTAGTACCTAAATAAACAACAATTATAAAATATGATTTATGAAATACTTCATGGAAATCTCTAGGGTTATACGTTTCTTGTTCCATAAAACTATCCTTGTCCTATATAAAAGCATTTTCCATTTCCATAATTTTCTTTATACGTATAATGCGTGGGCAGGAAACACGTTTTCTTTTATGTTATTCCATTCTTCGTTCAAGGAATTCAAGTAGAAATAAAAACAACAAGTTAATATTATTCAATATATATATATATATATATATGAACAAGTACATGAACAGATATTTCTTATTTGCTTTGTCTCATGTAATATGTATGGCTATTCAACAGGTACACGATGTTCAAATATTTGCAGAGCTTACTTTGAAATGTGAAATAAATTCTTACAATACTTCCGGTTCGGGCAGCTAAACGCTCAAATCTGATATAAAATCCGATTTTCGCAACATGTCACCAAATCGTTTTTAGGCGAAATATATCTTTTTAAATTGTTTTGCTTTCTTAGGTAAAAACAGCACTTAAGCTGTGTAGCCATTAAATAACAAGACTGATCTTAGAACATTGACAATGTATAAAATTACACAAACGGTAATCTCCTCCCCGTACCCTGCACCGTCCGATGCGAATATTCCATTGTTGGAAGCAATGCCTGCAGGCCTTTTTTGTTAGGTTGTTCAGAAGTTCTGCCGCTTTTTCTATAAGTACATCTCGGCCCCGAATTTGATGCCTTTTAATGCAGAATTATAATTTGGGAATAAAAGCAAGTCATATGGCACTAGGTCAAGTCAGTACGGTTGATGTACCAACACGGTGATTTTATATTTCGTCAAAAATGTCTTGCCGGGCAGGCCGTTTTATTCCGGCGCGTTGTCTTCATGGAGAATCCATCACATTTCAGCCCTTGTTCTTCTCACTCGTATATGAAGGGTTATCAAAACCTTCTTGTAATATGCAGGCACCTAATCCATGTCCGATCTCTTTTCTTCCTTCTTTAAATCTTCTAAACTGCTCGAAAACTTGAGTACTAGATCACCAGAAACATTCTTCAACAATTCGTACATTTCTGTAGCGGATTTTTTAAGTTTCACACAACATTTCATATTGACACTAATATAATTCCGGCGGAGTACGAGAAAGGAGTTAACTTCAATCAAAGGCTACTGCCGAACGGTTTGCCTAATTATCTTGAAATTTTAACAGTGGATGAAGGGAAGATGACAAATTAATATGACGTACCCTGCAATGTTGCCAAATTTACAGGGAAGCCGGAAAAAATAAATCTCGGTATTTAATTGCCAGAGCTCGTATAGTTTACTCTATCATATTATGCCCCAAATAACCAAGTTCTATCGAATTTTTAGGCAAAATATTTGTTACAAAACTTTCGTTTCATATTTGAAACGTTCAAATCTGAGGTAAAAACAGTTTTTCCCATGTCTCTAAATCGCTTCATAAATCGTGTTTTACAATAAGACAAGCATATAATTTTTAAAGATACTTTTAGTAAGAAAATTTGTTACACCAAAATTTTAGAATTTTGCATTATGCAAGCCAAAATATAATTTGGCATATACACATATATTTTATCAAGATCTTACGACAAGTTGCATAGGTACATATTTTGATATATCGTGGGTTACTTGGCAATACCTTCTATCTGCTATATTTTGCGTAAATAAAGTGTATACCAACATAAAAATCTGTTGTGGTCAGCACAAGACCTCTCGCCATTTCCATATTAAGCTATATAAGTATATATTGCATTTAACATTTCTGGTATTCACAAAAATTCTAATTATATCTATTATTAATATATTTTTACATTTTTTAATTTATTCTATAAATAAGTTTCCTACTACTCTTCTAAATGTTCGAGATTCTTCAAATTTATTGACAAGTTTGGCGATATTTCGGATATGTATTTGTGAAATATGCGTCTATAAGTTTAAATATTTAATTAATAATAAAATAAGAAATATTAAATGTGCTTCTCAGAAAAAGTTTTCAGTGATTTTTGACACTGACGTTTTTCTATCAATTACATAGATTTTAATCTTTCAACTGGTTTCCGTGGAGTTATTTGAGTTGCGAGATTATTTTACATATTTATAATTATCTCTAAATATATAGAAGATGTAATAAAAATGTTCAATGTATCGGATAGAGAATTTCATATTCTTTAATATTTATAAAAACACAAATTTTCAAAAAATAATATTAAGAAGATTTTTTTAAGAAACAGCTATTTCCTGTTGTCCAATTGTTATCAAAGCCATTTCAGCTCTTCCTATTAATGTCAGAATAAGGAATACATAGTTAAATTGGTCTTAAGTATTACAGAATTTGAGAATCTGTCTCTCCAACGTCCAGACGCACACACAACTACATCTACACACACACACCCACATATACACACACACATACACACACACACACACACACACACACACACACACACACACACAGACAGAGAGAGAGAGAGTGAGAGAAAGAGAGAGGGAGACATCATTGTAAAAATGTTAAAAACCAGAGACCTTAAACGTGCTTATTCACCAATACCTCTCGTTGTGAGAAGTAATAAAAACCAAGACATATGTAGAACTCTTCACATGATATTCTAATATTGTAATAATATTTATCGATATATTTTGTATGTATTTTTACTCAAAGCCACTGCCTACCTAGCTCAATATTTAACTATTTTTTTGTCTTCCTAAAACCACCCTCTGCTTGAATTCATATATATATATATATATATATATATATATATATATATATATATATGTCATGAGAACAGCATAAGCAATATGTAACATTGTTTTATTAATATTTTTACTTGTATTTCAATGGTGCAGTAATAAAAAAAATGTCAGTACCTATAAAATATTTTTAATATCTTCTTTTCTTGCAGAAACCTTTTTCCTCCTAATATTATTCAAGCTACAGTTGGCCAGGTAAGAAAATACTACAACAGTATTATATTTTTAGTATTTGAAAGAAAAGTGGTAGTTAGTGCTTTATGAAACATTTTACAATAAGTAAATAAAAAAGAATGTTCTTGATTTGTTTCACAAAATTATATTGAGTTACGGTCGTTTCGTCCTCACGGAAATCATCAGGCTGAGAACATTTAGGAAATTACACAAAGTTTAGCAATGGGGAATCTTAACATCTGTTTGTTCATTGACAATAAATTTCTTGGAATTGATGGCTTTCTGTGTTTTCTAATAAATTCATTCTTGATCCCTAGTCGTTGGAATGGAGTCACCTTCAAAATTATGGTTTTGGATGGAGTGTAATTGTTTTTGGATAGATTTTTTATGGTCCTCTATTCTAGTTTTAAAATTTCATCTAGTTAGACCTATGTATAAAGCACTACAGTCTTCGCAATCTATTTGATAGACTCCGGTTAGCTCAGATTTAACGGGTTTTTCTTTATTGTTGGTAAATTTTTTCAACAATTTTACGTTTTCATTTTTTGTTGATAAATAAATAAATCATCACGGCATATTACCCATTTCTGGGTGTGCCAGTCTGTTTTCACAGATATTGGTATTGATGATGACATATTTGAACCGTGCGGGCGCTTACGAGGCGTCACCTCACGGGCACCCATTGCTGGCGTGGAGAGTGCATCACAGGTGCCACTTTTGTTAAAATTAGAAATATTTGGCGTCGGTCGGGATCAAAGCCGGTTCCCCAAGATCGCGACCAGACACTCAGACACGCGGCCACGGGACCTCCTTTTTTGTTGATAAGATCATTAATTATTTGTGCGTATGTATAATATTTTACTTGTCCTTTACTTCTTTAATTTTCATTATTCTGTCAAAAATTAACGTTCTATTAATATCGTAAACACACAAATTTAATTTGTACAGTATTATTTGGACGTTATAGCTATGCGAGTGTGCCAAGACTCGCATTAAATTTACACCAAAATCTGAAATTTACACTCCTACAATTTTGACTGCGTTTAATTTTGTCAACCGTGAAGAGATATGAAATTGTGAAAAGAATAAAAGTAATATTCTACAGGCACTATTTGGAGAGTGTACTGGCCATCACTTTCCGTGATAATCTTAATGTCTTTTTTTCAAACGATTTAACGCACGTTCAAATTTTTCACAGCCCGACGCTTCTTATTAAATTATCGCCAACGAATGTCATAACAAAAAAAGGAGCGTGGTATTATCACTTTTACTTGTTGAAATGTCGGTTAATGTAAGCGTCATATTATGCAATGAAAATAAGAGGATCTTTTAAAGAGATCTGGTTTAGACGCAGCAGCTGTTGAGTGGCCTTGAACTTAAGGTATTTGCTCTTAAGTATAGAATGAATGACCCATAACGTAAACGATGCGGCACTTTCCTTTTTAAATTTATTCGTTTAATACATTTATTCTTTTTTTACTTAAATGTGTGGTAATATATTTTTGATACTTCGCTTGATATGAAAAATTTTATACATGAAAAATTATAATTATATGTATATGTATGTTTCGGTATAGAATTTGTAGAAAATAGTTATGTTTGTGTTACAATTTTACACCAGTTAGGTGATAAGGCTTCAAAATCCATATTCCACATTTTCTCCAAAATCTTCAAAATTTTCAAAAATCCAATTTTTATACATGTAGGTACATCTCAACGCGCTGATTCCAAATTTTGAAACCGCAGGTCGATATCTCTTTTCATTCTCGAGATATTTAGCTTTCAAATTTTACCCATTTTTGGGTCATAACCCCAAAATGGGTGGAGATACAAACCTGGCGACTTCACCATTCGATTCTACGGGCAAAATTACATAAGTATACAAATTTTCATTATTTTTGAATGCCGCATACAATCTTTAAAGCACAATAACTGAAAATGGCCAAAAATCGTAAAAATCCTAAGGGGTACCCCTTACGATTTTTTCAGATTTTGACAATTTTCAGTTATTTTATTCTAAAAATTTTACACATTGTTCAAAATATTTGAAAATTGGTATACCTATGTAATTTTGCCCGTAGAATCGAATGGTGAAGTCGCCAGGGTTGTATCTCCACCCATTTTAGGGTTATGACCCAAAAATGGGTAAAATTTGAAATGTAAATATCTCGAGAATGAAAAGAGATATCGACTTACGGTTTCAAAATTTGGAATCAGCGCGTTGAGATGTACCTAAATGTATAAAAATTGGATTTTTGAAAATTTTAAAGATTTTGGAGAAATGAGGCATTTTTTATGTAGAATGCAATTACGTACAGTACAGGTCCGTATTTTTATTATTTTAAACGTTATTGATAACATATCATTAAAATTAAATTACGAAATTATGTATGAAAAGCTTAGACTGAATATATTTACTGTTCAATAATTAAATTGTCAATTTCGAATGGATCAGTTAGAATTTTGAGCTAACAAAATTCCTCCACATAACACAGAACATATTTCTATCTAAATGCACTAAAGCCTGAATAATTCATAGCATTAGTATCTATGAAGCTTTCACGATCCTTTGGTATAAAAGCTCTGGTTGCTATGGAGACGTTTACATGCAGCTGCAGAGTTAAAGCTCAATCGTGGATATTGCCAGGGTGAATGTTAATTGGATTCGATGTTTAATGAAATTAAATTGTTTGAGATTTGTTGAGATTTATTTCAAGAAGTTTAACTATCAAGATTTTTTTTCAATATTTGTATTTTTCAATTTTATTTTTATATTGAGAACAAGAACAATTATTTAATTTCACGGCGCCAATACATAATAAAAACTAAAAAAAACTACTATGAATAATAAATAACTTGTTAGGAATATATCTACGAATACTATGAGATCATTATAAGTTGTAAACATAAAAAAGATATGTTAATGTTTATAGAACAAGGTGTTTAAAGCTAGATAATTGATCATTTATTTTTTATTAATATTATGAATATATTAAATGGACATTAAGGCCTTGATTCTTATAAATATAGAATGAATATGAAGGTTAATCGAATCTATGATTACACATAACAAATTGTAGTTCAAAATTGTATTTCATGTCTGCGGTTTCAATTAACTATAGGGAACATTATTGAAATATTTTGCTCTACAATTTATACATTGTACACAATTTATTAAAAATAAAATTGTGAATGAACTATGGATTTAATTAAAATTTCATTTTATTTTGTTTTAGTATCGAACCATCCTTGCCAAACCTATAAACAAAACAACAGGAGGTATGTGCTTTAAAATAAATATCATAAATATATCATCTTGATTTTATGGATTTTTGGAGCATAGTTTTAAAACTAAGATTCATTTCAGAACTGATCCGAGGAATCCCTTTAGAAGAATATGAAATCAAACACGAATATGCTCAAACAACCAACGTTTTGGGCCTTGTTGTCTTCAGCATTGTCTTCGGCATTACTTTGGGCAAAATGGGGCATAGGGGCAAGCCCTTATTGGACTTTTTCCACACCCTATCGGAGACTATGATGATCATTACCAATTGGGTCATTTGGTAAGGGACTATCATCTTTTTACTTACTGTACATAATAGGAGGGCTGTTCTGAAATTTTTCAGTTAAAAAAACTATAAAACTAATAAGGATACATAATTGCTATTTTTGTGAGTTTAGAGTTAAAAGAAGAACATTTTTTTCGACTAAAAACTTTCAGAAGGGTCCTCGTATTTTGTATAACAAAGTCCAGCTTTGGCTGAAGTTTCAGTAAAGCCTATTTTCAGTAACCAATACATGAGTAGCAAATCTAACCGATGAAATATTTAATTACTGAAGCTGATTACGGATTGACGAAAATCAAAGCGAATTTATACAAGTTAGGGGTGAAGAGAAAGGGGTACATTTGCATCACCAATCGGAAATTACGTGGTATTTTGTGTACATATTTCCCTAATGAATTTACGTGCAGCTAAATTAAACCAGTGATCTAAATATAGATACATAGTATACAATTATAAATTCATACTTATTGAAAGATTTTCAGTAATTAAAAGTAGTACAGTGTGGAGTTTATCGCAATTTTAACAAGACAAAATATAATATACACTGCTTTTGCAGCTATACAAACAATACTAAATTAGATGTGCTATCATTGCTACCGTTGTGATTTGTTCGTTCATAGATAGACATAGCCGTAGAAGAAAAAAATTAGACTTATTTTTACGGAATAAACTATGCAGCTCTATACCTTTTCAAGTACTAAATCTAATTATTAAAATCTTTCAGAACTCATATTAATAATTGGAATAATAGTACCTTTTTTTAGTTCTGAACGTTTCGGCACCATAAACTGGTGCCTTCTTCGGGGGCAAAAATTGTCATAAATATGTGAAATAACAAAAACAACAAGTAACCAAGGCAACAAGAAAAGTTCGTAAATGTTACCTTTTTTATATATACAATTTTCTAGACAATATATATGCCCGGCAATAACATGGACGGCGAACATGTATCTTCTCAGGAAAAACTCTCCTTTTGCCAGAGGAAAAACCGTCCCAAAAACTGGCAGAGAAGTGATCTGTATAACTCAGAGACGCTTTTGTTACCTTGGTTACTTGTTGTTTTTGTTATTTCACATATTTATGTCAATTTTTGCACCTGAAGAAGGCACCAGTTTATGGTGCCGAAACGTTGGGTTATAATAATAAATAAATACAGAACTTAAACTAAAAAAAGGTCGTATTATTCCAACTATATACATCTAAATTAAAATTTTGACAATTTCACCAACTTAATGACATTTGTTTTTCAATATTGGTAAGTTCTAAATTTATAAAAACTAATTCTGTTACATTTCGTATAGTTACTTTGTTAACTTTTTTTATAATGTTCTGTAGACCGAAACGTTGTTTTTCATGATTCAATAAACAATAACTCATCGTACAGAAGCTTTCAATATCCAAGAATCTTCAGTACTTCATTACCAAGTGCAGCTTCAGAAAATTTCAACTATATTCCTTTTCAAATTCTATTTCAGAAACAAGTAATTTCAATTTCAGAAAAATTATATCAAAATAACAAATGACCTTTTCTGAAATTGAATTTACTTTCTCTGAAAGTAAAGTTACTTTTCCTGAAATTCCTGAATTAACTATTTTTGAAATGAAAGTTAATTTTTCTGAAATTGAATTTACTTTTCCCGAAATTAAATTTACTTTTTCTGAAAGTGAAGTTACTTTTTCTGAAAATGAAACTCAAAAGGTGTAGAATGAGTATGTTTTTAGTAATGTATATATGTGAATATATGGGAATAAATATGTATATCAAATAGTGCATAACATGTGGGAAAGTTACGTTACATTCAAAGATAAGAGTAGTGTAAACATTTGCTTATCCTATAAAAGTCTGAATGGAAGTGCTACTTTGATATATAACAGTATTTATTTATGGTTATATAGTTTATACGGAGAATGATATAATTAGAAAAATTAACAATTTAATGTAGTGGAAGTATCGGTATGAATTAAAATTATCTTATCAAATTGACCACCCAAACTGCCCACCCATATTGCTCAATCAAACTGCCCATATGCTTAAACTTGGCCACCCAAATGGCCCATTCAACCTGTCCACACTACATGCCCACCCAAACTGCCCACCAAAACTCTCTACGCAAGATGCCCATCCAAACTGCCCACGCAACATGCCCACCCAAACTGCCCACCAAAACTATCTACGCAAGATGCCTATCCAAATTGCGCACGCAACATGCCCACCCAAACTGCCCACCAAAACTATCTACGCAAGATGCCCATCCAAACTGCCCACGCAACATGCCCACGCAACATGCCCACCCAAACTGCCCACCAAAACTATCTACGCAAGATGCCTATCCAAATTGCGCACGCAACATGCCCACCCAAACTGCCCACCAAAACTCTCTACGCAAGATGCCCATCCAAACTGCCCACGCAACATGCCCACCGAAACTGCCACACAACATGCCCACCTTAAATATCTGTTCAAAATACTTCTATATCTTAATCACGTTATGATCAATTTGTTTCTAAATTTATAATTCACAGATCAAACTTTCAAAAAGGAACCACAACAATAAAGCAACTAATACGATATTCAATTATCTTCTTATAAACATTATTATTTCCGCAAACATTATTTACATATTCTTCTTCAATTTTTGTGTTGAAATCTCCGTCTCTGGGTCAACACGTAACGCTTTAGTAACACGGTAGACAAAATGCGAGACTTCAATTGTTTATTTCCGTATTCCATGCCCCTCTCCAGTCCAGTCATCTACGCCGCCTATGGGTACATGTGCGTACTCACGAGTTCAGTTCCCTCTTTGTCGAACTCACAGGGAGTATTCGCTTTGAACACAGAGGAGGAGTAAAAAAAATGTCGGCACTTAATGGATCACTTGCCGACATTTTTTTGGTATACTAAAATTTTAAACTACATAGAGTCCAACTTTCCTATTTATGTCGGCAGACAATGGTTCACTTGCCGATATTAGGAAAACAGATTCGTAACGACGAACGAAAACTTCTAAAAACAATGAGCCCATCCATAATACTGGAAGACGACACAAAAATCCTTTCTCCTATTCATCCCTCGGTATATCAGTAAGCTTCCAGGAATAGTGGAGAGGTCTGGAAGGCTGGAAAAGGTTCAAGCAAATATTTGATCAGCTACTTGATCTAAAATCTCAAACAGTTCAGGTTGCAGACTCTGACCAAGAGTATTGAATTTCCAGGATTAATTTCAGAGCAGGAATAATTTGGCTGGATTTTGATTAAAAAAGAGATTAGCAGGAATATATTTTAATGATTTTTATGAAAATGAATAGGTACTAGCTGCTGCAGAATAAACGTTGCTATTTGAAAACATATTAAATTCTTTTGCGAACAAATAAAACATATTAGGATTTATATGTTCAGTATACAAAGCTTTGATGTACTGTTATGAAAAATGTAATAACAAACTTTATTGGAAACTTGTAAGATTTTATTACAAAAATATGTAGAAGGGGTAATTGTAAAAAAAGAAATTCCATAAAATTTATTCAATATTAACATTCATCATTTCCGTATTTCAATAATTAAAAACTGAAATTAAGTGTTACTTGTTATTATTAGTGAACCATTAGTGTATGAAACTTAGGTGTCCCAACATTGATTAGACCGTAACTTTTTAATGGCCACGCCGATAACATAAAATTATTTTTTTTTTCAGAAAGACACATTCAATAGAAAACTTTTCTCTGTCTGTTTAATTTGTGATATCTGTTACGGTTCAGACAGAAATAAATAAAACGTGACTGCATTTTTTTGTAAAATAAATTTAATCTAGCAGTCTATCCAAATGTCAAACACCAAAGTTTCATACACTAGTGGTTCACTAATAATAACAAGTATCACCTTAAAAGATGACTTATAACCACATGAACTGTTATACCAAATTTCATCCAAATCATATAAAGCGTTCTGTTATTATAAGCAAAATTAATTTTTTTTTCGAAGAACTTTGAAGCAGAATTCTGGCTAAATGGTATACTTTCCGGTAGAAGCAAGTTTAGTTAAATCGTCTTATTTTAGCCTCAGGAATCTGTGGTTAAGCCATGTCCCCTTATTAAGAGACACCCTGTATAGGGAGAGGAGTCATAAACGAGTAGACACCTAATTGGGTAACAAAAATTAAGCAAAATAACTGTCTTATATTAACTCATACAGATTGTAATTTGGGATGAGACCTAGGTCCGCGTTCATCAATTTAACTTTATATATATATATATATATATATATATATATATATATATATATATAAATATATATATTATCAAACTCTCTAACTCATCTAAATATCTATTATTATCAACATGTTTTAATAATTGTATATTAGAATTGTCAATTGTTAATAACGTAGCACAACATATGTTTATTAACAATCATACAATTGACTATTCTAATTAACAAAATATGTTGATGATAATATATATTTAGACGCACGCGAGAGTTTAATAATTCATAAATTTAAAGATCCTAGGTCCCAACCTTAATTCTAAATTATATGAGTTAATATAAAACAGTTACTTTATTTAATATTAGTTACCCAATTAGGTATCCACTCACCTATGACTCCTCTCCCTATATAATCCGAGTTCTCTCCCTTATTCCTCAGAGCTGTTTTGACCTCTGGCATGGTTTACATGCTGAGTAATCTTTACCTCTCCAGTGTTATTATTTCCTAGTTTCTACTGACATGAGACCGTTATTCTCGAAATGCGTATAAAGTTTTTTAAAAATTATTGTTAAAGTTACGTGATTATTCTTTCTTAGTTAAGTATTTCACTAATCATTTTTCATTTTGTTTCAGGCTATCCCCTGTTGGTGTTTTCTTCCTAGTCAGTGCTAAGTTGATGGAGATTGCCAGTTTTTCTGAAATCATCGGACAACTCGGTTGGTACTTTGTAACAGTACTTCTAGGGTTGTTCATTCATGGCTTCGGTACTTTGTCTGTGCTTTATTTTATTTGTACTCGGACACTACCTTTTAGGTTTATTGCTGGACTTGGACAAGTGTTAGCCACTGCTTTCGGAACGGCATCAAGGTAGGATTTAATTTTACTTGTATTTTGGTGGATGGTTGTCCTACAGAGTTTTCAAAATGTTTATAGCTTTGTTCGTAGTAAAGTTTGCAAGCGGTACACTTCTGGACAAAAAAAAATCGGACAAATGGATTTTTAATTTCTATTTTTGTTATTATCTCAAGAACTATAAGAGCTTAGAAGTCGGTGAATTAGACAAAAGTTGTCCTATATTAGGATGTCATTTTAGCAATGTATAGTTTATTCAGAAAAAATGCATAGGTCACTAGATACAGGCAAATATGTCATTTTGCAGTTTTCTTTCCAAAAACATGTAAACTTGTCATCCGATTTAAAAATTTTAAATCTATTTTATCCGTATTAAATATTCTTTCCATATATCTACTATCGATTCAAAATTCAAAGAAAATATTTTTAACTCCATGAAAAATTTCACAACTAATATACTTTGAATGAACAATATTTCATATACTCTTCTAAGAATAAATATACATGGAGCTGTACACAACGTAGTCGGCGTTTCGTCGGTGTCATGGTAACTATTCGGGGCTCAATAGAATCAATAATGAAAATATGGAGTACGGCTCTGATAGTTTGAAGTTTGAAATTACAAATTACTTGTTGATGGAGCTATTAATTTTGGATTAACTACAAATTTTAGGATTTATGTTTTAGAATAATATTTGTTCCAGACCATGTGATTTAATTTTGATTTAAAATGAATGCTTTAACCGCTAGTACGTGCTATAATGACATATAATTATTATAAAATATTCAGAAATACGTGCAAAAATGTATAAACACACAAGAACTTATATTACAAATTAGAAAACCTACGTAAATATATACAAATTTATTTCAATTTAATATTGGGTTACAATGAATTTATTAATAATATCAGATTTAATTCTATTAGGCATTATATCCCTAAGCATTGCACATTTCCTCGCCCATATGTCTTGAAAAATAGATTTTGCTGTGCACATAGGATTTTTACAAAGTTGCTTTTCATTGTATCAAAAGTAAAGGGTCTCGGTAGAAGCTAAATCTGGTCTCGAAGATGACTATTGAAATGCCAGTCATTTGGCCCATAGAAAATCGATTTTTGATAAAATAAAACTGTATCCTAAACCTATTTCTGGGCGTATGTGTTCTACTGAAAACTGGGTGGAAATACAGCCTTGCCAATAACACGATTAAATTTTACGTATCTTCTTATATACGTATACCAATTTTCAAATTTTTTGCTTAACTGGTTTAGCTACCATTAAAATTGTAAAATATTCAAAAATTTCATAGGTAAGTATCGGTAATTTGTTATTAGTCCAGTCATTATGTAGATTTACCCCGTAAAAGGTCAGTTATTTTTATTTTTGGATATATTATATATTATGGGGTCCCGTGGCTGCGTGCCTGAGTGTCTGGTCGCGAACCTTGGGGAACCGGGTTCGATCCCGACTGACGCCAAATATTTCGAATTTTAAATGGCACAAAAGTGACCCCTGTGGTGCACTCTCCACGCCAGGAATGAGTGTCCGTGAGGTGACGCCTGGTAAGCGCCCGCACGGTACAAATATGTCATCATCATTACCGATATCTGCGATAAAGCAGATTGTGGCACACTCAGAAATGGGTAATATGCCGTGATGATATATTTATTTATTTATTTATTATATATTTAGGGGTCCTAATAAAAAATGCAAGTTTTCCCCCTCGGGGGCCTTCGGGAAGCACCGCCAACTTGGAAAAAAAGGCGTCATTTGGTTCAAAGTTTTTTAAAGTATTAAGTTTATATTTTAAAAAGCGGCAAGATATTTGTAGAAATTTTTAACCATTTATGTAGATTTTATTACTTGTTGAAGATGTAAACCGTCCGAAATATTAATGGGCTCGTGTACTAATTTCGCCTATCGTAAGATACTGAATTTAGTAGAAATAAGGTATTCATTATTTGAAATAATTTTGATATTACAAATTTTCCTTTTTGTCTATGCTGAAATAATCCATTTGAAGTATAACACAGTCTTCGTAAATTTATTGAAAATCCCAATTATTTTCATATTCCAAGTTCTCCATAAAATTTACGTTTATTTCTCTCCATCTTTCCAGTTCTGCTACGATGCCCATTACAATTCAAACCATGGACAAGATGGGCGTCGATGGTCGTGTATCCCGATTCGTCATTCCCATTGGGGCTACTATAAACATGGACGGTACTGCCTTATACGAAGCTGTGGCTGCTATTTTTATCGCTCAAATTCGACAGGTCTCGCTATCTTTCGGCCATATTGTTGCCGTCAGGTAAGATGATAATGAAAGCAATTTATTTCCACAATGTCGTTTATAAATTTGTCAACGTTGAATTTATGAAATCGAAGTAGCTCGGTACATTTATTCTTTTGTTTCGCGTACGCTGCGGACTGGAGCGTTGCTGGTTACCAAGGTAACGGAATGGGTCTGGGAATAAATATATTTCAGCGGCTGTCACTTGGCGATTTGATCGTTGAATGTTTATTAAAATTATATTTGTCGTTCATGTCAACAATTTTTTTTTAAGAGTATGGGCTCTTTGATTTCATACTAATTATATTATGTTCAGAAGTTTTTATGTACTACTTCTCTATTCATCTGACATCAAAGTAAAATTTTCCTAGAAACTGCTTTAAATATGAATATTAGGATCTCTGTTCGAGTTTAATAATTTTACACTGAAACCGTAACGAACTACCTACAGTATTATTAACATCGTTATCCCTACTCTATCCTTGTAACAAATTCTGTAACTTTTAATGAGATTCTGAATTTGTTACAGGATTATTAATTGTAAATATTGATTGGTGGATAGAACTTTTTCTTCATAATTTTCATAATTAGTTTTCAATTCTAATTAAGTTGTTTTTAAATTAGTTTTTAAACTGTTAAATATTGTTCAATTAAGTTCATTTAATTATTAAAACTTTAAACAAAGCTCAACTTTCAAAAGTTGTCTTCAATACATACTACTCAATTATTACCTCTCGCTAAGAGAAGATTATAACATTTCTATGATGATGTTTCCGTGTACGTGAGTGTATGTGTGAGTGCATGTGTGTGTGCGCGTGTGTGTGTGTGTTTGTGTGTGTGTGTGTGGGTGTTGAAAGGACAATTCCTCAAAAACTATAAGACTTGAGAACTGTTTAACTATGGATTCCTGAATCCGACATTGCTGGGAAGAGCTGGAAAGGTTTTGGTAACAATTAGACAACCGGAAGTAGTAGTTTCTTAAAAATCTAAATATTATTTTCTTATAAATATCAAAGAACATTCTCCGTCTAATATACTTAAAAATTAGTATGTCTTCTATAGATTAAGAGATAAAGAAGATATTAATATATACATCCAGGAAATCAGTTGTCAAATTCAAATTCAAAGTAAGTGATCAACGCTTAACAAATGGTAGAACTGACTCCAAAGATAGTATATCTGGCAATAATTTTTTTTAACATAATTTCTACAAGAACTAGAGGCTTTTAAAACTGACCAATCACGTCATAGTTCAAAACTTTATAAAAAAGTAAAAATCAATGTGTTCTCTGGAAAAAATATTGATTGTCAATCTGACATTAAATGTTTTTTTTTTTGCATAGACGTACAATTTTAATTCTGTTTTTTTGATATTCTCAAAATGTCATTTACCTACCCCAAACAAGAGTACGCAGACAAGCATATGGTTTATGGCGAGACATTACAAAATAGTCGTGCTGCTATAAGACGGTACAGAGAGTTATTTCCAAATAGACGTATACCGCATTACTCTGTTTTCATCCGAAACAGAATATAAATTGTACGTCTATGCAAAAAAAACATTTAACGTCAGATTGACAATCAATATTTTTTCCAGAGAACACATTGATTTTTACTTTTTTATAAAGTTTTGAACTATGGCGTGATTGGTCAGTTTTAAAGGCCTCTAGTTCTTGTAGAAAGTATGTTAAACAAAAATTATTGCTAGATTTACTATCTTTGGGGTCAGTTCTACCATTGGTTAAGCGTTGATCACTTACTTTTTATAAGTAGGCAGTTTTAAGTTTAGAAAAATTGGTGGTCTCTAATTTTCAGATAAAATTCCTTTAAAAATAATAAAGGATCTTGTGTAAACTTTTGTGGCATCTTATTTTCACAATATGATTGACATGCTACGCAGCTTTGCACACTCCACAGTGGATAAAAAATTGTGATACATTTTTTAAATAAAATATTTTTTTAGTGTTACAGCTACAGCAGCTAGTATCGGCGCTGCCGGAATTCCGCAAGCCGGTTTGGTTACGATGGTCATGGTTCTAGACACTGTAGGTTTACCAGCCGAAGATGTCACCCTTATTATCGCTGTAGATTGGCTTCTGTAAGTATATTCATCTAGACCATTGAAATTTTCCTTCGGTCTTGATTTCATTTAAAATTCCGGGCGCGAGTCCACGATTATCTTATTAAACTCTGGAATTAGTTGAATGGAATTGATGGAAAAATCTGGAAATTAATTGAAGAAAGCAGAGTTGACAGAAAACGTAATTTGATGCTGTCGTCCGCAAGCCAACGAAAATGGAAGCTGAATTTCACGCTTTGTGGCCACACAACGGATACAGAGAAAACTGACATAATTTATAGTAAATTCACTAAAAGATAATTATTTTACTATTATTCCTGTTTTTTTTTTTTTATTTTGTTTACTGGGTCAATTTCATTTGCCATCAAAGTATGAATAATATTTAGTTTTAAATTTCCATTTTAAAGAGTTTATAACATCGTTCCACGTGTTGCACAAAATTGTAATTTGTGTGCCGTGATATTTACGCTTATATTACATGACGTAGTAACTGATGCATAAAGTCTATCACGGTGTTCGTAATGGTGAAGATAGGTAACGCTAATACCCTATTTTGAGATGTCAAAGGTCATATACGAATCAAATATCAATCATACGAAATGTGACTATAAAGTAAACGGATTGATCTTAGAAATCTACACCGCTCCATGTGGATATTCCATTGAAGGAACCAAAACTGCAGGAATTTTTAGTTTAGTTTAGGGATTTTGAAACTATTATCGTCTTAAATCTTCTAAACTGCTCGAAAATTTTAGTAGATTGATATATCACCATAAACATTCTTCAAAATATATGTTTCTGTAGCGATTTTTCAAGTTTCACACAGAATTTCATATAATTCTAACGGAGTAACAGAAAGTCGTCCACTTCAATCAAAGGTTACTGCCGAACGGTAATTTTTACCGTGGAATAGGGAAGGATACTGAATTAATATGCCGCACATTATGAGAAGCTACTTAATTAGATCGAAAATACGAGGGTCATTTTATGAATAATGCACACTGCGAATTGGTTTAACCAACAACAATGACATTTACATCATTTGTAGTAGAAGGCTTGGAGAAGAAGCATATGTTTTGTTTTCATCTATAACGTACTCCATTTTTGACAAACGTGAGCTAGAAATGGAACCTACACGACGCTTAGGTACTTTGTCTGTTGAAGATGAGGGGTTATCACTATAGAGACGTATTTTTAATAAGATGATTGGTATATTTCCGTCATACTTGTCAAATAAAATAGTGACAACGGTACCGTTTGTTTACGGACGAGTTATAGAATCCCACCCCAGGGGTCGTATATTAAGATCAAAACTTTACGTGGCAGAAATCCAACAGAAATCAACAGTGCCTTAAGTGAAGTTTGCGGTGACAACAGTAGACCGTAGAATAGTGTCTTATTGGTCTAGTCGTTTTCGTGGTGGTCGTATGAGCATCAACGATGATCCAAGACCAGAAAGGCCAAAACGTCAACAGGTAAACCAACGCCTGACAAATAATTTAAACAAGAGAACCGATGGGTCCCTCACAGCGTAAAAAAAAAACAGGGTCAATACGGTTGGAAAGTGTTACCTCATACTCCCTACAGCTCGGACACAAGTCCACCAAACTTCGACCTATTCCTAAAAGTAAACACCCTATACGTGGACATCGTTTTCCGTTTCTGGAAGAACTTCATGATACCGTTACCCAAGTCATTCGACAGATGAACAAAAATGGTGTATTTGATGGAATTGTAAAACTTCCCAGATGTTGGGACTCGATCATTACTCATTGGGAAGAAGGGAAGGGTTATATAGAGATAAAGAGTAATGGAAGAGATGAAAGCATTAAAAATTAGTGTAGAAACAGGAAAGAGAGCAGTAAAATATGAGGAAAGAGTAAGAAGCAATCAAAATTCAATTCTGCAAGAATGCTGGCAGAGAAGAAACCAACAAGCTAACAAAATGTACAAATAGAGAGGCTACGCATAAATGGAGAAATCACACATAACTACACCAGAGAGATTGGGACATATAGCGGCAAGAACAACAAAGTACGATAAACATCTCAAATTACAACAAGAGATATAAACTAATACAAACGACGTCAATACCAAGGTATTTATTGGATGAAAAGATGAACATGAAGATGATTGCCAGGTTCAGATGTGGTAATGAAAAGAGAAACAATAAATACTGGCTATCAAGTGAAGAGAGGAGTTGCAGGCTATGCGGGAGAAAAGAGAAAACTATCAGGCATTTAAGGATGTCGTGCAGGGAAGTTACAAGAGAAGGATGAAAAGAAACGGTTCTGTTAGACGATATAGGGTCGGGACAAGATTGGATGAAGGAAGTCATCGAGAAACGGGGGGTTAATTTATGATGTAGTACCACAATTTATTGTAAAATATATACAGGGTTAGTTAAAAGTATGGAGACGGCGATTTATTGTCGTTAATATTCATTTTAGGAAATTATGTTCAATACAAAAGTTTTTTAAGAAATTTTGATCTACATTTGAGAACACTTGAATTTTTTTTTCTTCAATTGTTTTTTTTTTTTAATGGGAACCTATTAATTTTACTCTACCTTTCGATAGAGTATTTTTTTTCTTTACAACAGTATGTTTGTTCTTTTGTTTTTCAATTTATTTTAATAACATTTTTACAAGGAAAAACACCGGTTCAAGTATTTACGAATAATAGGTACATCTAAGATAGACAAAAGCGAAGCGATAAACAAACTCGAGCGATGTAATTTACTTAGTTATTAATTTGTTTGTAATGATAAGATTATGACCGACAACTTTATTGGAAATAATTTTGTCTATCTTAGATGAACCTACTATTCGTAAATACTTCAACCGGTGTTTTTCCTTAATGTTATTAAAATAAATTGAAAAACAAAAAACAAACACTGTTGTAAAGAGAAAAAAATACTCTATCGAATGGTAGAGTAAAATTAATAGGTTCCCATTTAAAAAAATCACGCGGACAAGCGTAACTCAAAAACCATTGAAGAAAAAAAAATTCAAGTATTCTCAAATGTAGATCAAAATTTCTTAAAAAAACTTTTGTACTGAACATAATTTCCTAAAATGAATATTAACGACAATAAATCGCCGTCTCCATACTTTTAACTAACCCTGTATAATATGTAGATTCTAGGCCGGTTAGGCAAGAATAAATATAATAATAATAACATAAATAATAATGATAATAATATATAATAATAATAAATTAAACATTGTGTGCAATATTTATGAAATGTCCCTCATTTATCTGTATTAGTCAAATAATTATTTCTTTTCAGTGATCGGTTCCGTACCACCATCAACGTAATGTGCGATGCCTTGGGTGCCAAACTAGTAGACCTTCTCTCTAAAGGCGAACTTGGAAAACCCGATGATTTAGAAATGGACAAAGTTAACGCAGACCCCCAAGAACTAGTGGAGATAGCCAAAAGCGCAGAAGACACTCGCATATAGGCTCCAAAATAGTCTCATGGACACTGTCATAGGCCAAGCCAATGCAGGATAAATTATTGTCTCGTATTTAATGTAAAAACTGCGGGTTTCATAATGGAAATGTTGTTGACGATATGTTGAGGAATTGTTAATATTTAATGTTTAAAGTTTGGTTATTGTTATGTTTATACACAATTATAAAACCTGCAGAATGTATATAAGGCATAAATCCATAAACACGATGATTTTCGTCATTTCATTGTTATATATTTCAAATTCATCTTAGGTAGACAATGTCTTCATATCCCGATAGAAGAAGTAGAAAAGTTAATAGCATAAGTCTTTGGTTTGGGTTTTCATGTACAAATTTTTCTCACCCATGTTTTTTTCTGTCATACTTTGGTATACATATATTCCGATTACAACAAATACCGAAAAGCGGTCTCTAGTCAGTATATGCTCGAAGGTTAACATCTGTTCTATACCACAATGTAATATAAGCTTATGGTGGATGTAATAGTAAATGCTTGATGTTACATCAAATAGTTGATTGTCTTCACAAAATTGTGATTAATTTTAGTCTCATATTAGGTAGTTTTTAATTCTGAACAACTTTTTTTTTACAACTTTTCTCTAAATGTAATAGATCTATAACAAAATGAAAAAATAACATTGTATATTACGGATTTCAAGTATCCGGTATGAATTATATTCTCAAAGATTTTATTTCTATTCTTTTCTGCTCTATTCGGGATATATCATATTCGCAAATATAATACATCTATAAATTTTCCTTAGTATTATCTTGCTGTTACACTGTCAATGTAAAACACGATATATGTAATTGCAACTTAAATGTATTAATATATTTAAGCTAATAAGTTTCAAAACTGTATTTATGGAAAATTTATTGATGTGTGAATATTGCAATGTCGTGAACTAGTTTTAGAAATAGTTAAAGATATCTATTTAAATCTATGTATAAGAAACATTTTTAGTCAGCAGTTCTTATACGTTTTACAATACGATTTTTATTACAAGAGTAAAATCAAATTTTATTCATTATTGTTACCAATTTGTTACATTTATTTGGAATATAATTCCTCTGTTAAAACATTAGTAAAATGATTAAGAACTGTTTTAGTCCGTAAATATATTACTGTTATGAACGTAAGTCACTGTTAAATGTTAACGTCGATTGATAATCGTTACCATACCTTTTATCTGTGTGTCTGGGACCACGCTTAATGTTAAACCTTTTTGGGTGTGAACAAAATATACACATTTTTAATACTCAAATATATGAAATCAACAATAATTTTGAAATTTATTAATAATGAAATACATACTTACGACCGGTTTCATAATAAATACAGAGTGTTCTAAAAATGGGTGAAAAGCTTCAGGTAGAACGATTGTTTGATTTATTCTGAGTCGGTAATCCTAATGCAAAAAAATTGTACGGCCCTTCGTAAAGCCGCACGAAGCCACCAAACTTATAAATGTGCAACTAGAACTAAGCGATTTTTTTAAAAACTTTTACGTAATATCATTGCTCTTTACATTCTAGAAGAATTGTGTAAAATTTGATGTACGTAGCTAAACGTTTGATATCAAATCTTTAAAATTTTAACTCTTCTAAAGTAGAATTTTTTTAATTTGAATACGTACGACAACCATGTATAAAACAGTTTTTTGTTTGAAACAGAAATTATAAATAATTTGTCAAATTTTGACGTTTATCAGTTGATGTTTGATTTTATAATTTATTTCTTTTTGTATGGTGAATGAAACATTGGATAATTTGAATGTATACCTTTAACGAATACGCTGATTATTGACTATTATAATTATAATTATAATTATTATTTTTGTTATTTTTATTACTACATAAACACTTAATATATCGTTTACATTGAAATATTTTTAATTAATAAATCAAAGCTGCTATCTTAAGTAAATAAATTCAATTCCCAATTTGAATTTCCACCGAGTGTACCTATGTCAAAATAATGTTGACATAAAATTCATACTGATTTGCATAGCTACCTGATAACTACTTTAACAGTTTGATTCGGTGATGCCAAATTTACATTTCTTTTAAGTAGCTCGTGTGGCTTTACGAAGGGCCGTACAATTTTTTTGCATTAGGATTATCGACTCATAATTAATCAAAGAATCGTTCTACCTGAAGCTTTTCACCCATTTTCAGAACATTTGTGTAGATTTTATTATTTGTTGAAAATGTTAACCGACCGAATTATTATGAGATATTACTACATCATCCAATTTTTGAAAATGTGTGTATTTTGTTGACACCTAATTATCAATGTCAAATCCTACTGTTAAGAGTATAATAATAAATTACTATTCTGTAAAAATGCCGGAACAATAATCCATACAGGGAAAAATCTATTTTTCGATTCGACTATTTATAAAATTTTACCCATATCAAATAGTTCGCGCCAAATAGATTTTTACAGTGTAGTAATACGATGTCTATTGGCTGGCTAAAATAATAAAAAAATATATAAAAAACGTTAATGTTGACAATAACTGCCGTATGATATTTGTTATATATGTCATTAATGTTTATATATTTATGGCGTGCCATATATGCTATAGAAAACTACATGTCATTCACTTAATTTCACAGGCGACTTTCAAATTGAAAGAAAATATTAGTTTTATTAATATTTTTTCATTATGTACTCACCAAAATATTATCAATATTGTTATTCAGGATGCATTTTATGATTTTATACAAACTAATGATAATTATTAAAATATGTTTGGTTTTATTTATCTGTATAAAATATATTACTTAAAAGAATACTGTGTTTCACTTAAACTTTCATCTCACAATAAATAATAGTATATTATTCAATGAGCATGTAATGTATACTATTACTCATACGAATGAAGTTACATGTAAATCATTCGAATGATTAATAGCCACAACTACCAAATAATAATATAAAAAAATATGTATCATCACGGCATATTACCCATTACTGGGTGTGCCAGTATCTACAACACATGTAGACATCGGTAATGATGATATATTTTACCGTGCGGGCGTTTACCAGGCGTCACCTCACGGGCACTCATTGCTGGCGTTGAGAGTGCACCACAAAGGTCACTTTTGTGCCATTTAAAATGCGAAATATTTGGCGTTGGTCGGTTCCCCAGGTTCGCGACCAGACACTCAGATCTGCACTTCGATATTTTATTTAGTTCATTTCTCATATTTTCATGCACCACTCATACACAGTTAAAGATAGAATAACAAACGATAAAATCCTGAATTCAGCAGAAAATTCTCTTTCTTTTCATGTCTCGCATGGTTTTTTTCTTCACTGGATCTCGAGTTACAGCCGTTTGAATTTCCTTGATTTTTCATTGATCCCGACAGACGCCAAATATTTCCAATTTTAAATGGCACAAAAGTGACCCCTGTGGTGCACTCTCCACACCAGCTATGAGTGCCCGTGAGGTGACGCCTGGTAAGCCCCCACACGGTAAAATATATCGTCATTATTACCAATGTCTACATGTGTTGTAGATACTGGCACACCGAGAAATGGGTAATATGCCGTGATGATATATTTATTTATTTATTTCATCGAAATTTTTGTTTTATTGAAAACACACAAAATTTCGGTGAGAAATCATGTAAATTCAAACGGCCGTAACTCGAAATCAGATGATGTGTGACATGAAAAGAAAGAGAATTTCATGCTTTCATCTCACGTTGTTCTATCTTCAACCGTGTGTGAGTGGTGCATGAAAATATGACAAATGAACTAAATAATTTAGTACATTTCTTAAATATTCTTGAAACTATATATTGTTGTAATCAATATTAACAATAATTTTATTTCAAATGTATAAATAATTATTTCACTACATTTTTCGTCAAGTTATGCACAGATATAAGTACAATTTTTAAATGTCGGTGATTGAACTTGGTATAATATTCCCTGTTGGAGCATAGGTACGTATATTTTACAAATGTAAATATTGCTATGTTGACAGACTTCACTGTTACAAAATAAAAAATATTATATATAACTTGAAACTATAAAATTATATATTGTTGTAATCACTAACAACAATCGTTTTATTTAAAATGGATTATTAATTATTTTACTGATCTGTTTATCAAGATATTTATAAATATAGAAGCCTAGACTTTGAGAGAACCACTGCAAAGTATGAATGTATATTGGGTACAGAAATTATTATTGAAAAATAGCAATGATATAAAAATGGTAAACTCATATATTTGTATATTACAACAATGATATATATTTAATTTTTCAACGGTAATAGCTTGTAAGTACTTTGTATCAATATATTACTAACATAATATTAAAAAGTTTTACTAACAATAAACTAACACACAATAATTAGTAACAAACGAATTGACTTACAATATCTGCTTCTTCCTGAATTTCTGGCTGCGCCTGCACTATTCTAATTGTTACTACCACTAATAATAAACGTTACAGTATTATTTACACTTAAAACACAGTAAAAACACTATTAATAACAACAGAAATAGTTAATAACATTTAGACATATTGCAAATAATGTTTACACGTATAGCAATAAACTAATACTAAATACAAATCAATGTTCAATACTTGAAATCAACGCATAGACTTGTTCGGACCAAATGTACCGCTTAGTGCAAGCTTGTTCAATGAATTTATCTAGAAATAAATCAGTTGGTTTTTTGTTATAGAAGTGTTAATATCAAATTTTGTGTGTTATATTTAATTGTGTGCTGGGGTAGGTTTGGAATTATCTATATGGACTTCATTCCTGAATTTTGGTGGTAGTTCTCGCCATATAGACTCCGGAACATTGTCTAAAAGGTAAACATATTTCATTATTATATATTTTCTTTGTGTAAGGTTGTGTTAACAAAAAAATTGCACTTAGTTTACTTTATTAATACTATTTGAAACGAATTAATATGTGCAGAAACAATCATTTATGTTGGAATTTATAAAAACGAGATGATCGAAGGAGAGTCATTGCCGATTTTTGTTTTAAATAAAGATTGTAAGAAAAAATGTTACTGTCCGTTATTTTGTTCTAATGGAAGTACCACGGCAGACTAAATATGGTATAATTAAAAGAGTTAACAGAGGAAAATCACTAGAAAGATCCAAAGATAGCTGATTTAGGTCTTCTTCACATAAATACAACTCCGAAAGATACACTAATGATATCCATTGGTTTGAAGGGCAACACTTTAGAACAACAAAAATTAATTATACAATTCGATTAAATTTGATGCTTCAGATTAAATGTTAATATTATATTTCATAAAATAGAAGCTATGAAGTTATTCTTTGACAGTAAATGTAACGTTTTGCTCAAATTATAGCAACAAACATTATTTGTTTAATTAGTGCGCGTCAACTTTAAGGCATAGTGTGCTCCTGCAAAACCCTAAAATCTAATTCCTAAAATCCTAAATAATGACGTTATTTAGGGTATATACAAATTAGATATTAGGGTGATAAAAGTGCAACATTGGACACACCTACGGATTTATTGGGGAAGACAGATAATCTTTAAAAAAATTCACACAAAGAATTAAAAATAAACTTCCCTACTTCAAAAAGAATAATGTTGTGACTATATAAGCCGGATTTTTGTGCAATGTTATTTAACTGTAATTTATATGAGGATAAATTGTTTTAATTTGTTGACTTTTGTAAGTTACGTAATACAGTTATGAAGTTTGTGCAGATTTTTTGTTAACATATAAAAAAGTGTAAATTTTTTAAAGGGTATATAGTACTGACAAGTATGAGTAAAAAAAGCTTAATCAATATAGATCCGATCTTCAACTGTTTTTGAGATAAATGAAAATCGAAGAAAAACTGATAATGATAGTGATCGAACAAAAAAAAAAAACAATAAAATTCTATATGAAACATTTTTCTCAATATGTAATAGTTACGAAGTTATATGAAAATTAAATATTGACCACGGTTGCCACAACATTTAACTTAGTACAATTATTTGATTTATTAAAAAACAAAAGCACATCTAAGATGACCTCTGAAAGGTAAACAAAGAATCTTTCAATGCCTCATATTACTGAGAGTGCCAGAGAGTCTGGTCGCAAACCTGGGGAACCGGGTTCGATCCCGACCGAATTTTCGAATTTTAAATGGCACAAAAGTGACCCCTGTGGTGCCTTCTCCACGCCAGCAATGAGTGCCCGTGGGGTGACGCCTGTTAAGCGCCCACACGGTACAAATATGTCATCATCATTACCGATATCTGCGATAAAGCAGATTGTGGCACACTCAGAAATAGGTAATATGCCGTGATGATATACCTCACCACGGCGAGAATAGTGACATAAGTCAAAATTTAGAAATTTTAAGTTCATCAGATAAAATTGGTCAAAAATATGCTTCTAATAAACAGGAATAGTGACATGAATCAAGATTATATTTTTTGAGAGATGGAGCTAATGTCGTTTCGTGTCGAGCTAATGTAAGTAACTTTACATTCGAGAACTGTCTCTTTAATTTAAGTTTTACGCAAAACTATTTTTGGACTTGTGTCAGTCTTCTCGCTGGGGTGCGATATATTTATTTATTTATCATAACTATTAAAGATCGGACCCATGTTGGTCATGCTTTTTTAATCAATTTGGAACCCTTAAAGTTTTTACACTTTGTTTGAAACACCCTGTATAAACATTTTTAAATTACCATTGCATCTGTAGACTAGATCTGACCAAATAATCATTTCTTGACTGAAACAAAACACTCCTAATCTTCCGCCTTTAAGTGTCGTGTCAAAAATATTTCCTGAGTCAGCTACCATTTTGTCTCCTTCAAAAATTCTCAATCTTATGAGACCTATTTTGGGTCTATGTAACAGCAGCCACCTATAAGCAGTTTTTTCTTTCCATCCAACATTTCTCGGATCTTTCCACAGCAATTTAACTTGGTTTTCGGTATCGCCAGTATGCCATAACGAGTTTCTCATCATTTGACCTGGGCCCGTGTTAGAGTCTACTAGTTTTAGCTGAATACCTGGTTCAGCAACCGCTCTAAATGGTGTAGCTTGCCAATATGTTTGTGCGTTTTTCTTCCACATAACAGTGTAGAATTTACGGTTGTTTTGGTAGCTGAATATAAAGCCGACGTAATCGTCGTCAATTTCTGTATCGACGAAGAATGTTCCTTCGAAATCTACGCCTCCGAATGAGTCATAGCCAACGGCTAGACCCGGATCACTGTTCAAGGTTTGAACGATCTCAGCGCCTTTGTTGTAAATGACCCAGTATGGGTCGTTCTGCGAGTCACCTTCTGGGTCGAGAACAACGGTTTGGTACTTACTAAAACAGGAATCATAAAAAATTGACTAAGTTTTTTTTTAATTCATTATGTGTACTGACGATCTTAAAGTGTACATGGTGTGTGTGTGTTTTTTGTTTCATACTCATAAAAAATGGTATAGTTACATATCTAATATTGTGTGTAAAATTGACTAATATTACCACCAAGTTCATAACTGTTCTCATTTTTAAGTTTTTGATTAAAAAGTTGAAAATATTCAAAAATCCAATATTCATATATCTCGTAGGTACTTCCCAATGTACTGGTTTCAAATCATAAAAACGCAGGTCGATATCTCATTTAGTTTTGGAAATGTTCAACTTCAAATATTTTCTCAAAATTATCTATTTCTCGGCTAGATCTCTACCTAGTTTCGAATTATTGCCCCAAAAGTCAATATCCCATATTCAGATAAAAACTTTAAAATTTTCAAAAATCTAATTTTCATGTATCTAGATGCTTCTCAATACGCTGATTCCAAATTTTGAGACCGCAGGTCGATATCTCGTTTCGTTCTCGAGATATTTAGATTTAAAGTTTTGCTCAAAACTGCCCATTTTTGGGTAATAACCCAAAAATGGGTCGAGATATGAATTTGGCGATACCACCATTCGATTCTACGGGAAAAATTACATAAGTATACCAATTTTCATAATTTTTGTCCAACCGGTTCATTTTTTATGAATAAAAGTTTGAAAATGGCCAAAATCTGAAAAAATCGTAAGGGGTACCCCTTAGGATTTTTGCGATTTTTTGCCATTTTCAGTTATTTTGCTTTAGAGATTGAATGCGTTGTTCAAAAATTCTGAAAATTGGTCTACTTATGTAATTTTGCCCGTAGAATCGAATGGTGATGTCGCTAAAATCATATCTCGACCCATTTTTGGGTTAATACCCAAAACTGGGCAGTTTTATGCAAAACTTTGAATATAAATATCTCGAGAATGAAACGGGATATCGACCTGCGGTTTCAAAATTTGGAATCAGCGCATTGAAAAGTATCTAGATACATAAAAATTAGATTCTTGAAAATTTTGAAGTTTTTATCTGAATATGGGGTATATTGACTTTTGGGGCAATATTTCAAAACTAGGTAGAGTTCTAGCCCAGAAATGGGTAATTTTGAGAAAATATTGAGGTTGAATATCTCCAAAACTAAAAAAAACCTTACGTAAATGATCGTAAATTTTTTTTGTATAAAATTTGTGAAAAAGTTCTTTAAATTTTTGAACGCCTTCGGTAAACAAAATGTTAAATACTCGTAGGACTGTAATTTTTATAACAAACTTACACTAGAAGCGTGTTTTTTTAAATAACTTATGTTAACCAATGTTGAAAGTTATAAGCATGTAATTTTATTTAAGTTTGACAAAAAAAGTTAAACATTTCGCCTCATATAAAAATCGAAATTAGGAATGCCGGATACACTCAATTTCGATCTTTGACCCGGCCCGATTTCGAGTCAATTTTCGAGTCGGGCCTGTTATTTTTCTGTCGAGTCGATTTTCGAGTAGGCCGGCAATTTTTATTTTCGAGTCCCGGTCCGGCCCGGTCCGAATGCATACCTAATTTGTACTGTTACAGTGCTTTACTTTTATTAGGCCTTTGGCCTGTTATGCAGCCTTCTTTCAAAATAGATAAATAAAATGGCGTACCTGAAATCTGTTGCATAGATCATGGAATTATTGGGGCAGTTATCAAGCCAATCTTTAGTACCATCATCATCTAAGTCCCCGTCACATACATCTCCAACACCGTTTCCTAAAAGAGGTACACCATAAAAAAGATTAAAACAAATTTGTGTCTTCCTTACTGTTGATGTCTGTCTGGTCAGGATTTGCTTTCAAAGGACAATTATCCCTTCCATCTGGTATCCCATCATTATCATCATCCAGATCACAAGCATCTCCTTTACCATCTTTGTCAGTGTCCAGTTGGTTACTGTTTGGTACTTTAGGACAATTGTCTAAGCTGTCCTGGATACCATCTCTGAAAGACGCAACTTTAACTTATGCCATATGATGCGCAGGATAACGTACCTGTCTCTATCGTGTTCGTTGTCACAGACATCGCCTACTAAATCGTTATCTGCGTCGAGTTGGTTTGAATTTGGTACTCGAGGACAGTTGTCACATACGTCTCCTATTCCATCTCCGTCTATGTCTCTTTGGTCCGCATTGGGGTGTTTGGGGCAATTGTCTTGACGGTTAGGGATCCCTAAAATGGTCCAAAATTAGTACAAAGGCCTGGCAAGGATATTGTCACTTGGTTTTTAGCTGCTAAAAATTTGTAAAAATAATATTGTCTTTTAGTATTGCACGTAATTTATTGACTTTAAAGCAAGCCTTAAGATGGTCTGGCCATCATGCTATGGTAGCACGGACCGTATCTTTCTCCAAACTTTTCTAGCTGGTCAAAATTTTGGTGGGGTTTATCGCATTTCTTTTCTTTGAAGACTGACCACAATTTGTAATCTAAAGAGTTGAGTTCGCTCCTAGCTGAAACAAGCTGGTAATTTATTACCCCAATAGTTATTACCACAAACCATAAACCACTTTCTTGAGCCTTTGTTCATCAAACGGCGGTCAGTTGTAAATGGAGTGTTGAACATGGATTGTATTCAGTTCGTTTTGATATATGCGTTTGTAAATTTTTAAGAGAATTTTTTGAAATTATTTTGAAATGTATTTACAGCTAGGTATTATCATTGAATAGGTATAATTAAGAATTACCTGGAAAGACGTTTTCGGCTAATGACATTGTTTTCGGGTTTGGCCATCATCATAATTTCTAGGAATTATTTAATCTACTATTCATTTAAGTCACCCTTGATTGAATTTCGTTCCTTTATAATCCCGATTTTCTTTCGTCTTAACTCAGTTTACATGTAACATTAGTTAGCAGCGGTTGTAAGTGAAATTTTAAATATGGAAATGTGGAGGACCTGGGATGTCGACAATGCTTCTGCCAGTGTTAGTGACGAAGTCAATACCTGTGACACCGATGCCGACGTTGTGCAAAGTGATGAAGACACAAATTGTTTTAAATATTTCATCAACGAACAAACGCAGCAAGTTATATTAAATGTGTATAATCATTTTGTAGAAGTGGGTGAAAAGAATGCTCTGAAAAGAACTTCGATTGCGACAAAAACGTCTCTAGCATCCGTTCGCCGCATTGTAAAACGAGGAGTTCCAGTTAAAAAACGGAAGAGAACTACTTCTGTACTTTCAAAAATTGGTAATTTTGAAAAAGAACTGTATACTTGTAATAATGACTTTTCCCTTACTTATGCAGATTTCGAATACATCCCTGTTCCACACTACCTGAGGATTTTCTATTTGTTTGTGGTAATATCTATTGGGGTAATAAAATGTCGGCTTGTTTCAGCTAGGAGCGAACAGACTATACATTGGCACGTAGCTAGGCGTCGTTCTGGCTTTTGTATGCCGGGGCTGAATCCTGCTGGAAGACCCAGGACAGAGTAATATTGTTCAGGGTTTCTCAACTTCTAAAACGTTCTCATGGTACTCCTTCGCAGTGTGGAAACTACCGATAGATACGGTTTGTGCTAATCACAGATAAATGCAGGATGGCTAGATCGTCTTTAAAACCAAATACTACTGCAAACACTCGAGTCGATAAATTGCAATATAAAATGTATTTTTATTTTTACAAATTGTAGTGGCCTATAAACAATGTGACAATTTATGGCAGGATTGTATATTAAGGTATTAGGAAAGGGTTGAAAATGTTGTACCATCGTTGTCCATATCTGGGTCGCAAGCATCTCCAAGACCATCCTTATCAATATCGTCCTGATTTTTATTAGGTACTGTAGGGCAGTTATCACAAGCATCGCCTAGTTTGTCGCCGCCATCTTGGTCTGAATCGACTTGATCCGGATTGTACACTAGAGGACAATTATCCTAAAATATATTAGGATAATAATTGAGGAGTTTTTGGACTAAATGTTTGATTATTACTGGACTATTTGGAATTCCATCGTTGTCTGCATCAGGATCACAAACGTCTCCTAAACCGTCTCCATCTGCATCTTCTTGCCCTGAATTAGGTACAACTACACAATTATCTTTTCGGCATTTGGCATCCTGACACCCTAAGTCATAATCGGGGTACCCGTCGAGGTCTCTATCTGGTCCACACATTTGCCCATCTCCAGCCCAGCCCACGTTACATTGGCATTTATATTTTCGTTCGCCTGCACTGTAGCAAGCAGCATTTCTGTCACATAGGGTTCCGTCTGGACATAACCCTGGATTACGATGGCACCCTATTGTCTGGTTGCCTATGTAGCCTTGATTGCAATGGCCACACCGATAGGAACCCTAAATATCAACGAAATAGAGAAGAACCTTATATAGGGTGCTTCATGTAACAGTACAAGAGAGTATGGAATTTGTAAAAAAAAATGTATGTTTGTGTTAGAATTTTACTGGATATAAAGAATCCTTTCCAAAGAACTTTTGGTATGAAGCATTATGGTACGAATATTTATTGGAATTTTTTTTCTTGTATTTGTATCTAAAATTCATATTCCAAAGCCTTGTTCTGTTACATAAAACACCTTTTGTATATTCTGTTCATACTTCTGTATTAATACACATTGAATCGCTAACGCATCCTCCGTTGCGCCCATCGGCACATTCATCAATATCGAAACATCTTTGGCGAAGTCTTGCAGCTTCTTCCAGACCGACTCCCTGGAATCCATTAGAGCCTGTGTAACCTGGAGGACAAGGACCACAGCGAAATCCTGGAGAGAGGTTCGTACAGTGGACACCAGGGTCACAAGGATCTGCTAGGTCGCACTATGTTGGAAAAAATATTTATTTTCTTCTAACGTTATAAAAATGGCATCTTTTGTGACTTGATACATAAGGTAGAAGTTTCATTTCTACGCCTCCGAGAAGAAATAGCTAAATTATCAGACATCGGGGTTTAATTGAGAAAGTGTAGAAAATTCTTGAAAGACACAAGAATATAAACCTAAAAAGATTTTAATCGGTGACCAAAAATTTGGTAAATTCAATGGCTCGTTGCTTAATTACAGATGGGAAAACTAAAGGATACCTATCAAAATATTATATTTCTTTATGAAACATAAATAAATGGTTTATTATTATGTATGGGGTCCCGTGGCCGCGTGCCTGAATGTCTGGTCGCGAACCTGGGGGAATCGAGTTCGATCCCAACAGACGCCAAATATTTCCAATTTTAAATGGTACAAAAGTGACCCCTGTGGTGCACTCTCCACGCCAGCTATGAATGCCCGTGAGGTGACGCCTGGTAAGGGCCCCTCGATAAAATATATCATCATTCCGGATGTCTACATGTGTTGTAGATACTGGCACACCCAGAAATGGGTAATATGCCTTATTTTGGATAAAAAATTAAATACATTGGGTTTAATGGTTTAAAATTATTGTTGTACGAAGATTTTTTGTATGACTGTATATAAAAGTTTTTGTTGGCTCTAAAATCTATTTAATATTTAATAAAATACGCTAGTATACTTTTGCTCTTATTAAAATGCGTTATTAATTCTTTTTAAAATTTGAACCAAATGGCGCTAAATTTTCCTCTTACATTTTATCAGTTTTATTTATGCCCCGTAGAGATTTTCTACAAAATAAAATGCAATATGCATTTTTGCATTATATTTCTGTGAATTTACTGCAATTCTTTTCGCTACATTTCGTGTTTTATTTGCTGTTTTCTGTACGAAATATAATGAAATCTGTTCAATATTTGCAGCATTCAATACCGTTCTAATAAGGCTTCGATCTCTAGAGACCAAATTCAGAATTACGAACACCTACATTACAAATATATATGCTAATGTAATCCGCATATGTTTTTGTGTTCAGAGATAATAACACGCTCAGATTATTATATTAATATGTATGAAACTTAATGAATAATATAATGAAGTTAATAAATTTTCTATTTTGACAAACCTCGTCCACGTCTCTGCAGTTGGTACCATTGCCTGTATATCCCGGTGGGCACCCTTCACACCTATAATAGGGTGGGTTTTCTGAAGGAACACATTGGACGCCTGGAAAATAGTCATGAAAAGCAAATTTTTGAGGATAATAATAACAATCTAGTGAACGGGTTTGGTCATATGTCATCATTATTACCGATATCTGTATATAAATCCGTGACCTCTATTTTTTGAACACCCTGTATAAAGCAGATTGGCAGATACACCCAGCAGTGCGTAATATGCCATGATATATTTATTTACGAATTATATTATGAAAACTTTTAAAGTATTTCAGTTTTAAAATAATAGTGAACGATATCATGTTCCAAAGAATTCTTTATAATTTTTAATTGGATATCTTATATCGCTTGAAACTTTTTTGTAAAATGTTTTATTTTTATTGTTGTATCAAAAAGATTGTTGCTTTGATATATTTATTCCATTAGATTTGCAAGAAACGTTGAATAAGAAAATATTTTTTTTATTTAATTTATAAAAGAAACGTATACTATTTCACAGATTTTCTGCAATAGGTATTTTTAATTAAAATGAAGAGAAAAATGTTTTTTTTTGAGATAATGTTAAATGAAAGGTTAAATAATGAAACACAAGCAATAATTTTTAAAAGATTTAATTTATAATTTTAGTACATTGTATTACAAATACAAAACGTGCATTATACATCTTCTTAACAATGGTCATAAAAACCTGCAATGACAAAATATAAGTACATCAAATGACATGCACTTTTTTTGCAAATAACTATTATTAATACTTTAATACTTAGACAAAATATTGTTTTTAAATCATCTTTAAAATTATGAAATCAAACGCATATTTTGTCCCATTTTGGAAGCTGCAAGCATACATATTTAATGCTGTAATTCATATAAGCAGTGAGAATCATGCTTTCACATCATGCATTTGAAGTGTACATTTTTTACAGTTTTAGCAAGTAAACGACAATAAAAATTAAAAGAAATGATGCGAATATTAAAATTTGTATGAATATTCATAACTCATTTGCATTTTTTCTGAATCTTTTCTAGGTAACAATAAAATTTAGTAATGTTATTATCAAAATTTGTTAATTACGTTACTTACTTTTTTGAATTTTCATAATATAATTCGTTTGTTGGTGCTATACTAATAACTAAAAGCTTATTACAAAAATAGTCATTGCACAAATTAAAAAATGCAGGTTTGTTTATATTTAAAATAAATATTATTTGTTTCAACTCACTATTAAAAAAGTTTAAGACATTTTTTATGTTACATTATTCTGAAAATAGAATGTATTATTATTTTATAAAAACTGCATTCAATAATTATTAGAGATATTTTGTGTATTAAACTAAGTTTCCACATGCAAAGATTCTTGGCGCCAAATTTTCGCCAGTTTAATGCGCCAAATTTAGTGGCACCAGTATATGTTTCCACAATTTTTATCAGTTTTTATCTGGCACAGATTAAAAATGGTGTCAAAAAGTTACTTCAGGAAAGCATTAATATTAGAGATGCACTCGATTTCGAGCTTTGGCCCGGCCCGGCCCGAAGCCCGCCTCGATTTTGAGTCGATCATCGAGCCGGGCTAATCATTTTCAAAAATCGATGCGAGTCGAAAAATCTTATAGTTCAATCAAATGTACAGTTTCCTTAATATTTTAATGAAAATGGATGAAGTTGAAAAGGATCAAAATGATTTAATAACAACAAACTTCACATATTAATAAATAAAAATGTATTATTTTACTTCAATAATTCAAGGTTATTCATTAAAGCATAATAATTATATTGTGATGTTGCTATTATTATTGTTATTATACCATAATGATTTCTTGTCCTATTTTTGAGAAGAAACAAAGTTAAATAAAAAAATCCTTATGTAAATTATATTTTTTATAAGATTTGTGAAAAAGTTGTTTAAATTTTCGAACGGTTTTGGTAAACAAAGTGTTAAATACACGTAGGTCTGTAATTTTTATAACAAACTTAGACTAGAAGGGTCTCTTTTGTAACTACTTATTTTAACTAATGTTGCAAATTATAAGAATGTTGAGGTTTTTTATAAGTTTGGCACGAAAAAAGTTAAACATTTCGCTTTAACATAAAAATCAACACTAGGAATGCCGGATGCACCCAATTTCGAGCTTTGGCCCGGCCCGGCCCGATTTCGAGTCAATTTTCGAGCCGGGCTAGGTAATTTTTTTGTCGAGTCGATCTTCGAGTCTGGCCGGTAATTTTTATTTTCGGGCCGAGTCGATCCAAACTTCAAAGCCCGGCCCGGCTCGGCCCGGCCCGAATGCATCTCTAATTAATATGTTAGTACAAATTTTATCTGTTGATCTCAAATTTTTTTTTTTAAATATTTTAGCTTTAGCAGAGATTATATCAAAATCTTTAACTGAGTCAGACACAGCCTAAACAATTTTTCTCAATGAATCATCTTTTTTATTTGAATCTTTATGGGATGAAAGTTTTTATTCCGAAGGCATGGATTTTGGTCGTATGCCTCTAGAAACTAAATTATTAGTTCCGATGAACAATTTTTTAAAGCTTTTGCCATTGTGTCTTTAAGTCTGTTGGCGCCAGTTGAATTAATATGTTTCCTTATGCAACTAAATTGACGCTAGTCTAGTGGAAACCCAGCTTTAATCACAAAAACAGAACTACATTTGCTTTTAATGCATAGAGCACTTATTCTCAACTATATCATCACTATATCATCATCAGTATCATCCCTACTTACCAGGATGGCACGGGTTATATTCACACCCCGTTTTCCTAACACAGTGTTCCCCATTTCCTTCATATCCTTGAGGGCAAGGACCACAACGTGCCCCTTGTACAGTATCGTAACACCTCACCCCTTGAAAACAAGGCCTGTCTTCACACGTACGCCCTGGAACACATTGGCGTCCGTCGCCTACGTAACCTCGAGGGCATGCACCACATCTTGGGCCTTCGGAACTGTCGTAGCATTGGACTCCCTGTAAGGATTGGACACTTAGGAGGAGACTTATGTACCCGGAAAGGGGTGGAATAATTGGTCAATGGAAAATGATGAACGTAGTTATGGGGACTATATTTGGGACAATGTCCTGCTTACCTGGAAACATGGGTTGGGATTATTGGCACAAGATATCTTGATCTCAGCTGGTCGATTACAAAAATCGCATTCATCCATGAATCTTCTAAGGCTCTTCATTTCTTCTCTGTTGTGGGAAACTTCTACTTGCAATGTCTGAACAGCGTGGATTAGATTATTCAAAGCCGTAAGGATGGTTTCTTTAAGAAAATATAAAAAGAAGAAATAGAATGAAGAAATAAGTGATTCCATAAAGATTTATAATACAATAAAAAAGATATATAGATGTTTAACTTGAAAAAAGATATGAGCTTAACAAAAATGTATCATCAAATTTTAAACTTGGTCGAAGAGTAATGCAAGATAAATAGTAATATGAGTTTGTGCGATAGGTATTAGTTTTTAAAGAAATTGTAGGCGAAAATATTTAAAAATTTATATTACGATGTGGCCGTATGCTTCTAATTAAAGGAAAAACTAAAAAAGAAAAATCCCTTGACCTCAACCAGAGCTGGGCAAGTTACTTTTAAAATGTAACTAGTTACAGTTACAGTTACCTCCAAAAAAAAAAAAACTAAGTTACTTAAGTTACAGTTACTTTGGTGAAAGTAAGTTATTTACTAGTTACTCATTAAAAGTAACTTAGTAACCTTGAGTTACTTTCTAACTACTTTTAATGGCGCGAAGTGTAGACTTTGACTGTTGACTTAGTTATTGTGTAGTAGGTATACATATCAGGGAGTTTTTGCACTAACTACGTTAACCTAAATTTTAACGTTATTGCTTGGCAACACCCAATCAGATTATTATTGTTAATGTTAACGGACCTACAGGGCCTTATTACCGCCTAGGCCCACGAGGCCACGGCCTAGGGCCCGCTTTGACAAGGGGCCACCACGGCCCGGTTGCTGTAATAAAAATCTGATAAAATGGCCCTGCGGACCTATATTATAATATAACATAAAAATTAAAAGAAACATTTTATCTTGTGAGAAGAAATTTGCAAAAATGAGACGAATTCTTGGAACAACGAACAAAATACACTATTTTTTGTATAACCTGAAAATTTGGTATAATTTTGATGATTTAGTGGCAGTTTAATTATAATTTATTAAAACGTATCATTTGTAAGCGAGGAAAACATTTGAAAATAATATATTTTATAAGTCAAATTTAACATTTAGTGACTTTTTAATTCTAGAATTAAAAGTTAAAATAATGTGTTATTTTTAATTTTTCTGTTTACCGTACAAAAACTCTATTATTAATGAATATAATTACTTATTTTATTATCTATTATGGCTTGAAATCAATCAACAATAATATTGAATTTAATTATGTATTAAAATAAAAGTTACACATTACAGAGGGTATGAGCGATGCTGCGTTCAACAACTCCACTTTTTAAGTTACTTTGACTAACTTAAGTTACTTTCTAATTTCTGAGTTACTTTAAGTAACTTAAGTTACTCAAGTAACTAGTAACTAAAAACCGTAAAGTTACCAACTACTTTTCCGCAGCAAGTTAAGTTACAGTTACAGTTACCATATTTTAAAAAGTAACTAAGTTACGTTACAAGTTACGTAAAAGTAACTAGTTAGTAACTAAGTTCCTAAAGTAACTAGTTACTGCCCAGCTCTGACCTCAACAATAATTTTTTTAAAAACTATATACGTCCTGATCATCAGTAGAAACTACAAAATAATAAGACAAATCAATTAAGATTACTCAGCATGTAAACCATGCCAGAGGTCAAAACAGTTCTGAGGAATAAGGGAGAGAACTCGGATTATATAGGGAGAGGAGGTATAAACGAGAAGACACCTAATTGGGTAACTAAGATTAAACAATGTAACTGTCTTATATTAACTCATACAATTTAGAATTTGGGATGGAACCTAGAGCTGTGTTCATCAATTTATCTTTATATTTATGTATTATTAACATGTTTTAATAATTGTATGTTAGAATTATCAATTGATTGTTAATAAACATATGTTGTGCTACGTCATTAACAATCATAATATACAATTATTAAAACATGCTGATAATAATAGATATTTAGACACACACGTGGGTTTACTATTACAAAAATTTAAAGATAAATTGATGAACGCAGATCTTAAGGTTAAGGGATTTTTCTTTTTTTATATATAATTTAAAGTTAAGACTCCATTTTAATTTATTTTTATACTACGTCGAACATGATCTACTACGAGTAGTTTATCAAGTTAGTCAATTATTGTTACTTGTTGTGTCTATTATATTTTAATCAAATTTCAAGTGTATCGACTATAAATAGTACTCCCCTAGGTAACTTGCTTAACTGTAAGTAAATATTAGTTAGTTGAACAACTTCAGCTAATATAATGTTTGTTTCACATAACCGCGCAATCAGTAATCAAGATACAAGTTGTTGGAAAGTAAATACATTTACAAGGATTTGCTGTCAAGTTTACTACACATTAAGGGAAGATATTTTAGAATATATGTATTAATGAGAAATGTAAAGATTTGCTCTTATACGATTCCAGACACATAATAGTTTGGTCGGCTTATTTTTCAAACAAATTATAAAACCTACACAAATAGTGAGATATTTCTACAAAATTCTTTCGACTTCTTTAAATATAGACAAAAACTGTGAGGGTCAAATCATGGGTGATAATGGTTCGACCGACATTTTAAGAGTAATCTTCTTATGCAGATTTTTGGTAGATTATGAAAAAGTTTGTAATAAGCGACCGTTAACGCAAACACATATGATTTATAATAAACGCCAAAGATAGCACTTCTAAACAATCTGAAGAATTCGGTATATTTCTTTGAAATTCGGCTCACTTTTATTTATTATCTGTATATGACATACATAAGTATAAATAAGGTTAGTATTATTACATTATAATTTAAATAGAAATCTATATTTTAAAAAACTATTGCGTTGGTTTTATAATTTGTTTGATGAAAATATTAACCAGGCGAATTATCATGAGTCTGGTTTCGTATTCGTATATACAGTGCGGAGTGCTAGAATCAAATATAAAACTTTACCTTCAGTACAAAAAAACGAAGTACAATAATAATATTCATAATTAGACATGCACAAAAAGGGAGCTGAAAAAAATATTCATATTTTAAATCTCCGAAGAACAACTTCTTTGAATTTAATGAGGTTCATGAAATATACCCCGGTAAAAGACATAATTTATAACTTTCACCCTTGAGTAACGAACTTCTCAAGATTCCAGTATTTGATTTCACTCTTAATAAGTGGTTATTTATTCAGGATCTTTCCAAAAGCAAAATGATGTAGATGGGGAATTTTAACTTGATTAATTAAACGATTTTCTCAATATACCTGAGTTTTTATCATAAAATAATTATTTGAGTCGTAGGTACAGTTTTAAAATTATATTTGATAGATGGTTGAACTATTCTGGTAATATTAATTGTTGTCTTACCGTCTGTGAGTTCATGTATGAGTGGTATATCGCCTCTCCTGTACGGTATGGAGTTGACAGAAGGTTGCATAGCCTGCATTTGTTCCTGGTCGTTGACAGGACAATTGTTTCTGTTTAAAACATCTGATAAAGTTTTTCTTCCTTCGACTTCGAGAGGATAACGTCGTTCTCTAAACTGCAACAAAGAAAAAATTGATTGAAACATTTAATTCCGAAAAGATCTTAAGTGTCATTTCAATGGTACGATACTTAGTCTTATCTATCTTACTTAACTATTGATTTTAGAACCCTACACCGCCCGATGCGAATATTCTATTGTTGGAAGCAATGCCTGCAGGACATTGTTGTTAGGGTGTTCATAAACTCTGCCTTTTTACTATAACTACATCTCGGCCCTGAATTTGGTGCCTTTTAACGCAGAATTACCTTTTGGAAATAAAAGCAAGTCACATGATACTAGGTCAAGTGAGTACGGTTGATGTACCAACACGGTAATTTTGTATTTCGTCAAAAATGTCTTGCCGGACAGGGCGTTGTCTTCATGGAGCCCTTTTTCTTCTCACCCGTGCATGAAGGATTATCAAAACCTTCTTGTAATATGCTTGGTTAACGAAATGCCTCTCAGGCACCCAATCCATGTGAACAATCACTCGCATTTCGAAAAAACACGGCCGAGGCGATAATCGTCTCCGATTTTTTTCTTTCCTTCTTTAAATCTTCTAAACTGCTCAAAAACTTGAGTACTACATAAACATTCTTCAAAAATTCGTACATTTCTGTAGCGGATTTTTTAAGTTTCACACAGAATTTCATATAGACACTAACATAATTCCGGCGGAGTATAAGAACGTAGTTAACTTCAATCAAAGGCTACTGCCGAACGATTTGTCTAATTATCTTGAAATTTTAATAGTGTATGGAGGGAAGATGTCGAATTAATATGACATAGCTTGCAATGTTGCCAAATTTACAGGGAAGCCGGAAAAAATAAATCTCGTTATTTAAGTGTGACACCTTTTATAAGGATTGAAAATAGTTTGTATTTAGTAAATTCTCGTTGGCCTAAATAATCTAAATCATTCATTGAGCTTATGAAATATGCGGCAACAGTTTATCTGACTAATTAGACAGATAGCAGATAGACATATAAAAGATTAGCAGATAGAACGACATAGTTGCTATGGAAATTGTAAACCCTTTGATGTTTGTTAATTTGGACCAATTAACTGTTATTCAGAAACATCTGAATGTTGTGCTGGATAACATTAATTACAAATTGATTAAAACTAAACATTGTACGTTTACGTTAGTAACTTTAACAAAACCATAAGCCTATCAACAAAATTACATTTTTAACAAATTATAAAACCTGCCAGATATATCGTAAAAATCCAGAGCGTATAATACGACTAGTGTATAAAAGTTAGAGTTTAAATTATTTTATAGATGTAGGAAGGGAACTTCGATTATAATCATACTGCAGCATTTAACACATATTGCATATCTCCACTGTTACAAGTCTCATCATCCTGACATTTCAGTGTAGGCGTAGTTCTAGGGTGTATCTCACGTCTCCCAATGTTGTTTCTCCATTCCCGATGAATAGGCTGGCACCGAATGATCGAATGTAAATCGGGAAGAGCCAAAGCTGTCGTCCTCGACATGGAAAGCTGAGCACGTTCTTTGCTCGTTACGGTATCGCTCTGCTTCTGCTAACGTTGTTGCTTACGCACCATAGCCGTCGACGGGATTTTACAACAGGGATGGGATTAGCTGACATTCCCAAGATAAAATGCTTTAATTAGAAGAATGATTGATTACGACCAATTTCGAGTTTCTGAATCGAAATATAAATGTTCGAATCGTTAACCGAGTTCCTATATCCAACAAATTAAGATCAACTGGTGACAAATTTGAAGAACGAGTAGGAAGAACTGAAATTCTGTGCTGATTAAAGAATGGCAGGGCTCTTCTCGTAACATGTGGTCGCTACCACAAGACTATTTATGCGTAAAAAAACTAAAACCGAATTTAGAATATACACTTAATCCAAGAGGATAGCCAAAAGTACTTTATGTGAAATAGGGAATAATAACAATATTAACACTTTCATATGTTCAGAGGGCAAGGCAGAAATAAAACGGAATTTTTAGTAAATAGTTATATTAAAAAATCTGTTGTGGCCAGCACAATATCTCTCGCCATTTCAATTTTATGTTATATAAATATTATATTGCACTTCGCTATCGAACCGTTGTTTAAACAAAAAAAGACCTTCCATTAATTTGATGCATTTTTTACAAATTCCATTCAGAAAGTTCATTGGACAATATTAAATACTCTAAAAATGCGTACACTAAGGTAACATTCTCTATACAATCAAATAATATTACTACCAAGTTTATATCTCTAGCCATTTTTGAATTATTGCCCCAAAAGTCAATATATCCCATATTCATATAAAAACTTTAAAAATTTTAAAAATCTAATTTATATGTATCTGGATACTTCTTAATGCGCTGATTCCAAATTTTGAAACAGCAGGTCGATATCTCATTTCGTTCTCGAGATATTTAGAGTTAAAGTTTTGCTCAAAACTGCCCATTTTTGGGTAATAACCCAAAAATGGGTCGAGATATGAATTTGGCGACAACACCATTCGATTCTACGGGCAAAATTACATTAGTACACCAATTTTCAAAATTTTTGAACACCGCATACAAACTCTAAAGCAAAATAACTGAAAATGGCCAAAAATCGAAAAAATCCTAAGGGGTACCCCTTAGGATTTTTTCAGATTTTGGCCGTTTTCAAACTTTTATTCATAAAAAATGAACCGGGTGGACAAAAATTATGAAAACTGCTATACTGATGTATTTTTGCATGTAGAATCGAATAGTGATGGCGCCAAATTCATATCTCGACCCATTTTTGGGTTAATACCCAAAAATGGGCAGTTTTGATCAAAACTTTGAAGCTAAATATCTCGAGAACGAAACAAGATATCGACCTGCGGTTTCAAAATTTGGAATCAGCGCATTGAGAAGTATCTAGATACATAAAAATTAGATTTTTAAAATTTTTGAAGTTTTTATCTAAATTTGGGGTATATTGACTTTTGGGGCAATGGTTCAAAAATTGGTACAGATAACTATGTAGTAATATTATTTCTAGAGTATTTGGACAACTGTGTGAAGTTCTAGAAATAAAAGTATTGAAGTAAAAATGGATAAATGCTGTAAAAAATTCATCATTTATTAATTCCTAATATTTTTGATGTTGAATTTTTGTCGACCGCTATTGTATATTCAATGTCCATGAAACCTTAAATGGATTATCATCTATTTCAATTTATATATGCACACAGATGTCATGTACAAATGTCTATCCAGAAGTAGTGGTGACACAACATTTATAAACTTCTTACAAGTGAAGAGATTGTTGTCCCCCCGTCTATGCTTTCCGAAAATGGTATAAAATCTATACCGGTTTCTGTAACAGTTGTAATCAGTCCCTATGTCTCTTACAGTTCAAGCTACTTGTAAATAAATTATTCGGCTTTTTCTTACAGCAAGATTGATGCCAAGTTTATTTTTCTCTTTGCACACAACATTACCGTAACCCATGCGAATGGTCTGGATAACTTAAACTTTAAAATGGGCTTCTACAAACTGTTACATTTAAATTAATTAACATAGAAATGAATTAAAGATGTGACAAAGGTAAATAAACAAGACCTTTCGAGGAAACCCACATTAGACACCTACACAGAAAGTTATAGCCGAGATATTTATATTTATTTCTTCTTTTTATACGTTTATTGTTTATTAAGGTTTCCCAATTCTCAATAAAGTTTCCCGAACTAAATGTCTTACGAAACAGATTCAAACTTTATGTTCTGTTTATTTCGTAAGAGTTTCAGCTATCGTTAAAAACTACAGCGTGTTCAAAAAAAATCTGATGTAGCCAACACAAAACCTCCCGCTATTTAATTTTTATTTATTTAAATACATACCTACGTATTTATTAACGCTGCAAACTATTCCATTACATAAAACTATTGCTTTATTTACTATTTTCTTTTTAAAATGTCACTATTATTAATTTGAAGTGACAGTTACTGTCAGTTACATTCATTTTTTTTCATAACGACAAAATCCAAAAAATGGCATTTAATAGTATTTTTTGAAGAAAAATTTTTTCTGAATAATAGTATTTGAGTTAGAGCGAAGACAAAATCCCTACACATACACACACACATACATACATACACACACTCATACATACACACACACATACACACATACAGACATCATCGTGAAAATGTTAAATTTGGATTCTAGGGACCTTAAAACGTGGTCATTTTAGCACGATCCCTATACCTCCCATACCAAGGGCAGCGGGAGGTAAAAACCAATTCGAAGTAGGCTATGAACAGAGAAACGTATGTCTGATCGTTATTCAATTCAAAAGTCAAGTTGTCAAAATTTAAATGTCACTATTATTTAGGTTGCTTGTAACCATGGTAACCTAGGTCAATAATAATTTATTATTAACCATGGTCTATAATACAAACTGTCACTTTTCAATCATACTCAAGCCTCCAAATCCAAATATTATTTAACTCATTAAACTCAAGAAAGTTGTTAAGTATATAATTTAAATTTGCCGCTTAATTTTAAATTGCCCTACGCTGCGGCCACGCCCGGCAACGGCCACTGTGCTGTTTTGGAAAATGTGAAACATGTGTAGATGTATAAATGAATAAATCACTATTTTTTTGTATTTGTAGGTAAATACATTTCAATAGATTTATTTAAAAATAATAATAAACTAATAAGGCTGCTGACTGTAACAGAACAAAGTGTTTTTATTAAATAATTAAATCAAATTCAAATCAAGGCCTATAAGTGAGGTTATCAAACCAACGAAATGAGCGAAACGTCAAATAAAAACAAATGCAGCCTAATTTGTTTTTGTGAATATTAACAAATAAGTAAAGCAATTATTCATGTCAAAATGATTCAAATAGGATTTATGTGCTAGTAGTGAAAAAAATATTATATAAACCACGGTTGAGAAGATCATTATTGACCAGGCGCCTTGTATCCCTTGGGCTGCGCCCTCGGGTTGCAATAGCAGCGCTGGGTCAATAATGATTATCACCGTTTTCTAATTTATTTCCATTTGTAAAATAAGAAAAGCTTTAATTTCTTTGGATAACGCATTTGGCAATATGTCCCGCAAATCTTGTGTCAAATTGACATTTAATTAAATATAATACATACGTTTTTTTGTTCATAGCGTACTCCGAATTGGGTGTTTTTTGAAAACTCTGTAGATGAAACTGATTTTAGTCTTTGACAAACTTTCAGTACAAATTAAATAAGTTTGTTCATTTGTTATGATCAAAGGTAAGGCTTATGAATAGAGTAACATCAAACGAAAAATGGATGTTAAATTTTTTGTCATTCACTAATTGATTTAAAAATTATTGCAATTATGCTTTCAATATTTGAAGCACACGTATGTGTGGAAACAAAAAAATGAAAAACAATATTTGTGAATGGCATATGTTGAAAACAAAACACAAAAGATTGATATCATCTATAACTATTTGTCATAGTACGTTCCATTGGCATTTTAATAGAAACATATATAAAAACTGAAACCAATTACTCATAAAAATGTATTTTTATTTCAAAACCTGCCAGGGACATAATACCATATACACAACTAAAAAAATCTTATGTTATACATGTATTGTGTTTCACTTCGCTATCGAACCGTCGTTTTATAACAAAACATTACAGAACTTTACCCAAATATTGTTTTTTATTGTATTTAACATGTCTTCTGCACACATACAATTCTATGTATTTTTCATTGTATGACGAAGTTTCTAAATGTCAGATTCTTCCAATGGGCTACTTGCGTACCTTTTTTTTATTTAATATTTTTGAAGAGAAGGTAAAAACTTGCTACCCATATTTTTTCTTTTGACACAATTTTTATTAATTAGCCAGATAATTTGATTATTTGAATTCCCGCCATGTATGACGTAGAATTACGTCGCACCAATGAATAGTCGTAAAGCCACAGCGTGGTGCCGTCCCATAGTAATGGTATGTTTGTGCGGGTAATGTAGATCACCTGTTTGACGTTTCTATAATAGTTTGGAGGTTAGTATTTTAGTTTATCTTTTTGGTATCGATATTTTAAATTACAAGTAACCACTTATGTGTTTATTTATTAAGTAATTAATGTATTTGATAGACCAGAGAGAGAGAAAAATGAACTAATGTCAAATTCAAATTAAAACTTTTTCGCACTCCATGCCATCTATTTATAACATTCTTAAACATGCTTCCCCTCCCCCAGTTCAATATAAAGACGTCACAGAAAATTTTCTTTCTTAATTTAGTAAAAAACAAATAATTATTTTAAAATAAAATTTATATTTTTATATATGTTTTCAATATAACATTAAGTATATAGTAACAGAAATCGGATTTTCAGTACCACGCAAGTAGCCCATTCATTAACAAGATTGGCGGTATATCTGATGGATATATGCATATATATATATATATATATATATATATATATATATATATATATATATATATATATATATATATATATATATATATACTTTCTGTTCGAATTATAAATCAATTGCATTCAAACTCAATGCTTTAGTAGCGTGTGTATACGCTATTGTATTTGAGCATGATTTTTCACTGTACAGTTTTGAGAAAAATCAATGATATTTTGACAGGAACTCTTTGTCAAATTGATACAGCTCTCTATTTTCGTAATATGTGCGATTTATTTGTATTTTTTACAAATATCTGGTTCTTGTAAGTAACATAATATCAATAGATCTAACAGCATTGAAAGTTTTTATAGAATAGGTCAAAAAATTACTAGACCCATGTCAGGAAAGTTTATTTAGCTTTTAAATTTGACACATTATTAAGTGCAGACTAAAATTAATAAAGTTTTTGTATATTATACTGATATTATTAACTTTATATCATAAAAAATCTGCTGTGGCCAGCATAAAACCTTCCCTCAGTTTGATGTATCTTGTACAAATCCTACACCAAAAGTTCATTTGAAAAGATTCTATAAATCCAATCCAAAAGTCAATATATTCAGATAAAACTTTTAAAAATATAATGCGCTGATTCCAAATTTTGAAACCGCAGGTCGATAATAACCCAGAAATGAGCCGAGATACGAATTTGTCGACACCACCATTCGATTCTACGGATGAAAATATATAAGTATACCAATTTTCATGATTTTTGACTAACCGGTTCATTTTTTATGAATAGAGGTTTGAAAACCCCTGAAAATAGCCAAAATCTGTCAAAATCCTAAGGGGTACACCTTAGATTTTTGCGATTTTTAGCCGTTTTCAGTTATTTTGCTTTAGAGATTGTATGCGGTGTTAAAAATTCTGAAAATTGGTGTACTTATGTAATTTTGCTCGTAGAATCGAATGGTGTTATCGCTAAGTTCATATCTCGACCCATTTTTGGGTTATTACCCAAAAATGGGCAGTTTTGAGCAAAACTTTGAATCTAAATATATCGAGAACGAAAAGAGATAACGACTTGCGGTTTCAAAATTTGGAATCAGCGCATTAAGAAGTAAAGTTTTTATCTGGTTATGGGGTATATTGAGTTTTGGGGCAATAATTCAAAACCAGGAGAGATCTAGCCCAGAAATGGATAATTTTTATAACAAATTTACACTAGAATAATGACTTATATTAACCAATGTTGAACGTTATAAGCAAGTAATTTTATTTTAAGTTTGACGCAAACATAGTTAAAACATTTCGCCTCATATAAAAAGTCGTTATTTTTTTCCGAATTTTTTGACCAAAAATAATACAATCCTTACCTAAAGATCACGGAAAAGTGCATTACATTTTCACCCTATGAAATTATCGTCTAGATTTTTACTCAGTTTACCAAGAGAAGCTCAGACGCTGAAAATCTTTAAAGAAATCTGGATATTTCATTCCTGAAAGCTTGAATGAAAGCACATTCCACACTCGTACGTTAGGAACAATCGTGTTTAAAGCTCCCTGGAGAGCTTTTGAAATAAGTTATAGAGCTTGAGTCAAGGAAATTGGGAAAAGCACTAATCAGAAAATATCAATTCGTGAAAGATATTGCCGAATGCTTGAAATGTCTCAAGAACGCTGGAATATGAGATGACGACCACTCAAAAAGTAATATTTCTTGCAGTTTTGTAATAAAAGTTTGCTAAAATCAATGCACGCAAAATTCCTCCCTCGCAGTTGCGTAGAGATGTGATATATTTATTTGGCAAAATGAATTATAAATTATGTTTTTCCAATACGTTTCAACCGTTTTCGTAATCTAATTTTCCGGATATTAAAATTTCATGATGAAAGAAATTATTTTTTAATAACGTTCTAAAATCACATTTAATATTTGCATATTTGATATCCATTTAGACCAGTACTTGGTTAATGAAAGAAAAAATAAAAAGGAAAATTGTTTTCTCTTCTTACCACTTGAAGTAGGGGTTCTTTCATCTTGGAAAACATGTCCCTCATTGCTCTAGGGGTAGAAATTTTCCCCTGGAAGACGCAATCAAGATAGACCCCAACATGTGCACCGGGTTGATTTTGTTGAACGTGAAGTACCAACGACCGAATCACAGTACTCTCGGAGATGGTGTCCATGGTTACATGCTGGGCGCGAGTTGTACCGGACTCTACTGTTTCGATAATTACTGGCAAAGAAACAAGACAAAAATTTAGTTTATTAAAAGATGATGATAATGATTTTGGAATTGGCAATACTTACATCGTTTTGTACGACGGTCAAGTACTACAGCTAGCTTTTGTTGAGATCCTGGGAAATCTACAGCGAATATAGTTTCGACTGAACCACGCAGTCTTTTTCTGGGTTTAATATGTTTAACTGTAAAGATGAGTTCGTCGTTTTTTATGGATTCTTCAACTTCTCGGGTCGAAACTATGAAAGAGAAACAGTAGAAAAATAAATTTAAAAAAAGTGTTGTGGCCATCAGAATACCTCTCGCCATTTCCATATTAGGCTATATAAGTATTGCATTGCACTTCGCTTTCGAACCGTCGTTTTATAACAAAATATTACAGAACTTTACCCAAATATTGTTTTTTATTGTATTTAACATATCTTCTGCACACATATAATTCTAATTATATCTATATTTCATTGTATGAGGAAGTTTCTAAATGTCCAATTCATTAACCAGATTGGCGATATTTCTGATGGATATATGCATTTTACCACAATTTTACCTATAATTTCAAATATTTAATTAATAAAACAATAAGAAAAATTAAATATACTTCCCAGAAAAATCTATCAGAATGTTACTAAAACTGTTGATATTTGACAGTGACATGTGTCATTTACAAACTATATTATAAACATTGGAATTTGTCAACTGGTTTCCTTAGTGCCTTAGCCTCTGCGATTATTTTACTCTATAAATTTTAGTGCCTTTATCTCTAAATCTATACAAGATATAATTAAAATTTTAAGTGTATATTATAATTACTATTACATTTCGACTCGTCCAAGTAAGAATTTTAGGTTTTCCGCATTTAAGGACAGTGTCAACTTAACGTGCGGTAGCTATATCTATAATTTTAACTATTTAATTAATAATAAAATAATAAATACTGAATTTACTTCCCAGAAAAGGCATTCATTAATGTCTCTGGATTTTTGGTAATGACATTTATGTTTTATATCAATTATAAACATTTTAATTTTTTTTCAACTGTTTTCCATGAACTATTTGATTCATTATACAATGGATCATTTATTTATAATTCTCTATCTCTAAATCTATAGAAGATATAATCAAAATGTTCAATATATTGGATAGATAATTTTATATTCTTTAATCATAAATAATATTTAGAAGTTTTTTTTAGGAAACTACTACTTACGCTTGTCCAATTGTTACCAAAACCTTTTCAGCTCTTTCCAAGAATGTCAGATTGAGGAATGCATATTTCAACAGGTCTTAAGTCTTATAGTTTTTGAGGAATCGTCCTTCCAACATCCGCACACACACACACACACACACACACATATATATATCCACACATACACATGCACACATACACACGCACACACACACACACACACACACACACACACACACACACACACACACACACACACACACACATAGACATCATCGTAAAAATATTAAAATTCTTAAATCATACTTATTCACTAAAATCTGGATATGCCTTTTTTAGCACGAATCTAATACCTCTCTTAGCAAGACTTAAAAATTAAAACATATACTGGGTAGACTAATTTTAATATCTTGTGAAACATTTAAATTTTATATATGTTAACAAACAAACAAAACTTGTATTATGCTAATGCATTTTCATTTAATTAAATTTGGCTTTGAGTCAAAAAAGTTCGTATAAAAAGTTACTTTTCGCTACATATGTGAAAATTAAAACAAATCCTTTTACACATATTTCGTTTTGAAATTTCTGTGTTCTTATAATATACAGTACCTACATAATCTGTAGAAAAAGTAGCCTTTATTCAATACATGAAAGCTGTGTTATTCAGCGTTGGTCCTACCAAAAAAACTGATAAAGGAAAAGCCTGATACAATTAAAATTTCAGGGTCTCTTCACAAAGGATTTGTATTGTATTTAATAAACTGTTTTTATACACTTATTGTAACATTCAGAACCGTGGATGATTCAATTATTTGAATACAAAAAACAATTTTTGTTTTTAGTACTATTGTCTTGTGCTCTACTTGAACATTTTGTCTACCACTCCTACTCGGTTAAATCTACGTAAAATTCTCTAAAATATGTGTATGGAATTTTTCCGATTAGTGGCTTCGAAATGACAGAGAGTTAAACATACATGAAATTTCTTACAAGTTCTTAGGCTGCGTCTGATGTATTTTGGCATTTCGTATTTATGATTTAGAACAACAAAAATGAATTATACAATTCGATTCAATTTGAAGCTTGAGAGTAAATGATTATATTATATTTCACAAAATAGAAGCTAAGAAGATATTCTTTGACAGTAAATTTGACGTTTTGCTCAAATTATAGCAACGAACATTATTTGTTTAATTAGTGCGCGTCAACTTCAATACGTAGTGTGCTCCTGCAAAACTCTGAAATCTAATTCCTAAAATTCTAAATAATCACTAGATTTAGGGCATATAAATTGAGGATTTAGATATTAGGGTGATAAAAATCGAACACAACCTTAGTACATCGGCCAGACTGGTAGAACTGTCTCTACAAGACGAGCGAACATCATCAATCGATCAGATTGAACCAGCCTGAGAAATCGTCCGTTGCAGAACATGCCTTGGAAGAATTCCACCAAATTAAATTTGAAGATACGAAAATTATTGCAAGACCTACTCGACTTAACAACAGATTAATTAGAGAAGCCATTGGATTTATAAAACAAGAAATATCAATCTGAATCATTGTGACGGATTAGAACTTAGTCGCGCATGGCTTCCAATATTAAATATGTTGTAATTTGTAATATGTATACAATTTTTTCTAAACTTTTTCTTACATCTGTTAATAAAGAGTACGGCTGCGGTATTTCGCTACCGATAAAGCGTCTCTGAGTTATACAGATCACTTCTCTGCCAGTTTTTGGGACAGTTTTTCCTTTGGCAAAAGGAGATTTTTTCCTGAGAAGATGCATGTTCGCCGTCCATGTTATTGCCGGGCATGCATATATTGTCTAGAAAATTGTATACATAAAAAAGGTAACATTTATGAACATTTCTTGTTACCTTGGTTACTTGTTGTTTTTGTTATTTCACATATTTATGTCAATGTATCCCCTGAAGAAGGCGCCAGTTTATGGTGCCGAAACATTGGGTTTTAATAATAAATAAATACAGAACTTAAACTAAAAAAAAGGTAGTATTATTCCAATTAATAACATGAGTTCTGAAAGATATTTTAATAACAACCTTAGTACCTTTATCTTGTTCTCTGTTTGCATATTTTTCTCTACCACTCTTGTACAGTTAAAAATAGCGACCTGCGGATTAGAAATTTGGAATCTACATAAAATTCTCTGAAATATGGTTCTGGAAAAAAATTACCGAGAGATACGTAATGTTAAACATGTATGAATTTTCTCACAAGTTCTCAATCTCTATTTTATATTTTTGTCTACTAACATTTGGTGACCAAATCATCTTTATCATCATCAACATATATCGTCCATCAAATCCTTGAAATCGTTGATACAATAAGTGTATGCAGACGACTCGGTGTTGTTACAAATTTCTATAATTTTCATTCCAATCAATTCGAATATTACAAACATAAATGCTATAATTAAACCACTTCATCGGTTTTAGTTCTTAATACAGTGAAATTTCTCAAACCTTTCTGTTAATTGACTTGAAACAGAAACTTTGATTACAGTCAAAGTTTCAAACTGAGCAAAACGAATACGATTCTAATTACGTACTTTAGACATTTCATTTGTTTGAATCGTCTTAATTTATCTTTATTGTCTGTTTATTTCAATTCGTGTACAACAATTACTTTAAGCACGCGCAATTTTTTTTAAGTTTTTCCTTATGTAAATTGAATCGTCAATATTTGTACTTGAACTTGAAGACTGGAATTAAGTGACATCATTTGGTTATTTAAGTTTCGTTCTAAGATCTACAATCGTTTAAGATTGCTGCTTAATAAAATCCTAATAAATCTCGTTAAATAAAGTTTTATGCTTTCTTTATTATAAAATATTTTATGTTGTTATGCAAACTGTGTCAACTGATTTGAACTATAGTACATGCTTCCTAATAACAAAGAGATAAATATTAGCTGTTCATAAGTCAAATGCATTTTTACCTCCCGCTACCCTTGGTAAGGGAGGTATAGGGACATAACTTTGTAAATGATAGATGTCAGTGTCAAAAATCAACAGTTTTAGTGACTTTCGGAAAGCTTTTTCTGGGAAGAACATTTAATATTTCTTATTGTTTTATTAATTAAATATTTAAAATTTAAGTAAAATGCATATATCCATAAGAAATACCGCCAATCTTGCTAATGAATTGGAAGAATCTCTGACATTTAGAAACTTACTCTTACAATGAAAAATAGATATAATTAGAATTGTATGTGAGCAGAAGACATGTTAAATACAATAAAAACAATATTTGGGCAAAGTTCTGTATTTTGGGGAGAGGTCTTGTGTTGGCCACATCAGATTTTTTATTTTAGTTTCAAAGTAAATTTCTTGGTAAATAGAACTAAAAAAGGGCAAATCTATAGAGGGATTACATTGAAAAAGTGAGGCATATATAAAGACTTTCCTTTCGGTTTCTTGAAGGTCTAACTTTGTCAACTGTCAAGAAAGCAAATATTCGAAATCACAGTTTGAACTTTTTAGCTTTGTTTAAAACCTTACATAATTTGACATAAATGTATGAATTTACAAGAAGTTATTTAGCTACTCTTTAATTATTGAGGCGTTATATACTTTTCTGTTGATCGTATTTTATTAAATTGGACAAATTTTTCATAAGAAACGAATGATGAACTTGTACATTAATCTAATCTATTCACAGAATTGTTATGTATCATTGCGGTTTAGACTAGATAAAAACATAGTTAAAAATAAGTTTGATGCATATGCAATAAACAAAAATTGTGTCATGTTCTTGGAAATCAAAATATAGATCATTAAAAACCCAACAGAGCAAATTTTTCTGACTTCATGTATCTACATACGTGCGTATACATTTAATATTCATTCATAATTATTCCTACGATTCTAGCAACGAAACAATTCTTTGCCCAAGAGATGTAATAAAATTTTATTACATTTTAACGTACAGTTACTGCCGACTCGCTGAAATACTTGTTTAAAGTTTAGGTCAGTTGTCGGTACATCTTACAAACTTTGGTTGGTAAAAAGTGGTCTTTAATCGTGTATGTATTGCAACCATTTTTATTAAAAGAAATATATTTTAAAACAGACGAATAAAATAATCATTTTTTACCTCTCGCTAAGAGTGGTATTGGATTCATGCTAAAAATCGCATATTCAGATTTTAGTGAATAAGCACGTTTTAGGGTCCCTTCAATCCGATGTTAAAATTTACGATGATGTGTGTATGTGTGTGTGTATGTGTGTGTACGTGCGGATATTGGAAGGACGATTCTTCAAAAACTATAAGACTTAGGACCTGTTTAACTAATTCCTCAATCTGATATTCATGGGAAGAGCTGAAAAGGTTTTGGTAACAATTAGACAACCGGGAGTAATTTCTTAAAAAATTCTTCTAAATATTATTTTTTGAAAATCTATGTTATTACCAATTCTACAACAAATTTATTATAGCTTCTACAAATTTACAGATAAAGACAATATAATATATATATATACTAATTGGATACAATAAATCGCACAGGCTAAGCCACGCCAAGGAAACCAATTGACAAATTCAAATGTTTGTAACATAGTTTGTAAATGACAACAACAGTTTTAACGACATACTCACAGATATATATACCGTGAGTATTTTTTTAACGCGAAACATTGGGTTTGACATATCCATGGTTACGACTTGACATTTGATTGACAGCAATGTATTTGCCCGTTCCATTTAAAATGAAACATAGGGAACGAATTTGACATTTGATAAGACGTCAATAGAGGTTAATTTTGTATACCTGCATTCTAAATTAAAATTAGTTGTAGAAAAAATAAAGTGTGCACTTTGTGCCCGAGTGGTTTTCTGACTCGGCTAAATTTCTTACAATATTTAAATATAATACTTCTGTCAAATTCATTCCTTACGTTTCATTTTGAATGAGACAGACACATACATTGCTGCCAATCAAATGTCAAATCATAACTTATAGGAAAATTCAACGGTTATCTGTCATATTGACAAAATGTCCTTGTGCCCGAAATATGTTTAGTGCTCTCGAGTGATTTTCTGACTCCGATAAATTTCTTACAATATTTAAATATAATACTTGTGTCAGATTCGTTCCCTATGTTTCGTTTTAAATGGAACGGGCAAATACATTGCTGTCAATCAAATATCAAGTCGTAACCATGGATATGACAAACTCAATGTTTCACGTTAAAAAATACTCGCGCTATATACCCATGAGAAATACCACCAATCTTGTTAATGAAATGGAAGAATCTCTTACATTTAGGAACTGCCTCATACAATGAAAAATATAATTAGAATACAAGACGTGTTAAATACAATAAAAAAACAATATTTGGGTATATTTTTTTATTATAGAACTACGTTTCGATATAGAAGTGCAATACAATATTTATATAACAAAATGGAAATGTTGAAAGGTATTGTGATTTTTAGTAAATGATTTCATGAAAAGCTTTTTGTAAAAAATAGAACGGATGGACCAATTTCAATTAAAAAAATGTAAATGCATCCAGGCACATGCTATTATCAAGCATTATTAACCAATTGACTATAGAGCACTTAATAGTAATTTACATATCAAGTGTGCTATTTTTTCTTATCTATTGTTACCGTTTAATCGACGTAACGACATTATAAAACTGAATAAATTTTGAAGAGCCGAAAATTATTCAAAAATAATGATGATAGACACATTGATAAAATCTTGAAAATAATTGGACGCTGGATGACACTCAAATTACGGAAAAAGTGAAGAAGGTACTTGCAAGTTTGGCTCCTTTTCATTCTGTGTTAAGCCAATGTTTTATAAATGGTACAAGTGTCAATTACAAATGCAGTTGAAACTGTAAAGCCAAGCTTATTTCTCAAGATTTTAAAACATATATACAAAAGTAACTAACAAATTTATGTTTGGTCAGCTCCGGTGGCTCAATGGTTAGAGCAACGCCTTTTAATCATGAGCGTGCTCGGGGTTCTGGGTTCGAATCCCACTAAGGCATGGATGTTTGTATATGTAAACCTACTCAGTAATTAGGATTTAAACCTGTTGAAAGATTTTTAAAAATAAAAAACAAAAAACATTAAATATTTGGGCTGGTAGAATGAACAACTGATTAATTGTAATTAACAAATAGTTGACTAGCATTAGGCCAAATTTACTAAGGTAGTTATTAAAATAGTTTATTATTTTTTTCTCTGTTGGTTGTAGAAAAATGAATTGTACGCATCCTTTTTTGCAAAATAATCAATCAGTAATTGACCAAAAAAAAAACAATCCTAATGAATTGCTTGCTGAGAAACTTTAATCAATTGTTCTTACTAAGGCCCAATATTATCTATAAAAAGTATACCACAGAAAAAAAATTATTTGAAACGTGATTTTTTGGCTGTAAAGATATCACCAGTAGAAGAGACGTGAATTTTACGTATTTAACCAATTCAGAAACCTGATATTTAGTGTATTGATTTCTGGTTCGTATTCGGAACCACAGACCAAGAAACTGAAATGTTTTTAATGAGAGATTAATCAGCTTTTCACGATATTTGCAATGGTGACAAAATCTTGAACCGTTGGTTTAAGAAAGAAAACAAATTGTTTTAGTTGATGAAGACTTCACAGATAAATTTAGCGAAATAAAATATAAACTTGAGTTTTAATAATAAATTAAGTTTAAAGTTAAACATTTTTTTTTGTTTGACCAAATTTATAGTGTTTTCAAATGCCTGTTTCACACTTTAATTTTGAAACTTTGTTACTTCATAAATTTATTACCGTTAAAACTCTGCTTCACATAGAAGAAGTAAATTATAATTCTATTGTAGCAACAAAGAAAATTTATTGAATTTGTAATAGCCCAAAAGTGATCCTTGTGGAACTCCACAGGCAAATCCTAAGATACCTTTTCGGCCTTTTATGCAATAGTTTAAAATCTACAATTATCTTAGGAATAATGGTTGGGACTTCAAATTTTGTCCATATTCTCGGGTCATTTTAGAATATATTCCAATATTGAGCGTATTTTTGAATAACTTCGTAACTATTAGAAATTGAGAAAAATGTTTTATATAAAAAAAAAAAATTATAGTCTTTTTACTGACAGACAAAATTTTGTTCGATCACTATCATTGTGAGTTGTTCTTCGATTTTTCATATTCAGCGTATTTTTAAATAACTTCGTAACTATTAGAAATTGAGAAAAATGTTTTATATAAAAAAAATTTATAGTCTATTTACTGACAGACAAAATTTTGTTCGATCATTATCATTGTCGGTTGATCTCCGATTTTTCATTTATCTCGGAAACAATTGACGATCAGACCTATATGGATTAATCTTTCTTATTCATTTTTATCAGTACTATATGCCCTTAATTTTTTTTACACTTTCTTTGAAACTGACATTAGATATACCGCCAATCTCGTCAATGAATTTGAAGAATCTCCAACAAGAATTGTATAAAAAATATATTAGTAATAGATGTAATAAGAATATCTGAGTGTGTACCAGACATGTTTAATACAATAAATACTTATATAGCCTAATATGGAAATAGCGAGTGGTCCTGTGTTGGCCACAACAATTTTTTTGTAAAGTTCTGCGTGTCATCCTCCATCAATAATCCACCCTCACCTGAGTCGATGGATACTGCTCTAACGCACACCCCCACTGCTAAGAGCAGCACCAGAGCAAGAATATTCCTCATCCTCACTCTTCTTCAACCCGTGATCCTTCCAATTTTTCTTCCTGGATTTTATCCTTCCAGTTCGTTCGCCGTGGTGTCCCTGGTCACTCGATGTCCACTACACTCACTCGCGTCCGCAATCGCCTTTCGCGCTGTCTGACCACGGATCACCGACTAACTTAATCGCAAAGATGAGATACTGAGATAGAGATGCTGGAAGGTTTGGCGAGGAGTAGTGGTAGAGAAAAAAGTGCCAAGGAGGTGGAAGTAGATGATATTAAAATATAATACTTATATGAATCACTTGACAGTGATAATTGTTGAAATTACTGTACGATTCATTGGCTACCATGAACCGTTGCTCAAATTTTTTTTTTTGCTTATTTTTCCTGGAATCTGTGTATCGAATACAAGCCCAACTCATAATAGTTCGGCTGATAATACTAATAAAATTACTAAGTTCTATCATCAGTAGTACCACAAGGTAAATTTAAAATGTTGATTCAGCTTTTTCTACTCATTTTAGTACTACTACATGTAGGACATGTTTTTTAGTCAAATAGTTTTACAGGTAATTCACTTTAAAAGTTTTTTACAAACAGTTGATTAAATTCTGAATCTAAGTAAATAAGACACCTACTACTTAATTATAAATATAAAGTAAATGTCATGATTTCAAATTAACTGCAAATACTTCATTTGTTTGGGGTTGTTTGTACTAAACAAATTTCATTTGTTCTGGTATTATGAATATTTAAATTACAATTCCGATTATAGGAAAAAATTCTTTAAATTAATAATTACATATATATATATATATATATATATATATATATATATATATATATATATATATATATATATATATATATATATATATAAAATCGGTCACAATAATATGTTCTTGAATGAATGTTTTTAAAGAGTTAAGTGATTCTGTCGAGCTCTTGCTTTCATCTCTTTTCTTATTATTTTCGGGTTTTTGCTAACCCACTAAGTGGGAAACGCGTGATTTTATGTATGTATGTATGTATGTATGTATGTATGTAAAAAGTTTATTTCAACAAAATTGTTTCTTGTTACATATTTGGTTTACAATAAATAATATATGGGTGCTGTTATAGGACCAAATGTCCTCTTCAGCATATGATTTTAAGTTTAAAATTGCACAAAAAAAGAAAAAATATTTATACATATGTTAAATAAATGAGATGAATATATATATACACACATGGATGTGCAGAAATTATTAATAAATATTAATATGTGGTGCGGATTATATTATATACATTGTGTTTATTTGTTAATTAATTTCTGTATATATAACATACGACATACAACACACGTAGACATCAGTAATGATGACGATATATTCTACCGTGTGGGCGCTTACCAGACGTCACCTCACGGGTACTCATATCTAGTGTGGAGAGTGCACCACAGAGGTCACTTTTGAGCCATTTAAAATTGGAAATATTTGGCGTCTGTCGGGATCGAACCCCCAGGTTCGCGACCAGACACTCAGGCACGCGGCCACGGGACTCCATAATTACATCTTACCAGTATATTAGTCTAATTACAATGTAACAACTATTGTGTGACAATATAATAATTAACTAATGAATATTGCTTCGGGGCATTTAATATTACATCATTTTGGTGACAAATTTCAACAATTATTGTAAGTTGTCTGTATTAAATTAATTGTCGGTGTTGACACAAAAGTTTATACACCTCACTCCATTATTGAAATACTTAGAAAATGACATATTTTAGTTCTGTCTGTCTTTGTTTCAGTTTATGTAAATTGTAAGAGCAACTAATGATGATGATAAAGTAATCATCAGTGATGAAGGTCAATGCCAAACCCAAATGGTGTCATCATTTTGGTGATGGATATATGGGTTAATGATTACAGTTATTCATGGTTTTTCCAAGTAAAGATTTGTATTTATAGAAATGATATATATGAAAATTTTAATTTAAAAACAGCATTGTTCAAATTTTGGCTTGTATTACCAATTTAAAACAAAATTAATGAAATGTATTTTGGTACAAATTTAATAATTATGATCAATTAGTTAATTGAAGATAATAATTATTATTTCAATTTGAATTTGATCAAATAGCAATTTCCAATTTTAGCTTAACAGTGAAATTAGTCCGCAATTAATTTTGAATGAAAATAATTTCGAATTGACATTTGAAATTTTAATAACGAATGATATTTTTGACGCTAATGTTATTTACGCACATGAAATACCAATAAATGGAAATAAAGTATTTTCCATTCCAATTAACTAATTTTAATTTCCCAGTAATTACAATTTTTTGATACAGCCAAATTTTCATTTATTTCCAGCTTTTCAAAATTTATGTTTATCGCACGAAAATTTATTGGTATTTAGCTATCTGTTTCAATAAATTTAACGTAACAATCGTATCTAAAAAAGGTTGCAAGCTAATGTGACACAGATATTTGTACGTAGGTGCATGTAAGTTCGCCCACTTCAAAATGTGTAAGGTTATTTATACCTAAAAAGTGAAATCGTAGTAAAAAATTCTTCAATGGTTTCTGTGAACAAAAGGCCTTCACATGAACAGCAGTTTCCAAACAGGATTAATATTATATATATATATATATATATATATATATATATATATATATATATATATACAGGGTGTCTCAGGACGAGTTTACGCTATCTATATTTTAAATACTATTTAATATAATTTAACGAAATTTGGTATCTAGGGGTTATCCTACATGCCCGTTTCAACTAAAATATTTTCAAATCAGTAGCACTTCCGATTTGACCGGAAATTGACCTCAATTTTTTTATTTTAAATGGAATACGCTATATTTTATTTTACCATTGAATGCAGCGGAAAATTTTACATATGAAGCAATAAAAACATTTTACTCATGATAAACTACTTCCGGCGTTATTCAACTTTTTTTGATTTTTTGTCTGAAATCCGGCACATTTTCAAAACTCTGTATATCGGGAACGAGATCGAATTTTTATAATCTGAAAAAAGCCTTTTATAAAGGAGACTTTAAGCTACATTATCGTAGAAGAATCCTCGATTATTTATAAAAATGTGACGGGTACGTTACAACAAAATTTCAGTTGACAAACTTCAAAAAAGACAATTTTTTTAAATGGAACCCCCCATTTTTTGTTACATAAATGTGTTCTACGGCAAAAAATAATGGTACTTTATGTAACATGTCCTATGTTGAAAGTTGATAGAATTTCCATTTAAAATAAGAAATTTGAGGTCAATTTCCGGTCAAACCGGAAGTGCTACTGCTTTGAAAATATTTTAGTTGAAATTTCGTTAAATTATATTAAATAGTATTTAAAATATAGATAGCGTAAGCTCGTCCTGACACACCTGTATATATATATATATATATATATATATATATATATATATATATATATATATATACGAAAATATACATATATCGTGAGCGTAAAGTTATAAAAACTAGAAAAATATTGTTCGTAGGGTAATCGCTCAATAGCAGCTGTAGACACGTGTTTCGCTCTTATTAGAGCTCATCAGTACAGCATAGCTAGTTAATAGATGGACATTAACTAGAGATATCTCTAGTTAATGTCCATCTATTAACTAGCTATGCTGTACTGATGAGCTCTAATAAGAGCGAAACACGTGTCTACAGCTGCTATTGAGCGATTACCCTACGAACAATATTTTTCTAGTTTTTATAACTTTACGCTCACGATATATGTATATTTTCGTTTATTTACCTTGGGGTCCAAGTAACGGGTCTGGTGGGTGGTTATAAATTACCGCCGCTGCGACGTTGTATTTATCCACAAATCCGTGGAAATTGCTGACCGAAGCAACAAATGTGTATTTGGCTGCTTACTAGTGCTGTTACAATTTGTCGGTTTTCTAATTACTATCTCTAGTTAATGTCCATCTATTAACTAGCTATGCTGTACTGATGAGCTCTAATAAGAGCGAAACACGTGTCTACAGCTGCTATTGAGCGATTACCCTACGAACAATATTTTTCTAGTATATATATATATATATATATATATATATATATATATATATATATATATATATATATATAGATATATAGAAATTCAAGTGAGAAATGATAAATACGGAGCAATATAAATTTGAAAAACAAATTAAGTTATATAATAAATTTTTCTATGTTGGTAATTATGTTGACATTCACATTCATGGCGCCAAACCTTGGTTGGTTGCACAAGAACAAGAACAACAACACGAGTGTCATATGGTCCATCCTACGTACAAATATACATATCTAGAGACTAGGAGACCTAAAATGGTATGAGGAGTGTCATGACGTCACAAACCCACGTGCGAGTCAGGTGTATGTTTGGTAAAAGACCCAAAACTTTAGAAAAAAGATTAATGTTTACTTTTAAATTCTTTGAGAAGGGAATATTAAAAGTTGTGTTTAAACAGATGTTAGAGAGTGATGAATATTAGTCTTATAGATGTATAATATATGCTTACGTATATTAGCAAACAAAATCTTGTAAATATTTTGCGAAAAGATTACAAATTAAAGAAGAACAAAATTAATTATTTAAGAAAGTTTAAATTTTACAAACGTAAATATATGCAAAATTTATTGGGCTTAAATTACGTTGTGACACACCAATTGAAAGTAACGAAAACCAGCGAATTTCTCTGATAAAATTACAGACCCCATTTGACTTCGATGACAATAGAGGCCACTTTTTTTCAACAATGGCTGTAGACATAAATTTTTTCTATTCATTCCATACGTATTTTCACTTTCGAAGTGCTATAGAGCTATGAAATCCTTCTGTTCGTATTTAATTAATTTAATAGATCATCGTTCTGATTGTTACATATAACTATAAAAATAGTTTAAAAATAAAAACTAATTAATTTCTATTTTCACTTACCGCAATTTTTCTTCGCTCATCTGTTCAATTATTGTTCAAAAATTAAATGAACAACTTTTCCAAGATACCTATGTAGAATTTATCATTAATTTTCTCCCAAAGGAAAGATGCGAAGATAAATGATCTGCCATATCTCAAATTTATATTTATAAGTAATGGTCGGAAAAATCTTTTCTGATTCTGTGAGAAAAATGCTAGTTATTAAGGTAAATGTCTTCTTTGAAAAATAGTGTTGAACATAATTATCACCCAAAATTTGGTAGAAGAGTTTTGTCGCAATTTAATCCTGACGATCTTTAATTCTTTGCGATGTCGCGTAACAATTTACGATTTTCATAATTGCTGCGTGACTCTTTTATTATTGCATCGCCCTCTTTAATTTTATACTCAACGCATTCCACAGTATCAATTAATATGATCACAGAATGCATGACTTAATTTTGATTGCAAGGAAGCTGATGCCCATCTGTTTTGATCGTCATTTTACACATTCCCTTTTTTAGAAGAGCCTGCTTTGATCATAATGTGCAAGTGATTCATTTTCAAAGAATTACAATTAAACCTGTGACCAAACGCATTAAGATTATTACCATACAATTTCTTAACTAAGCTAAAGCGTTGATCATTTTTTTTACTTAATAAGTTATAATGTAACCTCAGGACTCCACTTTAGATTTAATTATTGGATGTATAAATCATGAAACACGAAAGTAGTTTAATAATGTTCATTGAAACGTTTATAGTACAATACATACATTATAATAAATATAAGATTATAGGTAGCGTATGATCCCCAAAAATTATATATATATATACATAGTTAACATTTCCTTATGAACAATACAAAATGAATGTGATATGTATATGTACACTGCAACAATTACATAGATATACTAGGTGTTGCAATAAAATAATGAGATTGATTAACTATTCAAAAAATTACTCAAAACAAATATTGCCACCTTCAATATACTTTCCTCCCCGAATCCTATACCGTTTCTTGCGAATATTCCATTGTTGGAAGCAATGCCTACAGGCTTTTTTTGTTAGGTCCCGGACTCGAATTTGGTTCCTTTTAACGCAGATTTATATTTTGGAAATAGAAAAAAAGTCACATGGCACTAGGTCAAGTGAGGACGGTTGATATACCAACACAGTGACTTTGTGTTTCGTTAAAAATGTATTGACAGACGGTCTTTGTTTTTCGACGCGTTGTCTTCATGGAGAATTTCAGCCCTTTTCCTTCAACCCATGCAAGAAGGGCTATCAAAATCTTCTTGTGGTATACATGGTTATCGAACTGCCCCTCAGGCACCTAATCCACGTGAACAATCCCTCGGATTTCCAAAAAAATCTCTTTTCTTCCCTATTTAAGCTTGCTAATCTGCTCGAAAACTTGAGTACTAGATAGATCACCGTAAACTTTCTTCAACAAATCGTATATTTCTGAAGCGATTTTTCAAGTTTCACACAGAAATTCATAATGTCAAAGGCTACTGCTTAATGATTTATCTAATTATCTTGAAATTTTAACCGTGTACGTAGGGAAGATGACAAATTAATATGACGCCCCTGCAATGTTGCCAAATTTGCAAGGAAACCGAAAAATAAATTCCGTAATTTTATTGCCACATCTTGTATATGTAGATATGAACATTTTTTTAAACAATTATTCTGTGACTAATGCAAGAACAACAAATGTTTAGTGCTACATACATAGAATTAGTGACATTGCGTAGCACTAATAATACCGAAGTTGAAAGAATCTATATTGGTAGCACTAATTTTTTTTTTTGTTTTTAAATCAGTAATTTCCAACATTTTAACATTGAATGTTCTTGTATTAACCCTCAGAAATATATTATATATTACACACTTATCTATTCTTAAAAATAAAGTCTTTGAAAACGAAGTGTTCTTTCATTACACTCTTTTAAGTTAACATCAGTCTTCCATTTTATATAATAGGATTCCCCACACTTGCAATCTGTCTTTATATCTTGATTCACAGCACACTTTTTCTGGTTAAATATGTGGAGCTCCGCAGTTTGTCATATTTTAAAAAGAGATGATCTAGTCCTATTAAATTTATGTTGATTTATCTTGGACACTTATGTTTAATGGATTTTTTCACTTTTTAAAAATACTTTTATAGAATTTTGTACAACATTAAGGTATATTTTAATTTTTATCTTATTATAGTGGATGAATTTTTATTTTTATTTTATAAATCTTTATAATATAAGAGGATTCGAACTTTTTATAATTTTCTTGTTTTTACAACAACGTTTGAAATGTTCTTAATAATTCACAGCCCGATTCACAAAAAAGTTTAAGCTAATCCTCATTTTTGGATTAGTGAATTCTATTCTATACCGGTATTTAAAATTTGATCTTCATAATATTATCAAAACAGGTAGATTCTAGGAATAGATTAGACTATATTTTACGAAATAAACTGTTAAAATTAGAGTAGAATTCGCTAATCAAAAATGAGGATTAGCTTAAACTTTTTTGTGAATTGGGCTGTCAGAGTTTTTAATACATTTGACATTCTCAAGTTCACGCTGTTTCATAAAAGTTTAAATACTTTTATTAGCCACACACGTCATAGTAATGCAGCCGAATTATTAATATGTACTCAACTTTATATTTACATAAAACACAGTACCATACTCAACAAATTCTCTTTCCTCTAATATGGATTATGGTTCATTATATTTCCGTATATTCTTCCGTAATTTTGTCCTGATACAATTTGAACTATACAGATCCTTTTATAAATTATATTGTACCGTATATCGCAAAACCATTTATATCTTGCCTCCTTTAATATGGTACACAATATTTCTGGTATGTTACACTCAACTGTTCACAATCTTACGGTATATGTTAGAGTACCATTCCCTTTAAAATGGTATACCTTATATCTGGTACAATATATCAGAGTTCAGGTATAGCAGTATTCTGGTTTTGAAAATACTTATCGCCACACTTCATTTTAACTATCCGATAATAGTCCACCATATTTATTGTACTTTCTTGTGGTATCATCCACCACAGTCATCTTCCGTTTCCTTATTTATTCTTCCCTACCTTACCTGTAATTTTCTTCTTTTCCTCAATCTTCTCCATTCTATACGTACGTGTCCGTTGAGGTCGGATCATCAGAACATCCACACCCACATTGTCGTCACTTCATAGAACAAAGCGCTGCTGCTTCAGTGGCGGGAACTTCAAAAGATTCGCCACAACTGAGGCAAACATCTCTTCGATGCCCGACAAGAGTTGTGGGCTTAAGCCCTGATTGGGGTTTCTTACGCCATGATACGAGGCAGACTACGTCTTTGTGATGAGGGTGATGGATGCTTCGATTGTGGGACGATCCCCGATCGCTTTGCTGGAAGAAAGAAATACCACTTCAAGTGCAAATTAAGCAGGATTTGAAGTGGTTGTGAATTTACCTTTAATTAGAATGGGAATATGGTTTTTTTCTTCGCAAAAGTCCCCAATTAATTTTAGTCAAAAATGTTTCAAATAAAAGTTGTAGATAATTATATTCTATGCCTAAAGCACTGAACATATTTAATTTTGCAGGTTTTGTAACCTGCAATCGAATTTAAAATTGCACAAATATTGCTCATTTGTAGCGATAGCCATGGAATTAAAACAAATTACAAAGAATGAATTACGAAATGTCAAAATTAATAATAATAGTTATTTATATATTAAGAGCGTAAGGAGGCTTTTATGGTCTGCGGCGGGATTTTGAGCCCGAGGCGGAAGCCGAGGGATAAAAACACGTCAAAGGCCATAAAATCAAGTTACGCTCTTGGTACATACAAAACTTTATGCACGGACGAAAATTTTCAAATTATGAGTGTTAGAAAAATTGTATCGAAAATAATTTGTCTTCGAACATCCGGTATCTAGTGTTGCTATGAAAGCGGAAAACAATAGTTTATTGTTTGTTTATTAGTTCTGTCATTTGAGTTTTATATTGTGTATCTCCGTGCTTTCCATATAAATATCACAATATAATTTTAATTTTTCATTAAAGAACACAAAATTTTTGATTTGTAATAAAAACTTTTCATGTTGCCTGTTTAAACTGTTTATATTGTAGGTTATAATTTGGTTTGACGTTTCATTATAACTCGCCGGGCTATAATAAGGCCCGCGGGCTATAAAATGACGTTTATGTCAAAGAAATTCATGTATAATTGTCAAATTATAATACGTCCGTGCATAAAAGTTATTTACCGGTGCGATTCTGTAATTTTCTATACCGCTATAAAACTGTAACTCTCAACAAAAGCGCATCTTTTTTAATGTCAAAGGATAATAAATATATTAGTAAACAAAAATTGCTGCGATTTTGTTCACTTTTACATTTGTATAGCTTTGCAGAAAATTACAGAATCGCACTATAAATGTTTGATTTTAAAAATAATATCTGTGTAGTGATTTAGGTGTAGAATTGAATTATCTTTCAATACAAATCGTTAAAAGAGAATTTGTAAAAGGTTCTTTGTCTTTATAAAAAAAGATGTCCAGTGAATTTAGACAAACAAGCTAATTAACTCGAAAAGACAATAGTATGAAAAAGCTTCAATTAATCACAAGGAGTAAAAAAGTAAACAAACACATTAAGCTTTTTTACCTTTTGTTTATAAAATACACACAAGTAAAGCTGTGGAAAATAAAAATACATACAACCCATAAAAGAATAAGAGAATTATAACAAGAAATAAAATGTAACAAAAGTATTACAATTATACTTACCAACAAATGATATTATAAAAGGTTCGTGCATAAAATAAAACACATACAGACTTTTGAAACTTTTATTCATTACATATGTACAATAAATAAAAATTTAACAATATAACCATTAAAATATAAAAGTGGAATGAATTATTAAATAAATTAAAATTATTTACATTTAATCTACTAGGTAACATTGAATCCGAGCATGCAATTACATACATTGAATACAATTTTTATGCTTTAGCATAAAAATTGTATTTTAAAATATAAACAAAATTCATCACAGTCAGTGGACATCTTTTGTATATTTATAATTGTTTTTATTTTGTTTTTAAGGCCGAACGTATTTTATAAAAACAGAGACAAATATATTTGAAAATTTTATTTGTATATCACAAATTCTAAATTATTGTCTACAATAAGTTCCTATATTGTTTGGCAAATAAATTATTCTATATTGGAAAGATATCGTCATTATGTGAATACAGTTATGCGTGAATTAAAGACCAAACATTTTCGGGATTTTATGATATGTACATAACTAAGATATATCGCACCCTCTCGATAAAACTAACAAGTCCAAATTCTCAATTTTTTTGTTTTATACAGCGTGTTATGTAATTAAGTGTACAAAGCTTAACCCATGGTAGAACTGACCCAAGATAGTAAATCTGGCAATACTTTTTGTTTAACATGCTTTCTACAAGAACTGGGGTGGGACCCAAGACTACGCTATGATAGCATAGCGAGAAATAACACTTCGTCTCCCTAACAACCGTGGAAGTTGATTTTCAAAGGACGATAAAACGTAAAATATATCATCACGGCATATTACCCATTTCTGGGTGTGCCAGTATCTACAACACATGTAGTCATCGATAATGATGCCATTTAAAATTGGAAATATTTGGCGTCTGTCGGGATCGAACCCGATTCCCCCAGGTTAACGACCAGACACTTAGGCACGCAGCCACGGGACCCCATACGATGAAACGTAAGGGGTATTTTTCGCTACGCTACCATAGCGTAGTCTTGGGATCACACCCCTGGAGGCCTTTAAAGCTGACCAATCACGTCATGGTTAAAAATTTTGTAAAATAGTAAAAATCAATGTGTTCTCTGGAAAAAATGTCACACCTGGCACAAATGACATATACGATCATTAGTATACGTCTATTTAGAAAAAAACTCTCTGTACTGTCTTGTAGCAGGACGACTATTTTGTAATGTCTCGCCATAAAATATATGCATGTCTGCATACTCTTGATTGGTGAAGGTAAATGACATTTTGAGAATGTCAAAAAAAGAATATAAATTGTATGTCTATGCAAAAAGCATTTGACGTCACTTTTTCCAAAGAACATATTAATTTTAACTTTTTTTTTTGAGTTGTCACTCCTTTCGCGGTGGTGCGATATGTATATGGTATTGAAGTGTATATTTTGTAATATGACTTAGGAATGTCTTCTATTCTAAACGTTAAAAGAGAGAGTTTTTAAATAACGTCGCAATAAATATCGTGAACGTTATAATTTCAAATAACGTGAAAAAATAAAGTTTAATTGATATGTTGCAACTATCTTTCTCTAAAAGTTATGTTATCCATGTATGATTTAGCCACAAGTATAAAATAGTTTTTACGGACGCTATAAATACCGTAAAAATTTACGCACGTAATTTAATGAGCTTAAACGTTCACGCTATTTATTTTGACGTTATTGGGAGTTCGGACGTCACACGACGCATAACCATACTTTTATCAAACGTTGAAATATATTCGTATTTTTAAAGTTTTAAATACTATTCTACGTCAGCCTTAGAACGAATTAAAATAATCTAACTTTATTCACGACGATCAAGTATTCTTGGGGCGCAAACCAGCGATTTTTATTACATCATCCACGAAAACATCCTTTGCGGAAATTCCGGTAAATATACCCGAATACCCTTTTTGTTCATTTGCAGATAATTAATATTGACAATGTTTAATTTGTTCAATCACATAGATTTTTCGGCTAAAAGAGTTATCTTGTCCTGCCGATCTTTATTTAGGAAAAAAAGTTTATAGGATTTTCCTCATTGTTCCTTTCGTAATACAGGAGAAGACATTGTAATGTACTTTAATTTGATTCTTCTGGAACCCGTCAAAAAGTTTGAAATTAAAAATTGGAGGAAGTTTTAATAATTAGTATCCTTTACACTTGATTAAAAAGAAAACTTAGAAAAGATTCTTTGATGTATTTTGGTTAACAAAGCTTGTTTTGGTGGATGGAGATGAAAAATTATAACCACCGAAAAAAAAAATGGAATGGATTATTTCGATGGTTTTAATTTTTTGTGTAAGGAAATTTTCGATATATTGCGGGCAAAGAATAACAAAGTTGTAACTACAGGAAAGTAATATGGTGAGGAAACAGATTTGATATTATTTTGACACATTATTGTTACCGAATAAACAATTATTAAACAATTAGTAGAACTTCGTCCCAATATTTGATTAAATTTTTGCCAGAGAGAATTTAGGCTGTATCCGATGTAACATTTTGGCATTTTGGATTTTAGGATTTAGGTCTTCTTCACATAAATACAACTCAAAATGGCACACTAATGACATCTATTGGTTTGTGTGGCAACACTTTAGAATAACAAAAACGAATTATACAATTCAATTTAATTTGATACTTTAGATTAAATATTAATATTATATTTCATAAAATAAAAGCTAAGAAGCTATTTGACAGTAAACTTGACGTTTTGCATAATTTATAGCAACGAACATGATTTGTTTAATTAGTGCGCGTCAAGTCATAGTGTGCTCCTGCAAAACTCTAAAATCGAATTCCTAAAATCCTAAATAATCATCAGATTTAGGGCATATAAATTTAGGATTTAGATATTAATAAAAAAAAAAAAAAATATATATCATCACGACATATTACCCATTTCTGGGTGTGCCAGTATCTACAACACATGTAGACATCGGTAATGATGACGATATATTTTACCGTGTGGGCGCTTACCAGGCGTCACCTCACGGGAACTCATAGCTGGTGTGGAGAGTGCACCACAAGGGTCACTTGTGTGCCATTTAAAATTGGAAATATTTGGCGTCTGTCGGGATCGAACCCGGTTCCCCCAGGTTCGCGACCAGACACAGGCACGCGGCCACGGGACCCCATTAGGATTTAGATAAATTCCAACGACTAGTTTAGTTATTAACCAATCATGATGCAAAACACTTGAAAATTCAACCAATGAAAACAGTATTATAATGATAAAACCCCGTTACCCCGATAATTTTCCGCTACCAAGTAAATAAACAGTTATTGTTTACAGCTGTCAGTGTGACATTAATGTGTCAAGTTTTATTTTGCGTTGTCTTTAGAATTTATCTCACCAAATACCACAAGACCTCTTAGATTTTCTTAGATAAACTTTTATTTTTAAGCACTCATTTTTTTTTTGCTTTTAAGCAAAATCACTCAAGCAAACTGACATTAGGTAAAAACCATGCAGTTTGCTTTCGTGTTTGTTGCTAAGCAAAAAAATCGTGCAAAATAAAAATTTATCGATAAAATCAGTAGGTCTTGTGATATTACTTCTGATAAAAGTGCAACATCGGACACAGCCTTAGTTTCTGTACTATCCTGAAAATGGACAAAAATATCTATAAACTAATATAAGAAAGAGATGGAATATGGCTGATAGAACTTATCCATACAAAAATCTCATTTCAGTTAAAACCTTGTTATTTCTATTCCTGCGATATACTGATTTAAACTCTCAAATCGCTACCCAAAAATTGTTCGCTCCCCTTTCAAACCGCACTGCACCCCAAGGCTACCTGATCACCGTCACGTCCTCACGCAGCAATACTACTCAACCTCGTAAATCGGGTAGCGTGAGACACGGGGGTAGATTCCCTAGCAACGCTGCTGTTCGCGGTAGCAACAGACCCGTTAAGGGTGTCTAGTCTTGGGCGACGACTCACCTGTGTCGTTCCTCTCCAACATCTCATGTTGAACGCCCCGTAAACGATGGGGTTCATACAGGAATTGGTAACTGCGAAGATGAAGAGTCCCTTTTGGACTCGCTGGTCGACTTGGGATGCTGTGGTCTTGTCGAACCAGTACCTAGAAAGAAAGAGATTTTGGTGAAGGTCGTTATCGAAAAGGATTCTGTGAAGGAGGTTACCGATAAAGATTTATAACTGGTTTCCATAGGAAACTATATGGCCAGAATAAAGTATACCCACTCCCGATTAATTACCAATAAAATTGATTACTTATCTTAAGATAATCTGCACTATTGAACTATTCATTTGTAGAAAAAAGTTATGTTCTTGTTACAATTTAACACCAGTCAGGTGATAAGGCTCCAAAACCCAAATTCCACATTTTCTCCAAAATCTTCAAAATTTTCAAAAATCCAATTTGTATACAAGTAGGTACATATCAACGTACTAACTTCAAAATTTAAAACCGCAGGTCGATATCTCTTTCCATTCTCGAGATATTTACCTTTCAAATTATACCCATTTTTGGGTTATAACCCTAAAATGGGTGGAGATACAAACCTGGCGACTTCACCATTCGATTCTACGGGCAAAATTACATAAGTGTACAAATTTTCAATTTTTTTGATCACCGCATACAATCTCTAAAGCAAAATAACTGAAAATGACCAAAAATCGCAAAAATCTAAGGTGTACCCCTTGCCATTTTTTCAGATTTTGGCAATTTTCAGTTATTTTACTCTAGAAATTGTACACATTATTCAAAAAAAATTAAAATTTGTATACTTATGTAGTTTTTCCCGTAGAATCGAATGGTGAAGTCGCCAGGGTGGTATCTCGACCCATTTTGGGGTTATGGCCCAAAAATGGGTAAAATTTAAAATGTAAATATCTCGAGAATGAAAAGAGATATCGACCTGCGGTTTCAAAATTTGAAGTCAGCGCGTTGAGATGTACCTACATGTATAAAAATTGGAGTTTTGAAAATTTTGGAGAAAATGCGAAATATGGGTTTTAATGCGCTAACTGGAACAAAGACTTAAATCTTTGACAATATAAATTCTGTTACACATCTTTCTGGTGTGTTACCCAAGCGTCATCATTGGAAAAACATCTGAGCGGTCAGTGTGATATTTTTTCTAAGCGTTGTTTGACGTTTTCTGAGATTTTTACAATAGTTGACATTAAAGGGAACTCTCACGAATTGTATAGGTTTTATAATTGTGAGCTTGTATCAGACTTTACAATAATGTCGCTTAGGAGTATTTTCGTAAAACCACATTCTCGTTTCGAACCACAGTACATTTTCCCAATACTCGAACAAGACTAAAGATGTTACAATACTTGAGACAAGAGTGGTGGACCGTGGACTGTGTAATCTCGACAGACATACCGCAAGACATTACTATCGTATTTTGTCCTCACGAGATTAGTTCTGATTTCAAATGACAGGCTAGAAATGAAGACATATAACTTTTCAGACCTTGCAATTTCTTTTCCAGATAGTTTTCTACAGTTGATGTTCATATATATTTATATTTCCGTAGATATGTTAGAAAAACTTTTGCGAATATACCGAGTATAACATGAAAACAAGGTCATAGGCGCTTAACATGGGAAAACAGTTTTTCCTTGGCCAAAAGTGGCCTATTAATTTTAGACAAAAATGCTTCAAATAATTGTTGTAGAAAATTAAATTCTGCATCGAAGCCAATAGTCATATTTTCTTTTGCATCTTTCATAACCGAGAAAATTGTATTTAAAACTTTATAAAATTTACTTTTTTAGTGTTAACCATGGTATTAAAATAAAATTCCAAACAAATTTTATGACATTTTGCCCATTAGAAATTATAAAACATAGTTTTCGTCAAACTAAACTACTATCTTCGCTTCGTGTAAATAATTCTCCATTTTCAGGAATGATACTCGAAGCAGAGATTTCTGACAGGTAAAATTACAAACAAATATAATGACATTTTACCTTGTCAGAAACGTATCTGTCTAATTGTGACATGTCTTACCTGCAAGAAACGTATCTGTCAGATTGTGACATATTTTACCTGTCACAAAACATATGGGGTCCCTTGGCTGCGTGCCTGAGTGTCTGGTCGCGAACCTGGGGAACCGGGTTCGATCCCGACAGACGCCAAATATTTCCAATTTTAAATGGCACAAAAGTGACCCCTGTGATGCACTCTCCACACCAGCTATGAGTACCCGTGAGGTGACGCCTGGTAAGCGCCCACACGGTAAAATATATCGTCATCATTACCGATGTCTACATGTGTTGTAGATACTGGCACACCCAGAAATGGGTAATATGCCGTGATGATATATTTATTTATTTATTTATTTAGAAAACATTTGTTGGGGTATCATTTTTGAAAATGGAGAATTACGCACAGGATGACAAGATACAAATTATTGAGTAGTATTATTTTGATGAAAATTATATTATATAATTTCTGACAGACAAAATGTCATAAAATTTGTTTGAGATTTTATTTCAAAACCATGAACAACACTATAGTTTTTAATTACTCTAAAGAAGTAAAAATAAAATTTTAAATTAAATTTCTTGGGTTGTAAAACGTTCAAAAGAAAATGTGATTATTGATTTAGATGCAAAACAACATTTATTTGAAGCATTTTTGTCTACATTTGGTCAACAAAAAACCGTTTTCCCATGTTAAACGCCTAACGGCTTGGCTTTCATGTTACACCGGGTATGTCCTAAAATACTATTTTAAATTTAAAACTCAATTACCATAAACTAGAAAAATTTGCATATGCAATTTTACGAAAATGAACGCAATTATTTTCTGTAATTATCTCGAGTAGGCGTTAATGTTTTTGATAGTTTCAGTACAAGAATAGTTGGTTTTTGTTGTGCAGCAAAACACACAACAAGAAATAGGCACGCCGCAGATTTTAATTATAAATAAATGTATGCGTCTAAGTATCTACTAATGAAATCCGTCTATTAATTTCTCCACTTAGTTTAGATATAAACTTCAAAGGATATTACTCCATAGCGACGAATTCATTTAAATTTAAATCATCTCAAAGAAAATAAAATAGTTAATATTTTGTGATTCATGTTAAAGATAAGTTATTCATCTCGACTGGATAAAATCTACCTATTTATTTATATTTTGTGTAGTCTGCTATAGAAATTTACGACTTTGATGTTACAAAATAATTTTAAATAAATACAACAAAGGTAAATAGGTTTACCAGTCCAAGACTGGCCAAATATACGATCACGGTGACCGCTCAGATTTTTTCCCCAAGGATGAGATCCAAAAGGGTTTCTAGCGAAGGTACGTAAAGGGACAAGTTGGAACTAGCGCTAGAAAATAAATCCTGTTATTTTGCTTACAACCCTCTTAGGTACCGTGAGTTTCAGCTAATATGCAATATTTACTATTCTGTCATTAATGTATTTCTATGGATATATAAATATATCATCACGGCATATTACCTATTTCTAGGTGTGCCAATCTTTGTCGCAGATATCGGTAATGATGATGACATATTTATACAGTGCGGGCGTTTACCAGACGTCACCTCACGAGCACTCATAGCTGGTGTGGAGAGTGCACTACAGGGGTCACTTTTGTGCCATTTAAAATTGGAAATATTTGGCGTCTGTCGGGATCGAACCCGGTTCCCTCGGGTTCGCGACCAGACACTCGGGCAAAGTTGTTAATGTCAAATGTAAAATGAACATCACGCTTTAATGATATTTAGAAAAGAAGAAAAAACTCGAACGGTTCCTTAATATAATGCTGGTTATAGTTTGAGAAATTTATCTCCTGAACGTCCTAGAGCAAATCCTTCTACAGTTTCGAGAATATTAACAAAATTTAAAAGTGATAGATGTTTAGATAAGAATTATACGAAACGGGCAAGAACAAAAACTGCGCACTGAAATAAAAATAATTTACAACGAGCAATAGAGGAAAAAAAAAACAGTTGTCTACAATAGTTTTGGCAAATGAATTAAATATTAGCAAAACTTCTGTATTTAAATTATTAAAAAACGACAAAATTCATTCTTGCCATTTTCAAAATCACCAAGAGTTAAGATATTGCTCTCATTAGTTTCTTACGTTATTTATAAATCATTATTATTATGATGACAAGTTCATTTTACAATGACAACCTATGTTGCATGTTATCTGGAACAATACGGTATGTGTAACTGCTATCCATAGTAATACAACTCACGCTATATATATATATATATATATATATATATATATATATATATATATATATATATATATATATATTTAAGGAGGAAAACTTTGTGGGTATATCAGTGGATTTTGGGCTTTAATTAAAGTTGTTTCTTTTAAAATCTGTCAGGCTTTCGTGTATTTGGTGACAGATTTTAAAAGAATCAACTTTAATTAAAGCCTAAAATCCACTGATATGCCCACAAAATTTTCCTCCTCAGCCAATCGAAACACAGTGACGATTACACTCCATATATATATATAACGCAGACTCAATGAAGTAATAAATAGAAAACTTTGAAGATACCTCGGTTTGTGTATCATGTTTTCGTGCTATTGTACTACAAGATCTTACAAATTGTAGTGGTCAGGGAAAGAGATTGTTCTCAATCAATCCAATCGTATTCCTTTAATCACTTAATGCAACTTCGACAAAGATTTATTCTGTACACCCAAATTTGTTTCAGTAGACTATTTCCGAAACCCATTTAAAATTAGAGCAATTTATTATTGGTGAACTTTTGGATAATTTAAACAAATATCTATTTTATTAAATTTATAGCTTCATTGACGACCGCAAACTTATCAATTTTAAATGATTAAAAAACTTTCCTGAAACTTTTGAAAACATATTAAATTTCCTGAAGCTATCGGCTTTAATGTGGTATTAAATCAACACAAATTATCGAAAAATACGATTTCAGTTTCAGCTAAATATACAAATTGAATATTATTATTTATAGCACTGATATGTCAACTGTGATTATGATATATTTGAATCAATAATCAGTAAATTTAAACATGTTTAATTTTCATGGATTTTCCTACAACGTAAAATAATTTACTGGATCAATCAATGTAGTTAATGAAATAATTATTATCTGTAATAAAACAGCAATAAAAAATTATGATTTAAAAACAAAATGTTTTATAATTAAAAGTCACAAATTATATTAAATATAAACTGGCTTATTTTTTTGAATTAATTATAATAAAATTAAAAACTTATTGGTATTTTGATCTGACATTTTCAAATTTTCCATGAAAATTTTAATAAACCTACATTTATATATTTTTAATTAAAAACAAATTGAAATGAATATAATACAGACAAAAAAGAGTTCACTATGTCTACTTGTTATAGTACAATAAATGGAAACATTTTATTCATTATTTGTTGAAGAATTGAATAAATAAATACAAATTAAACTAAAATTAATATTTGTTTTATCTAGAATAAATTAAATAAAACTCAGAATTAATATTAAATAAAATACAAACTAATTACACTAATATTGTGTCTGTCAATACAAATTGTCATTAAATTTACCAGTTTCTATTTACTTCTAATAAGTTTGAATACATTATCAGAATTTATAATACATAATAATACAAATTCATGAAGATGTACGTGGAAAACAATAGCGCGTACGCGCCGTGAATTTTTTTTTTCATGAACTGATGTAATTTAATGTACATGTACAGTAATGCTTATTTCGTAATATTCTATAGGTGCCGTCAAAAAATATTTTAAAAAACAAAACTCTCAACATGATTAAAACCCAATACTGAGTAGGCTCACATACCCGAGCGCACTTATGACTAAGAGGCGTTACTCTAACCATTGAGCCACCGGAGCCGACAAAATAATTATATTGATTGCATAGATTGACTGTCAATTTCAAAAACGCTGGGCATCTTTAAAACTCACTTGGACAACTGTTAAATGTTATATTAAGTAAATGAACTGCATTTTATGTGAATTTAAACGGAACGTATATATTTGACAGTTATTCATACTATCATCGGTTTCAAAAGTAAAGTCCCCTGAGTTTAGCATTTATAATTTTTACAAAATTAAACAAAAATTAATCGTGGTTTAATGATATTCCATGACTATTTCTATTTTACCTAAAGAAAAATATTTTTTATGTTTTACCATTTAAATATTACAGTATGAAATGTAAAAAATGAGATCCATTTTTATTGAAATTTTGAGTTACACTAACTTCAAACTAATGTAATTCATATATCGTCAAATGTATGCTTTTCAAAATTTAATGTGTGTTAATATGCACCTTTATCTACAATTTGAGGTACAAAAAAAGTTTATGATTATTGAAATTTGTTATACAGATAGAAAAACTAAACATCAGCTAACTTTACATACAGAAAAAATATCAAAAAAATATTAATATATTCAGATTGCATGATTATTGAAATGAAAGAAAAACGTAAAAATAATTACATACAGCAACTTAATAACGTCCAATTAATTGTTAAAATGCGAAAGTCGCAACTTTTGCAGTTTTTACTGTTCATCACTCCCTCGGGGTGAGAGAGGATACCCGATTACAAACTTCATGTACATTCATCTATTATTGTCGTGAGTCAAGTATGTTCGATCCCAAAGTGTATCGAGCGGCAAGATTTACTAGTAATAGTTATTTACATTCGGGTGCGCGTAAATTGCATTTTATAGCGCGACAGTTTTGTTTAGCTGGAGCGCTGTAAAATACTTCACGCACAAGAATTGTATGAAAATTTTTGGCCGACGATAATGAAAATCACTTTTTTTAATGAGATAGGTTGTACTTGTGATACTGGGGTTGTCAATTTCAAAATTTGATTTTACTTACCTTCATTAGTGTTCTTCTTCTAGCGAAAATTTATTAGTAATAATAGGCGTTGGTTATGACTGCTAATATATTTATTTGTTCATGTTTTCGTTGTAATAAATAATAATAGGTAGGTGTCGATATTTGACATTTGAACAGTGTTCGCCTCGCGTATTTGACAGGTATATCGATCGGTGACTATATCGGTAACGTCGGATTTTTACAATAATGACAGATGTCGCTACCGTGATTTTGGTTTATATAAATTAGTTTTAAATATAGGAAAAAAAGTAACTTATGTAGCTAGTACTTTTATACATGAACTTTATTTAAAAATTATTTTTCTTCCAAATGCCCATAAACGTCCAGTGTTTTTTGATTATTTACTGTACCGTGTACGCGTAAATTATCCATAGTATTTTATTTAATAAATGCTGAAGCTACTGAATAGAACACACTACAAGGGCAGTATTCTTAATGAAAAGAGTTTCTTTTAAGTAATTTTTATCCAATATATTCCACCTATTCACTTTTTGAAACAGAAAGTTTTTCTAAAGCAACCGAAAAGGGATTTCTTTGCAAGATAAATCGATGTTCCGAAATGAAAGCCAACCCCTCCGTTAATTTTTTTTCTTTTTTATCCCCCGAGCTTAGAAGTTTCTTGCAATCCGTATGTTTTACGACAACTCTAACACAGATTTCCTTTTTATTGGCATTAGCCAAACGAGACGATCGAAATTACTACTCTGGAGAATTTAGGTATAAAATTATACTTCAGGGCAGATCACTTGTTGAAGTTTATGGCGTCACTAAAATGTTACTATAGCAACTGCTGTAACACTACAGCTTACAGTAATTACAAGGGACGGTAATAGGTTAATAATCCGTTCGCTAGACAAGCTACACAATGTAAATTAGCTGATGATACAAGAAGTTAACTATTTAGTAATACGTAGAGATGCATTCTGGTCGGGCCGGACCGGGCTTTGAGGTTTGGATCTACTCGGCCCGAAAATAAAAATTGCTGGCCCGATTCGAAAATCGACTCGACAAATTTTCTAAAATAAATTTGCCTTTCTTATATTTATTCTAAAGTCCATAACGCAATTAATTTCTTTTGAAGTATGACTTGTTTAATGGAGCCTAGCATTCATTCAATAATTTATATCTTCCTGAGCAGAGAATACAGTGTCATAACAATGATGTTGATTAATTACTGTACTCTTGATACACAAGTGCTGCAAAGGACATACCTTTATTGCATAATTGAAAATTTGTCACGTTTCGCATGAAAAGATTAAAATTTAATTGAATAAGGAGAAATATGTACGAACGAGAAAGAAAATTAAGAAGAAGACAATTCACCTTCATATTTCACGGGGAATCACTTCCATTTGTCCCTAGTTATTTTTAGAAAGTAAAAATCGTAGACAAGGAAAAAGAAGTGTCATTAACGCCGCTGTCTTTATCCTCTTGAATATACTATAATTCGCATTATCAGTGTCTTTGTACAAAAATAAGTAAACTAAAAGATCTGTTGTGGCCAGCACAATACCTCTCGCCAATTTCATATTAGGCCATATAAGTATTTCATTTAATTATATCTATTCTTTATGTTTCATTTCATTCTATGAACAAGTTTCCTCCTACTTTTCTAAATTTTCGATATTCTTCCAATTCATTGACAAAGTTGGTGGTATTTCTGAAGGGTATATAATGAAATATATGTATAGCAAGTGTGTGTTTAGTTGACACTGATACTGTATTACATCTCGACGAATTTTATGTTTTCCGCTTTCAAAAAAAAATGTGAATTTGACTTGTGGCATTTTTATATATAATTCTAAATATTTAATTAATGATAAAATAAGAAATATTAAATGTGCTTCCCAGAAAAAGGCTTCAGTAATGTTGCTGGATTTTTGACACAGACATTTATGTCAAATACAAACATTTTAATTTTTCAACTGGTTTCAATGGGCTTTTTGATTAATTTTACAATGGTTTATTTTATATATTTATAACTCCCTATCTCTAAATATATAGAAGATACAATAAAAATATTCAGCTTATTGGACAGAAAATTTTATATTCTTTAATAATTGTAATAACATAAATTTCCAAAAAATAATACTTAAAAGATTTTTTTTAAGAAATTACTACTTCCGATTGACCAATTGCTACCAAAACCTTTTCAGCTCTTCTCAATAATGTCAGATTAAGGAATACGTAGTTAATTTGGTCTTTAGTCTTATAGTTTTTGAGGAATCGTCCCTCCAACATCCACACATACATACACACACACACTTACACACACACAGACATCATCGTAAAAATGTTACAATCGGTTTGTAGGGACCTTAAATCCTGCTTATTCACTAAAATCTGGTTATGCGAATTTTAGCATGAATCCAATAGGGACCTCTCTTAGCGAGAGGTAAAAACATGTATTAAGTATATATTACACTTACCAAACGCTCATGACGTAGTAGGGAGTCCAACATACAAAAAACACTAATACTATAACTATAGTCATTTTCAGTGTTTGAATTTTGGCTCTCCCTAAAAATCCAAGGCTGGATCTCCGAATGCCTTCGCCTGCAACAGAAAATTCTATAATTACATTATTATATTACACAATAAACAAAAAATAAAGACAATTTTGTAAACGCAATCTTATAACTCTTCTTTGGCTACTAACAATAGAGATTAATCGTAGCTTTCTTTCAAAAATCTTATCTCGTAATGTAGATTTAAGTTTATGGTTAGTAAAAGGGGCACAACGAAAGTATTACTTTGGGAATATAAATTAGATTTAATGGGATTCGTGTTTCCCTATCTGTTTAAAATTAAACAGCTGAACAAACTTTTAAATATCAGATGGAATTCACCGGAAAACATTTGTGAAATCGTGTTTTAGGAATATTTAACCGAAGACGGAAAAATAAACATTTTTGGTTAGCGATATTTTATTAAAACTTGGTCAAACTGCGTTCCGCATTACCATCTGAAATATTGTGTGACTGAATTTGGTACCAAAGCAAAAAAGTGCTAGTGAAATATAGGAAAATAAAGATACATATCTAAAATGTACTTTTCGGTTGCGCGCCAATGGTTTACAAGGGTAGCCACAAACACTTAACATTACTATAGTTTAATTCAAGATAATTCCTTTGACTTCTATAATCCTTGCAATTTCGACTACAATAGCGAAAACCGCATATGGTGAACTTATAGCAATAGAAAATAGGTTTTCCTAACAAGCTCTTTCGGTTCACAATCGCTTATACAATGACTATAAAGAGAATTGACCAAAGAAGTACTCATTGTGAAAATTTTCTAAGTAAAAATGTCTTGCAAGAACGACCACTAACAATTTGTTTCACTATATGCTGTTACTCGAGGGCTCTTGAAAGTATACCTAGAAAAACCGGTACGAATTGTAAATTTTCCAGATCAATTCTTTATACAGATGTCTCACGACTTGCGCCCCAGACGAAACTGACACTTGCCGACGACAATAGGTTGCCAAAATTCTACAAAATTTCAAAAAAAAATGACATAACCTTGAGTGTCAAATAAATAAATGGGACACGGAAAGAGCCTCCCGGTGAGTGTGAGAATACATTCAGGCGTCCCCTGGACAACGGTACGTGGGTGCCGGCTAATCTTTCCACAACTGCAGTACATGACTAATGAAGAAAGAAATTTGTCTGGAGCATGTCTTGACTTTGACATTACCTACATCAAACAAGAATTGAATTCATATAAATGTACTTAATGCAGATACGTATAAATAAATAAGTTGCCAACAAATAGAAGAAAATGATTTGCGGCTGCTTGCATAACGGAGTTACAAGACTTTTTAATCCACCAATCCCTGAAGGATATCTTGAGGTGTGATGATATTATTACAAAATAAAACTGGTTGCTAGGTTTTAAAAATACTACTAGTGAGTTACAAAATTTGTTTGACTTACTGTAATTTTGACACTTTAGAGTTGACTTTTCACTGTCAACAAATTTAGGTTAGCGAAGGTGTCATCCGAGATCATCATTTTATCGTACAGTGCAACGAGTTGTAGCAGCTGTGTAAAATGTGTTAAACGAAAATATTATAATCATTTCTAAGTAATCAGCGGCTAAATAATTTGACCCTGACATTTTTCGAAAACTACAGTCGCCCACACATTTTAAAGAAGATTTGATTTGTATAAAACCATAGTAACGTAAAATTACGGCAAACACAAGTTAAAGGTGTAGGTTTCTGGTCAATTTTAAGACGTCTTTTCTCTAATATCTTTTAAGCCAGATTTTTTTTCTTCGAAATTAAACATCCGAGTGCAGTTTCGTGTTTCCTCATTCGCTCTGGGGCGCGAGTTGTGAGATACTCTGTATAGTCGTCGCTAAAGAGCTTCTAAGTAAACTTACCTTCTATTGATATCAGTTCACCCATTGCGGTTTTTGCTATTGTAGTCAAAATTGCAGAGATTATAAAGTCCAAAAATTATCTTGAATTAAACTTTAAACACAATAACATCTCCCGATCATTGTTACAGGAGAAAGCATACGCAAAATGCTTACGATAAGATTTGTGGCGTAACATTTTAGTCACGGTATTAGCAAATACTTTAGTTGAAAGCTTTAGCAAAAATACAACAAGTGAATTAACCAATTTTTACGTCAACCCACACGACTAACATCTTACTATAAATAAAACTTTTCTCGCTTTGGAAGGCGAACGAGCGTTGCTAAGCGACCAGAACATCGTCACAAACTTCAAAAACAGATGTTCGAAATTTCTGTAAAATTCCAAATAAATATAAACGCTTTTGTTGTTCATACTATCACAATGCCCAGGCAGATCGCTTGTGCAATACATTTCAGTGTTTTAGAAATTCAGATTATGAACTGACCTAAATTCAAATATCCGGAATTATTTTCCTTGAAACGTGTTTACCGTATGGTTGGATTCTGCGGATGCTTGGGCTTCAAAATTTTAATATTACACATATTTTCAATATTTGCAATACTGTACGTAATAATAACTATATTTTTGTAAGCTATGAGTGCCCGTGAAGTGACGCCTGGTAAGCGCCCACACGGTAAAATATATCGTCATCATTACCGATGTCTACATGTGTTGTAGATGCTGGCACACCCAGAAATGGGTAATATGCCGTGATGATATATTTATTTATTTATTTTCATAGTTCATTTCTCATAACTTCATGCACCGCTCATACACGGTTGAAGATAGAACAACGACTGATAAAAGTCTATATTCAGCATGAAATTCTCTTCCTTTTCTTGTTACGCATGATTTTTTTTACTCCATCGGATCTGGAGTTACAGCCGTATAAAATTACCTACCTGATTTTTTAATCGAAATTTTGTGAATTTTCAATAATACTTCGATGAAAAATTATGTAATATCAAACGGCTTAACTCGAGATCCGATGAAGTAACACAAATTATGATGAAATAATGATGATATGTCTTCCTCAAACCTTTATCATCATATGAGACAAATAAAGTTTTCCTAATTTGGAATTTATCTCTGAGTGTTCTGGGAACCAGAATATAATTCCCTACAAAATTTAATCTTAAGGTAATTAGTACAATATTGCATCCGTCTTTATTAGATCTTTAGTAAATTAATTAGACTTGAATAATTAATCCTGGACTATTTTGAAAGCAAATTCAATAGGAATTATACGCGTTTATAATTGAAACAAACACATGTGCTCTGAAATAGATCTTATTCCTGAGGAAATCATACAATGTTTCATTTTGTTAGGTTAGGTAACAAAGGTAACAAAGAGCAAAATAAAATAATCTGCGTGAACAAAAATCTGATGATGATGTGGCCAGCACATTACCTTCTGTCAATTCTATGTATTTTGTACAAATCCCATACCAAAAGTTCCTTGCAAAAGATTATATATATCCAGTAAAATTGTAAGACAAACATATACTATTTCCTACAAATTTTATACCGAAAGTTCTTTGAAAAGGAACATACATTATGTAAATTGCACTTGACATTGACATCTGTCAATGATTATAGCAAAGCTGAATGGTTTTTGAAAGTTAATCTCTTTATAATTCTTTAACTCTTTATCTATCTAATATGAAGGAAAAGGTATAGTTAAACCGTATACAGAATGAGATATTCTTTCATATTGATTATAAAACTAAAATGGAGTCTTAAGGTAAAGTTATAACTAAAGAAAAAACCCCTTAACCTTAACAATAAATTTAAAAACTATATACGTATTTCGAGAACTAAGTTCTCATCATCAGTAGAAACTACAAAGTAAAAACAGAGAAGTTAAGATTACTCAGCATGTAAACCATGCCAGAGGTCAAAATAGCTCTGTTTTTACTTTGTAGTTTCTACTGATGATGAGAACTTAGTTCTCGAAATACGTATATAGTTTTTAAATTTATTGTTAAGGTTAAGGGGTTTTTTCTTTAGTTATACTTTCATATTGATAATCATATAAAATATCATAAAATGATATTTAACTGTGCTTTTTAAAGAAAAACTGTTAAAAACTACAAGTAAGGGTACTTCCGGTGGATCAATTATAACCAAAATTTAATCACATGTTCATATGTTTGTAAAGAATAGGAATACGAAAGAATTATAATTTTTAGAATTGTAGTATTGGAGTTACCATCAGAGAAAAATTTGTCACACACGGACACACACACACACACACATACATACATACAGACATCATCTTAGAAATAGTAAATTCGTATTGTAGGGACCCTAAAACGTTCTTTTTCATTAAAAACTCACTACCGAATTTTTTGACCAAAGACAATACCTTCCTTACCTAAAGGTGAAAAAATATAATTACATTAAAAACACACACACACACACAGACACACACGCAGACACACACAGACATCATCTTACAAAAAGTAAATTCGTGTAGTAGGGACCTTATTTATTAAAAACTCTCTCTAAAAGTGACGGAAAGTAAAAATGAGAAATTGTTTGAAAATTGTACTAAATGAAATATGAATTTGGTACCCTAACTGTACAATCTCTGTAATTAAACTTATCCCACTTCTGATGTAATATACCATTACTAATCGAAGTTTTACTACATTATACTTATTTCCCAGTATAGAGTTTCCGTATTCACTGGATCATTGTCTATATACTGTACAGTTCATTTACTCACTAACTACGCTATTGTGGCTGGGTAATTTATATTTCTATAAAGCCAAAGCAGTATTATTTGTATACCAAAATAAAATTAAGATATATTTTAAGGTACATGCAATTATCAACCCATTAACTTACCTTGGGTGCTCTCCCTTGCTCGCTTGTAGATTTCCATGAAGGTAGAGAAATACGAGAAGAAAATCATGACCAGAGGAAAAGTATACATAGTCGTCATTCCAAACATCAAGTAGGCAATTTCGTGCGCCTTTGTTGGGAACACGTTGTACGTGATGCACTGCTTATACCACGTGACATTCGGGTGGGCTTCCACGTGGAAAACAATTGCCTGCAACAAAGCAAAGTGTTTGCTTAGTGTAGTCACAAAGAGGTAGTACGAGAGCAAACTCATGATTGTTCGACTGGTTTACATTTTCAACAAATAAATTACTTTAAAAATTTACAAAAACGATAAGAAATTTCTATAAATTTATTTCGTCTAGTTTATAGATTTTAAACTTACATAAATATTACATAACCATTATTAGTAATACCAGCTTTAAATCTATTAGTCATTAGTCATTAGGGATCATGCTAAAAATCTAATATAGAGATTTTAATGAATAAGCATGTCTTGCTGTCTCTAGAATCCGAATTTAACATTTCTACAGTGATATATATATATATATATATATATATATATATATATATATATATATATATATATATATGGGGTGTATGGGGTTTTGTGGCCGCGTGTCTGAGTGTCTAGTCACGAACCTGGGGGAACCGTGTTCGATCCCGACAGACGCCAAATATTTCCAATTTTAAATGGCACAAAAGTGACCACTCCACACCAGCTATGAGTGCCCGTGAAGTGACGCCTGGTAAGCGACCACACGGTAAAATATATCGTCATCATTACCGATGTCTACATATGTTGTAGATACTGACACAACCAGAAATGGGTAATATGCCGTGATGATATATATGTGTGTGTGTGTGTGTGTGCGCGTGTGTGTGTGTGTGTAAGAGAGAGAGAGAGAGAGAGAGAGAGAGTGAGGATTCTGTGGAGCCAAAAGTAAATGATCGCGATTTCTACCAAATTAGGAAAAAATATTACCCTTAAAATACCGGTGAACTATTATCACTAGTCATTTGGCCCGTAGGTTTTTAAAGTTTTAACTCCATATTTACAGTAACCGAAATTTTTTTCTAGAAATATCTAACCATTTGTGTAGTTTAGTAGTATGTATTGAGAGCAATTTAAATTAAGGTTCTGTATGAATCGTGCTGAAAAAGTTATCGACAAAAACATTGGCCCTTTAATTGTTTTAAGCAGTGAGTAATAATTATGGATCATCACAAAGAGTTTTAAAATATATAATTTCATACACTAATTCTTCTTGTTTTCCTTTATTTTACCTAGTACAATACAAATGTTACTTATGTATTGTTACAAGAATTACATATGAATCTGGTATTTAGAATGCAGCACTTGTATTTAGTTTATAGCATGGAATTCTTGGCAACATTATGAACTCACATACGAATACATTTTCAGACAATGAGCTGGTTACAGTTGTTTAGTTATTCTGAATACATTCATAATAAAAGCCATCTAATAATAGGTAGAATTATGTTACGTGTTTTTGTAATATTAAAATGTAAAATGGTAGTAAACAAAGTTACAAAAAAATAGCAAGCAATAAAATTTCATTTGAGGGAAAATCTTGACGTTCTACAATGCTACATACATATGTCACTATAAATCATAATAAGAAATGCGCAATTTAAAGTAGAACAATACATATTTGCTTGCTTGACAATATAAATCTGGTTTTCGTTCATTCAAAAACAAAATTTCGGGACAAAAGTTTACATAATAATCTGCTTTAAAGGAAAACTGTTAAGAACTTCAAATAAGGGAATTTCCGGTTGACCAATTATAACTAAAATCTAATCACCTCTTTATAAGGATATAAAAAAGAGGAATACGAATTTTGTAACTTCAAAATCTATATTTTAAACTAGTCTAATTTTTTTATAGAAATATCTCACCATTTGCGTAGGTTTTATAATTGGTTCTTGAAGCGGCCGAACTATTATGAATTTGGCCTCTTATTCGCGGAATTATTGTTGAAATTGTGTGAAGGTACAAAACTAATGATAAATGGAATGTGAAGTTCATATGAATCATATAGAGTACGTGCTTGTAATTATAATGCAGAAATATGGAATATATAAAGTAGAAATAACAAAAACACCATAATATTTCGTTTGATTAACTGCAGTAATTTTTAATTTTAATAGCAAATAAATAAATAAATAAATAAAAAACATATTTTACATGCACACTTGAATTATTTAATCTCTAATTAAAATTTAATAATCAATAAATCTAGTACAATTTAAACTAAACTAAATTTTCCAATTGTAATTGCAATATTGCGAAAAGTTTCGATCTATTGAACAAAACACATTACTGGTAATTAAAAACTTTGGTAATTTCCTGAAATTGTAAATTCTTTCTATAAAAGTGTTTGTTGTGTACCCAGGAGAATAGATGTAATTTACATCCGTAGGTTTACACGAGAGTTAAATTACGATGTGCAGTCTATCAAATAAAAACGATTGGCACAATTAGTTAATCAGAAACGTGGAAACTTTTTGAATTAAATGGATTTTTTTAACCAAGTTAAATACCTTTAAATTTGTAACAACTTCTTCATTAATATTTCGCAGGATTTTTAATTCCAAATGACCAAAATATATAATGATAACTACTTAAAAAATATGTCAGTTGTTGAACCCCGGATCTCTGGTGGTGTCATTGAATTTTTTATAATTTCTTTCGTCGTTTATTTAAAATTCCTCCTTGATCCTTAAAGCATATTTCTGTTTATTAACTACAGGGATCACAATTAATTATTATCAACATCTGTGACGGCCAAGCCAATTGTTCACAACATTATAAAGCGCATTGTTTCGCGCTGAGTATTCTTTTTTTCCGTCTAAAAAGAAATTGTGGAAAATTCATTGACTTCAATAAGACAGTCCGTCCTATTGAAGTCAACTGTGGCTCATTTGGTTAGAGCGCCTGACTAGATATGAAGAGGTCTGGGGTTCAAATTCCTGCGATGTCATTTATTTTTCATAATTTCGTTATTTTAAATTTTCTCTTTGATCTTTTCAGCTTATTTCTATGTTTAGTATATTCAGTTTTTGTAATATCTCACCATTTGAGCAGATTTTTGTAATTTGTTTCTCGAAAAGGTAAACTGGTCGAACCATTATGAGGGTCGATTCGTAGAAAATCTGTTAGCCGGTTACTTCGTATTCATTATCTTAAGTAAATTGATTTCGCTTTAAAAAGGTATCAATCTACAATGTCTAGCTGTGAAACTAGTTCTATTTTCACGTATTCTAATCTGTTTAAAGTGTAAAGCTTGAAATCAGATTACCTACTTCTACAGTGCGTACTGAAGCATTGGACAGAAAGCTTCTTACTGAAATGCGAGTATAGAGACATACTACACTGCAATATATTTGAACGAACCAATAGAGAAACTTAGAATAGAAAATTTGTTAAAGTTTCTACCATTAAAGCGCATTTTCTTTGACAAAACTTTCGTTTTATATTAAGTCAGCAGAGCTATGTTAATTCGATAGTCCTTTGTTATTTATTTTCTTCTTAAAATTAACCGAAAGACAATAAAAATAAGAATATGTTCAAAAGCTCCTTATTAATTTGTTCTCATTTTAATAAATTATGTTTAAACTATTAACTTTAGGTAATGAAGGTATTGTCTTTGGTCAAAAAATTCGGTGGTGAATTTTTAATGAATAAGCACGTTTCAGAATCCCAAGAATACGGTTTTACTAGTTTTACGATGATGTCTGTATGTGTGTCTGGGTGTGTGTGTATGTGTGTGTGTGCGAAATACGTCATTCCTAACTTTAATAATACTGAACTTGAGCGATAATAGACTGAGGAATGGATGAAGGTTCCCGAAGGAAAAATAATCGGACAGGCAGTCTGCAGTAAAAGTATTTATTTCAAGCCGACGTTTCGACCAATACATTAGTCTTCTTCAGGGCAAGAAATGGTCTAGTAATTATAATATCTTGCGTTGGAAATAACAGACCCTATAATAAAGTAGACTAAAATCTTAAGAGAGCTTTCAAAAATATTTATGAAATTAAAAGTTATAACTCATTGATTTATTTTGAAAATAATTGATTTGAAATGAAGATGTTTGTGAATAAAACAGTATATATAACCTCTTCGCCTTTCGGTAATACACATAAGCCCTCGACTGTCATGAAACATCTCCCAAGTCGGATATATATATATATATATATATATATATATATATATATATATATATATATATATATATATGGGGTCCCGTAGCCGCGTTCTTGAGTGTCTGGTCGCGAACCTGGGGAACCGGATTCGATCACGATAGACACCAGATATTTTCTATTTTAATTTGCACAAAAGTGATTTCTGGGTACACTCTCCACACCAGCTATGAGTGCCCGTGAGGTGACGCCTGGTAAGCGCCCACACGGTAAAATATATCGTCAATCATTACCGATGTCTGCATGTGTTGTAGATACTGGCTCACCCAGTAATGGGTAATACGCCGTGATGATATTATATATATATATATATATATATATATATATAATTTGTTGAAAATGTAAACCAGCTGAATTTGGGATTGTAGGTTCGCATTAATCACAAAATTCCACCAAAAAAATACTCTAATTTCTTTGAGACACTGTATTCATGTTTAAATAAATAAGACGAAGTACCTAATTATACGGGATGTACTCGGAGATAAAAAATACAAGATGAAAAAGGTAATGTAATACTAAAAGTAAAAGCAAATAAAGATAATGTAATTGAGGGAATAGGATACGGAACAAAAAGGAAATTGTGAAGTAAGAAGTAGTGGCAGAGAAAATTAGAATTAACTGTGTTTTATATATTTGTTTACCGACAGAATTACTGCTTCGTGTACCGAAAATCTAGGTTCGAAACAAAATAAAATAAATACAAAATTATTTTGGCTCGTAAATTCCTTAAGGTCTTGTAAATTTAATTTCACTAAAAAGACATCAGTCTTTAAAAAAATCGACTTGTTTCTTTTAGTTTTCTACTATTGTCTGGATTAAGTGATTACGTTTTTCTCCAATAAAAATTTCATCAGTCAATGGCTAAGCTACAAAAGATTTCGCTAATCTTGTACGTGAATCTGTTCCTAACAAAAACTGAAACCGCTTCCAAAGGAAAAAGTTCTCTCTGGAATTTAACTGTGTTCGGAATTGTTGTGTGAGGTCTCAATAACTAAACGAGGATTAGCGGAATTATATCTAAGCCTAATTTGAAAATGTTTCCTGAAAACCCTTCCTGATGAATTATTTATAATTTGAGAAAGTCGGGACAAACTTTTGACCTTTGGTTAAGGGATAACCACAAGTGAGCTTGGAACAATATTACATGTCCTTGAAGCTTAACGTGTAATTCAACAGACAGGCATTGTAGTTTGTTTTCATTCTCTAACTAAGGGTTGAAATATCGTTCAATATTTTAACATCGGGTATTCCCCAAGGAGCATATTTAGAACCTCTTCTATTTGATTTATTAATTAACGGCATCTCTCTGACCACTGACCACCCAAACTGCCCACGCAACATGCCCACCCAATATTCCCACGCATGTATTACATTTTCATTCACTAACTAAAGGATGAAATATTGTTTAATATTGTAACATCAGGTATTCCCCAAGGATCACAATTAGAACCTATTCTCTTTAATTTTTACCTCTCGCTAAGAGAAGTATAGGAATCATGGTAAAAATCACATATACAGATTTTAATGAATAAGTACGTTTCAAGGTGTGTATGTGTGGATGTGTGTATGTGTGTATGTGTGTGTGTGTGTATGGCTGGATGTTGGAGGGACGATTCTTCAAAAACTATAAGACATAAGACCTGTTTAACTATGAATTCCTCAATCTGACATTCCTGGGAAGAGCTGAAAAGGTTTTGGTAACAATTGAACAACCGGAAGCAGTAGTTTTTTTTTTTTAAATTCTACATCTGATACATTTAAATTTTTTTATTATATCTTCTATAAATTTAGAAATAAGGACGCTATAATATAAAAAGTATCGGGATATAATAAGTCGAATAGGCGAAACTTTTCTAAGGAAACAGTTGACATATTCAAATGTCTATAACATAGTTTGTAAATGACAGATATCAATGTCAGTGTCAAAAATCAACAGTTTTAGTGACATTCTGATAGCTTTTTCTGGGAAGTATATTTAGTCTTTCTTATTGTCTTATTATTTAATAATTTGAAATTATAGGTAAAATGCAAATATCCATCAGAAATACCGCCAATCTGGTTAATGAATTGGAAGAATCTCTGACATAGGAGCTTCCTCATATAATGAAAAATAGATATAATTAGAATTATATGTGTGAAAAAGACATGTTAAATACAATAAAAAACAATATTTGGGTATAGTTCTCTAATTTTTTTCTTTAAAACGGCGATTTGATAGCAAAGTGCAATACAATACTTATAGCCTAATATGGCGAGTGGCGAGAGGTCTTGTGCTGGCCACAACAGATTTTTTTTTATTAACGACTCACACTACCCACCCAAAATGCTCACGCAACATTATACCCACGCATGTATTATATTTGCATTCACTAACTAAGGGTTGAAATATCGTTTAATATTGTAACATCAGGTATTCCCCAAGGATCACATTTAGAACCTATTCTATTTAATTTGTTTATCAACGAAATCACGCTGCCCACTATCCACTCAATCTGCCCACACAACATGCTCATCCAATGTGCCCACACAACATGCCCATCCTTACTGCCTTCAGTGGCATGTCGAAGAAGTGGGATAATATTAAGTTTGCTCCAGTTTTAATATTTTATACTTTCCGTTCTAGCAAAATGAAAGTTATATGTTAAACTTCACACTGCTTAGCATATTGAAAGGTATGGATCTTCTACGTCACAGGCTGCACGTAAGGCATGTATTATTAAAATATTGAAAAGAATACATTGTACCTTCCTCATGTTTTATTTTGACATATGTATATTTCTTGAATCAAAACAAAAAGAAAATGTTGTGTAAAAGATATTGCCGAAACTAAAAACATTTTTTATATTTTACAAATCGTATTCATATACATGTATGTAAATATGTATGTAAGATAAACATAATTAGAATGGATATGTTCCGGCATCTCCTTTAAAACAAACACTGTACTAGAATTATCTCGAAATATAAGCAGACTTACCTGAGGCATAGAACAAAATACAGCAGCAAGCCAGGCCCCTCCGAGCATAAGTTTTACCCGCCTGTCTTTCCCACTGAAATGTAAAGGCTTCACTACAGCATAGTACCTGAAAATAAACACAAACGTCAGTACATATAGTAGTGTGCAAAAGTATGAAGCCAAACTAATTTTATCTGTTTTATATTTATAATTTTTATAATATATTTATTTATTACTCTACTGTTAGCAACTTTAATTACATTTTAATTAGTATAGTTGACATGTTGATAAATTCCACACAGAAAGTTCATTAGAGAATACTATACTCGTATGTATAAATCAAATAAAATTATTACACGAACATACATTATGAATACTCATAATATAAATACTCTAAAATGCGTACACTTACGTAACATTCTCATTACAATCAAATAATGTTACTACCAAGTTTATATCTCTACCCAATTTTTGAATTATTGCCCCAAAAGTCAATAAACCCCACATTTAGATAAAAACTTCAAAATTTTTAAAAATCTAATTTGTATGTATCTAGATACTTCTTAATGCGCTGATTCCAAATTTTGAAACCGCAGGTCGATATCTCGTTTCGTTCTCGAGATATTTAGATTCAAAGTTTTGCTGAAAACTACCCATTTTTGGGTATTTACCCAAAAATGGGTCGAGATATGAACTTGGCGACACCATCATTCGATTCTACGGACAAAAATACATAAGTATAGCAATTTTCATAATTTGTGTCCAACCGGTTCATATTTTATGAACAAAAGTCTGAAAATGGCTAAAATCTGAAAAAATCCTAAGGGGTACCCCTTAGGATTTTTGCGATTTTTGGCCATTTTCAGTGATTTTGCTTAAGAGATTGTATGCGGTGTTCAAAAATTCTGAAAATTGGTGTACTTATGTAATTTTGCCCGTAGAATCGAATGGTGTTGTCGCCAAATTCATATCTCGACCCATTTTTGGGTTATTACCCAAAAATGGGCAGTTTTGACCAAAACTTTGAATCTAAATATCTCGAGAACGAAAAGAGATATCGACCTGCGGTTTCAAAATTTGGAATCAGCGCATTGAGAAGTACCTAGATACATCAAAATTAGATTTTTAAAAATTTTGAAGTTTTTATCTAAATGTAGGGTATATTGACTTTTGGGGCAATAATTCAAAAATGGATAGAGATATAAACTTGGTAGTAATATTATTTGATTGTAAAGAGAACGTTACGTAAGTGTACGCATTTTTAGAGTATTTGGACAACTGTGTGAACTTTTAGAAATAAAAGAATTGAAGTAAAAATGGATAAATACTATAAAAAGTTCATCAAAAAATATGCCACGGGGATAAATTTTTCAACAAAACAGCAAACCTAAACATACTTCGAAAGTAGTCAAATAAATTCCAAACTCTTTTCTGACCACCCCAATTTCTGGCTTTAAATCCAATAAAACATTTATGACATATCTATAATCTATTTTTGAAGGTACAATTAGAGAAAAACTTACCTATCTATGCTGATGCAGACTAAAATAAAGCTGCTTAAATACAGCCCAAACATTCTGAAGAACATTGTAATCCTACACATAGCATCCCCAGCTTTCCACTCAACTGTAGCAGCCCAGCCGATTTCTAGAGGCATCATCAGAAACGTAACCTGAAAGAAAATAACCAAACATGAGTTCTCTCTACGTATATCTCAAAGACAACTAATTAAATCAGGCCGAAAAGAGCCACAATTTATAGAGTTTCAGTATTTACTTATTTGTGTTACACGAGATAACAAAACCCATCAGAAATCGCTTATAAGAGGGTAAACACATTCGTAAGATATCGGCTTACACCAGACCTATCGATTGGAATGATGGAAGTTGAAAAATGGGAGGAGATTTTTAATATGAGCACAAGGAAATGATAGCTCTTTCAGGAAATTCTGATTTAATTTCAATCGTTTATTCAGAATAGCGGAGAGTATGATAAAATATACTTCAAAGAAATATACATTTGGAAACGATAATATCGTTAAGCTCGAGCAATCGGCGATATGATTTTAGTCTCCAGTTCGAACAATCAGCAATATTTGAAGCATACAAATTCAATGAATTCTCAATGCTATGTTACTGTTCTATGAGGAATAATTGCCAAATTGGCTCACACAATCTACCCACCCTAAATTATATATTAATTCAGTTTTGAATTTAATTTTAACCTCCCGCTACCCTTGGTAAGGGAGGTATAGGGATCTTGGTAAAAATCAGATATATATATACAGGGTGGGGCAGAATGATCTGCCTGATTTGAAGGGTTAATTGTAAGAAAACGGTTCAAGATACATAAAAAAGGTTTTTATTGCCCAAAAGTACATATAATGCCATTTTATTTTCACGTTGTTTGGAAAATGATATCGTCCAAGTGGCGGCCTTTGCGAGCACCGCACATATTGAGCCTTTCAAAAAAGTTTTCGGCTACTCTTCCCAATATATCTTGCGAAATTCCAGCGATGACGTCCTCAATCGCCTCCTTCAGAGCTTCAAGCTACAGCTTTGACATATCCCCACAGAAAAAAGTCACACGGGCTCAAATCGGAGGAGCGAGGGAGCCATGGAACATCCTCCCGGTGAGAGATCAGGCGACCGGGAAAGAGCTCTTGCAGAATTTCGCGTGATCGACGGGCAGTATGGGCCGTGGCTGAAACCAGAAGGCTTCTGTGTCGCATTCCTCGCCATACCTTCCATTTTTGGGGGAAAAAGTTCTCTATGCCACAATAGTGAGCCGAATTGACGGTAACAGAACAGTTAATTCTTCGGATTCAAAAAATAAGGCCCAATAATGCGTATAGAGGACACAGCGCACCAAACTGTTACTTTGGGGCTGTGAAGAGGTCTTTGATGCAGTATACGAGGGTTCTCAGATGCCAAATAACGAAAATTTTGTTTATTTACTGTGCCACAAAGATGTAAATGCGCTTCGTCGAAAGGCTCAATATGTGCATTACTCGCCAAGACCGCCATTTGGACGATTATCATTTTCCAAACATCGTGAAAATAAAACGGCATTATATGTATTTTTTATGTATCTTGAACCGTTTTCTTACAATTAACCCTTCAAATCAGGGAGGTCATTCTGCCCCACCCGTATATATATTAATTTTAACGAAGATTCTTTTAATAAATCTTTCAATTTCAATAATTTCTTTCATGCCGACGTGAGCCATGAAATTGATTTCTTTCTTTAATATTCGCTTCATTAAACATGAAAGAAATATTTGATCAATCATAATTTTACATTTTCAATATTATTTCAGTGAAATTATTTTGAAACGTAAAATTATAATTTTAAACTGGTACATCAATTAACCGTTTTTCTGAAATGATGTTCATGTTGTTTGAAATGATACTGTTAGCAAAACAAATAATTAAGAGAAAATTAAATTTATTTATTGAAGAAAACAAAAACAATATCATTTTATTTGTAAAAACTTTGCCACATATTTTGTTTTCAATATAGCGCAGGATTCATACAGTATTTTCAGCTATCATTAATTCTGAAACAAAATTCCTACTTCTCAAATTTCAAATTTTTTGAATCCAATGTTGTTTGGAAGATTAATACATTTCAACGTTATTTCATGTAACAATATACTGTAAGATGATCTTATTACATTTTTTCAATATAATTATTCATTACATACAAGTCCTTTTTTGAATATCCAATGACGTTAAGGCTGTAATTCAGTACACCAATCAAAATTAACTTCTGATATTTTCTTATTGACAATTTTCATTAACAATTTCAAGAATATTTGAAAACTTGATGGCGAATGGTGGAATAATACATAAATTAAATATGATTGGGTTAAATATGAAAATCGAATTAATTTCATTTATATATCGCGATATATTTGAATGAATATGTAAATTTAAATTGCAAAAATACGTTTTAAAAATTTATGGTAATATATGCACGTGTTTAATTCATCATATAAAAAAGTTTAATAATAAAGTTACAATTTTAAAATATATGGAAACTTAATTATAAAACCAATGCGTTAGTTTTTTACCTCTCACTAAGAGAGGTATTGGATTCATGCTTAAATTCTCATATCCAGATTTTACTGAATAAGCACAATAAGGTCCCTAGAATCCGATTATAACATTTCTAAAATGATGTATGTGTGTGTGTGTGTGTGTGTGGATGTGTGTATGTGTGTGTGTGTGTGTGTCTGGATGTTGTAGACACGATTCCTCAAAAACTATAAGACTTAAAAAATATTTAACTGCAGTTTCCTTAATCTGACATTCCTGGGAAGAGCTGAAAAGATTTTTGGTAATAATTGGACAACCGGAAGTAGTAGTTCCTTAGAAAAATTCTTCTAAATATAATTTTTTGGGAGTTTTTTTTATTAAATTTTGAAGAACATAAAATTCTCCATCTAATACACTTAAAATTTTTATTATATCTTGTATAGATTTAGAGATAAAGATAATTTATAGAGTAAACTAATTGCAGAGGCTAAGGCACCAACGAAAACAGTTGACAAACTCCAATGATTACAAAATAGTTTGTAAATGACACATGTCATTGTCAAATATCAACAGTTCTAGTGACATTCTCATAACTTTTTCTGGGAAGTATATTTAATTTTTCTTATTGTTTTATTAATTAAATATTTGAAATTATAGGTAAAATTGTGGTAAAATGCATATATCCATCAGAAATACCGCCAATCTGGTTAATGAATTGGAACAATCTCTGACATTTAGAAACTTCGTCATACAATGAAAAATAGATATAATTAGAATTATATGTGTGCAGAAAACGTGTTACATACAATAAAAAACAATATTTGGGTAAAGTTCTGTATTTTTTTTTGTTATAAAACGACGGTTCGATAGCGAAGTGCAATACAATACTTATATAGCCTTATATGGAAATGGCGAGAGGTATTGTGCTAGCCACAACAGATTTTTATATATTTGCATTATTACTTAAGAGGGAAATAAATTATTAAAACTGGAAAATTATTAAACATGATATATATATTTATCTGAATTTACCTTACAAGAGGTAAATATAAAGTATTACTATTTCTAAAAAGTAGAGTAATCATTATAAACTGCACTATTATATTGAAAAATGTTATCCCTTATATTTCATTCGACAACATCGTTATAACTCATCTTTTGTAATTTTATTTTCGCTTGTATCTGGATAAATTATTACGGTAATGATGTTATACGATTGTTGTTCTAAAAATCGCTTGATACTTAGCTAATAAACTACATAGCTTATGTTATGATATAAGGGCATGATATCCAGGAAAGATAGAATATATCATTGTAGATTACTACATAGGTAAATCACATTTTCACAGTGATATAAACAACAGTTTCATAGAACTTGCTGCTTCGCTATAGCGTGAACGAGAGAATGTCCAGAGAAGGTGTGTTCTTGCCGTCCTAGTTAATACCAGAGATGCATAGCATCTAACTTAGTAAATTATATAATTACCAAATTTGACGATGTATATATGAATTTATTACCTCTTGCTAAAACTCTTTTATCCAAATTTTAGTGAATAAGTACGTTTTAAGGGAACTAGAATTCGATTTTAATATTTTTGCAATGATGTCTGTGTGTGTGGATTTGTAGGTATATGTCTGGATGTTGGAGGGACTTTAATATGTTATATTATCGATATAATAATTAAAATTTTGTTAAATTATTATGCTCATATTTTATACTATGTTATTCTACTTTCATTTTAAGCTCTTTTACAGCTAAAGCTTAGCTTATCCTTATCCCTACATGATGTATTGCGAAAGCTGCCAGCTTGTATTAGACCTTCCGGTAACAGAATGCTTGCCTTAATTTCAATATTAAATTTAAGTAAATTTACAATTTTAATTTTATTGAAACGAAATTGAATTTTGGGGATCAAAACGCCGATAGCACTAGGCTTGAAAACAATTTCGGGATTTACAATCCTTATGGGTTTACATACGAGCCCAAACACATATTAGTTTGACCGGTTAAAATTTTCAACAAACATATTATAAAACCTAGGCAAATGATGAGAAATTGCTAAAAATTTCTTTCAACCAGTTTACAACAGATTTTAAGCTTAAAACACTTATACTCGGTTTCACCAACATCAAATAAATCTTCGAATAGCTTATTCGTCGAAATAGTGAAAAATATCGCATCAAAATATGATAGCTAGAATAAATACTGTCATTTGCATTATGGTTTTAATGCTATATTTTTCTCTTTTTCAATGAATAAGCTATTCGAAGATTTATTTGATGTTGGTGAAACAGGTCATGAATAATGAATATGTTTCATACTGAGTTACATCGTCTTTGTTACTAGCTTTAATTCTAGTAGGCATTGTATTCCTAAGCCTGCACAAAAGTAAAGGGTCTCAGTAGAAGCTAAATCTGGACTAGAAGATGACCCTTAAAATACCGGTCGAATTATTATCACGTCATTTGGCCCACAGTGGTAAGTCTATATTTAAAGTAGCCGAAAGAATTTTGTACAAATTTCTTACCATTTTTGTAGATATGTGTGTGTGTGTGTGTGTGTGTGTGTGTGTGTGTATTTAAAACTGGGGGACATGACAACCTCTAATTCCTGAAGCTAACATAAAAATATTAAACTAAACTATTATGCTTCAAAGTTCTTAAAAAAATTGCATATAATAACAGAACGCTTTATTCGATTTGGATGAAATTTGGTATGACAGCTCACATGGTTATCTTTTAAGATGATACTTGTTATTATTAGTGAACCACTAGTGTATGAAACTTAGGTGTCCCAACATTGATTAGACTGTAACTTTTTAATGGCCACGCAGATAACTTATTTTTTTTCAGAAAGATACATTTAGTAGTGTGTAGTTTGTGAAATCTGTTACGGTTTACACAGAAAAATATAAAACCTAAGTGACTGATTTAATCTAGCAGTCTATCCAAAAAACTAATTTTTAATTTAGCCTCAGGAATCTGTGGTTAAGCCATGTCTCTCTATTTTAGAGACACTATATATATATATATATATATATATATATATATATATATATATATATATATATATATATCCCGTCTCTAGTTTAATATAAATGACCCACGTTCCAATTTGATGCAACAATGTAGAACTCCCGTCTTGTTCTGAAAGCAATTGCGAGTACAGAAAGACTGCAGCACATTTGGAAATCAGGAGTTCCTTACTAAAATGTCAAATTCGATAGATGACTTCCTATGAGAAAACCAATACATTTCCCACGCTTAACTGGCCATGTGTTAGTAACAACGAAATTTATTATTATAATAGATTACTGAAACTATCAATGCAGACAATATTTGTGCGACCATTATGATGAAATATAACTTTTTATATTTTTGTATTAATGGTCATAATGTTATCGTAGAAATTCGCTATATTGTTTGTTGAACAATTCAATGAAATTGAAAGCATTACAGATGTTACATCTCTTTTAAATATACAAAATATGTTTATGTAAGCCTACAAACAAACAATTTAAATGCTTATGTATTTACATTCGATTCCAGGAAAACTTTTTCCATTTTAACCATTGTTTATTTCAACAAAGGAAATTTAGTAGGTTCAAATTTTATCTGTAATGTAGGTACTCCTAAATATAAATTAAACATCAAAAGGTAACAGCAGAATTAAAGACTGAAACATATAAAATTTCAGCTTTACGAGTTAGCGACAAAAACTACCCAAAATCATTGTCTAGAAAGCGCTAAGCCGGTAATCGGAGAATGCGACTTTTTCGTTCGCCGGATTTTGAATTGTCGTGTTCTGAGCAACTTGAAAATTCTGCGTTCAATTAAGGAAACAGAATCACAGAAACAACGCACAAAGCAAAGGCAACTAGATTTTGGAAACAATTGCGATTTCCCATGTATTTTAAATGGGGGAATTAAAAAACTAGTGGGCATTGACTAAAACTGTTACGGAATAATATTCCGAAACAGTATGACAGAATATATACATTCTGTAACAGTTTTCAGTTACAAAATGTGTAAATCCCACAGTAGTGTTAGAGAAAATGGTTTTCAGGATTGTTTTGAACAGTGTACGAAAGGTAGAACAAGTGTTTAAATGTAGCACCATCGTGCTTTAAAGGAAATTATTGTAAAAATGTTGTACTTTTTTTTCAATAAAATTTTATTGACCAATTCTGGGAACATTTTGACGATACCTCGTATTTCAAGGCCTGAATTGCTGAATTTCTAAACGAAGTCACAGCTGTGCATGTGAATAAGAACTGAACGCTGAATTTAACGAATACTGAAAAGATGTGAAATATAAAATGTAATTTGACGTTTAATGATACACTTGTACTCATATGCGAGTATGGCAAAGAGTTCTGAAGATTTTAAAATGCTTGTATTCCTGCAAATATGAATATCATGACGCAGAGAAAAACTAAATAAACATATCATCATAGGTGTATATATTTTACCTTCCGTCACCTTTAGGTAAAGATAATGGTTGGTAGTACAAGCCTTGTTTTAACTAAAACAATGGTTTAATAAATGTCAAATTCAAATTTAAATATTTAGTTTCACCTGTATGTTTAAAGAACGATTTTTTAAAAAGTATTTGTTTGAATACAAACTATGTGCTTTAAAATCATATTTTCATAAACAGCGTTTTAGTTAAAACAAGGCTTGTGCTATCAGCCATTGTTTTTGGTCAAAAAATTCGGTGGTGAGTTTTTTATGAATAAACACGTGCGTGTGTGTGTGTGTGTGTGTGTGTGGGTGTGTGTGTGTGACAAATTTTTCTTCTCCAATAACTCCAATACTATGTACAATATTATTCTAAAAATTATAATTCTTTCGTATTCCTCTTCTTTACAGTCATATGAAGAGCTGATTAGATTTTGGTTATAAGTGGTCCACCGGAAGTTTTCTTATTTGAAGTTCTTAACAGTTTTTCTTGAAAAAACGCAATAAATATCATTATTTGACATTTTAGGTGCTTATCAATATGAAAGAATATCTTACTGTCTGTATGGTTTGATTATACATTTCCTTCATATTTTAATTGACAGATGTCAGTGTCAAGTACAAATTATTTAGTTTATCTTCGTGTTATAATTTTTTGGATTTATAGAATCTTCTCCAAGGAACTTTCGGTATGGAATTTGTAGAAAATAATATAAGTTCGTGCTTCAATTTTACTGGACACAAAGAATCTTTTCCAAGGAACTTTTACACAAAACACATGGAATTGCGAATGGCAATGTGCTGGCCACATCAGATTTTTGTTAATGAATTCAAATAGGTATAATATGGATGAATTTATATTAAACTACATTAACAAGCATATGTCCTGTAAAGTATTGGAATTTATGAATTTGCCTAGAATAATAGAATTCATCAATTATGAATAATTAACTATTATTATTATTACTACTATATTAAACTATTTAATATCTATATAACGATAAATTTATATTCACTTATTCATATACGAATATATTAGTCTCATATTAAAAAGAATAATCTGTCCAAATCGATAAAACATTCTGTAACTTTTTATTTGCGACACGTGTAAATTAGTTTTTTCATCGTTTTATTTTCATTTACATTGAAAGCTCAGTCATCTTTGAGTAATTTAATTTCCCGCATTTTATTTTTAATTCAGTTGATTACTTTACTGGTATGCAATTTAAATTTATAGCTTCATGGTTTTAAATTCAAAAAATGAACTGCATATTAAAATATTTCATCTAGCTTTAAAGACTATTTGTTACTTTTTTCCAGAAAACATTCCGGATATATTGTAACATTTATTTTTCTGGAAACAGTTCCAAAATACGGAAATAAAATAAATAAAGAAAGGGGTATTAATATAAATATTTTGTTTAAAAGGGTAAATTTATTTTACGAGTACACCACTTTTACAAAAGTATAGGTGAAGATTTATATTTTGTAGCAATATACAATAATATAATTACAAGTATTGCGCATGACTAGTTTCGTCTCATTTAGTTGTTACGTGTATCAGGTGACGCTTGTCATTGTCAATTTGTTTATGAGTTTTAAAAAGTTTTCAAGTGTTTTTATTTGTACTAAAGTATTTTTATACATTTTAAATTATTGTTAATGGTGTTGTAGTGTAAGTATAATAAGTATTCAATAGTTTTTAATTTTTATGTAGTATTTATTTATAACATTTGTTTATGTATAAGGTTATATTTTCCATCATTCATAATTCATCCATTTTACTTTACACTAATCTATATTTAACCACCATGTAATATTACAAATATCGTGCAAGTTACATGCTGTAATCAACCCTTGGTGTATATCTGTCTAGCAATTTACAAAGTTGAAATTGCACACGACTAATGTAACATCCATTTGTGCAAAACTTGCATATGATAGTTTGATATGAATTTCTAGTATTATCGTTTACTAAGCATCCTTGTTTGTTTACAGATCTCTATTCGTACTGCAAGCTGATCAGATGATTACAAACATCAAACAGTAAGTGGAGTTTTGTTATATTAATAATAAATATGGTATTTAGAGTAGAATTTGATGATGCCGCAAGTAATCCTTTAAGTTTAGTGATGTACAATAAGATTAATCTAACGGAATTAATGCTAGTATTCAATTGACATGAATTATTCATCACTTGAAGACTAGATTCTGATTAAATACCAAGGTTTCGATCAATAGACGTACAATACCAAGTGGTACAATCGTATAAGTTTCTTAAATTGAAATCAAGTTGCCTCACATAAGTTTTGGGGAAAAATAGGAATGGGCGATACTGGGGTTTAAAGAAATCATTTCTAGGTACATAGCTTAAGCTTTAACGTACATAATGGATATAAAGCTAGAGCTTTTGGCGAGTTTCAAAATTTATTTTGCGTACCTTTTGAAAAATCTTTCTCCTTAATGAGACAATTTTACATTAAAAAAAAAAGTATTTTAAATGAAAGTTTATGCAACACTTTTCACAGGAACAAAAAAATCTAATGTGGCCAACACAAAACTTCCACCTAGTTAATTTTTATTAATTTAAATACCTATCTACGTATTTACTAATGCTGCAAAACTATACCACCGTGAGTATTTTTTAACGTGAAACATTGGGTTTGTCATATCCAAAGTTACGACTTGACATTTAATTGACAGCAATGTATTTGCCAGTTCCATTTAAAATTTGACATTTGATAAGACGTCAATAGAGATTAATTTTGTTTAAATAATTATACATGCATTCTAAATTAAAATTAGTTGTAGAAAAAATATAGTGTGCACTTTGTGCCCGAGTGGTTTTCTGACTCGGCTAAATTTACAATATTTAAATATAATACTTATGTCAAATTCACTCCCCATGTGTCATTTTAAATGAGACAGACAAATACAGTGCTGTCAATCAAATGTCAAATCATAACTTATAGGAAAATTCAACGGATATCTGTCATATTGACAAGATATCATTAGAAGTTAATTTTGTTTAAATAATTATACCTGTTTTCTAAAAAATAAATTTAGATGTAGAAAAAATACTGTGTGCACCTTGTGCCCGAAATATATTTAGTGCTCTCGAGTGGTTTTTTGACTCCGCTAAATTTCTTACAATATTTAAATATAATACTTCTTTCAGATTCGTTCCCTATTGCTGTCAATCATATATCACGTCGTAACCATGGATATTAAAAAAGCCAATGTTTTATTTACTGTTTTCTTTTTAAAATGTCACAATTATTAATTTGAAGTGATTAGTTTTTTGACAGTGATATTTACCTGTCAGTTCAAACATTTGAAATATGAACTGTGTAATGGAATTGTGTTTATCTTAGGCTTCGGGATTTATAAAAAAGAAATAAATAGTAAAACAAAGAGACGTACCCATATCTACCTAACCAAAATATTTGATATACCGTGGTAATATGCAGCTAAACAGATTCTGATTGGTCAAAAGCCGTGTGGAATGATTTCAAACGGTTTGTTGGAATGATATTGAATCCAACATAATTTTAGTTGTGGAATGTGTAGTTTCCAAAATAGTGTTGGAGAAAAATCTTACCAGTAAATCAGCGATGGCTAGATGCATGAGCATCAAATTAATCCTACTCGGGCTTTTTCTTCTTCTTCTAAGGATGATCACCAGGACAGTAATATTACCGACCGCTGATATAAACATCAGGATACTGTAGGCTACGATGCTCAATAAATGTCCATCATTGAATCGCATATCAATCGGCAGAACACTGCCATTGGTCTGCGACCAATTGAACAGACGCCTATGGTCCTGAATTTCTTGAACGCTGTTCATGATTTGGTAGTAGCGTCTGCAAGAAAATAAACAGTGTTAGTAAAGTTTCAGAAGTAGACTTGAACTTAGTTTAGTCACAGTTTAAGATTTGGGGGTTAATTTGTAAGTGCTGGTACACACTACAGCTGTTAAGACGAAAAAATATTAGATGCAACTTTAAAATATAGAATTGTATTCAGATTGCTGGTGGCGTCTGCAAGAAAATAAATAGTGTATAAAGTTTCAGATGTAGACTTAAACGTAGTTTAGTCACAGTTTAAGGTTTGGGGGTTAATTTACAAGCGCTTGTACATACTACAGCTGTTAAAATGAAAAAATATTAGATGCAACTTTAAAATATAGAATGGTATTCATATTGCTAGTAGCGTCTGCAAGAAAATAAACAGTAAAGTTTCAGAGGTAGATTTAAACTTAATTTAGTCACAGTTTAAGGTTTGGAGGTTAATTTATAAGTGCTTGTACATACTACAGCTGTTAAGACGAAAAAATATTAGATGCAACTTTAAAATATAGAATGGTATTCAGATTGCTAGTGCCGTCTGCAAGAAAATAAACAGTGTTAGTAAAGTTTCAGATGTAGACTTAAACTTAGTTTAGTCACAGTTTAAGGTTTGGGAGTTAATTTATAAGTGCTTGTGCACACTACAGCTGTTTAGACGAAAAAATATTAGATGCAACTTTAAAATATAGAATGGTATTCAGATTTCTAGTGGCGTCTGCAAGAAAATAAACAGTGTTAGTAAAGTTTCAGATTTTTTTTTTTTATTTTATTTTTATTTAGAAAGAAAGGCCGTACAACAGGTTAAGGCCCAATAAAAGTACAGCACAGTTAACAATATACATAAAGAATAGAAGTTACTAGCTAGACATTATAATAATAGATAATGAAAAGTGCAAACTAAGGATCAGACAAAGAATGCGACAAAACATATTTTAGAAATGATTTAAACTTAAATAGTGAACAATTAAAAATATCTGGAACATTATAGCTAAGAATCATGTTATTGAAAGAACACATTAATCGATTTACTGTAGAAAACATAGCAGCATTGGTTTTATATTTTTTAGAAGAGAACGTTTCAAGAGAACGAGTAGAATAGGAAGGCACACGCAGAGATATTTTACTTAAAAGGAAGGGACTATCTATATAATTATTTATGATTTTGTATAAAAATGTCAAATCCAACACTTCTCTACGTTTTTGTAAAGTGACGAAACTGACCGAATTATAAGGGAATTTCCAATTTAAAGCTGAAATAAATTTCCGTTGGATACCTTCAATTCTCTTAATATATATTTGGTAATGAGGAGACCAACAAACGACACCAAATTCCAATTGTGAACGCACAAGTGAATAATATAGTTGAACGAGAGTGTTATAGTTCTTGAAAAGTGCTCCAACTCTTAATATAAATCCAAGCATTTTATATGCTTTCTTTACAACAGTGTCAATGTGAATGTCATATATGAGTTTACTGTATAATATTATTCCAAGATCTCTTACATGAGATACACGATTGATTACATTTCCACTGATATTGTATTGAAATTCAAATGTAGACTTAAACTTAGTTTAGTCACAGTTTAAGGTTTGGGGGTTAATTTATAAGTGCTTGTACACACTACAGCAGTTAAAACAAAGAAATATTAGATGCAACTTTAAAATATAGAATGGTATTCAGATTTTTTCGAATTTAATACATACTTTGCAATTAAGTACATCATACGTTATTCCTTTTGTGAAATTATTACTTCATTCACAGAATGAAATGTTTGTCTTTGTGTTTGATAATTCGTTTAATTACAAAACCTTTGAAAAGAGCAATAAATTGCGGTAGAATTAAAACATGGCGGACTTAAAATTGGTAATTATCCTCGCCATTACGTTCAATTTCAAAATTCCTTCAGCCGTTTTTGTTATTAATTGGTGAAATTATGAATTGAAGCATTAAAATTATTGATTATAATGTAACAGGTATTTACGTATAGAGGGTCGGAAGAATAGGTTTATGCAAAAAGCCCGGCGGGTGTAATGTTCAACTTTCCGCCCTGGCAACTAAGATGTAAACAAACAATTTTAATGGAGTTGTGCGTAAAATTAATAATTTCTCCATTGGTGAATAATTATTAAGTTTGCCATTGAAAATGCCAAATATATTCATGAGAACTTTATTTACAATATGGGTTGTTTATATTGAAAGGCTCTATAAATTACAATATTTATGCCATAAATATTGTAAAGTCAAATATTTAGCAATTTATATATTAGTTTATTCTACCGCATAGTTTGTTTTAACTTTGCAACTCAATGTTATATTTTCCAAACTAACTTTTACATGGTGAATATAAAATAATTTGTAGTTACTAACTACTGTATGAAATTTAATTATAGTAAATTTAAAATTAATAATATTGGACTATAACTTTTAAACAACTGTATTAAAATTTATGTATCTAAATTCGACCTTTCAATATAGAAAGCGTTATAAAGGTATTAAAATTAAATGGACCATTACTCGTTAAAATAATTACAATTTAATCCTACATTATACACTTGAGAAAAATAATTCAGGGATAATGTACGTTCAGTAAATTACAGAATACACCTACACCTACACAAGTCTGGGAGGTTATTAAAAAAATTACAGATACTCCTCAAAGTAGTAGTAAATAATTAAAAAATCTGTTGTGGGCGGAACAAGACCTCTCGCCATTTCCATATTAAGCTATATAAGTACATAATGTATTTAAAATTTCTGACGCACATAAAAAATTCTAATTACATGAATTATTTATATATTTTTATATTTTTTAATTCATTTTATAAATAAGTTTCCTCCTACTCTTCTAAATGTTCAAAATTCTTCAAATTCATTAACAAGATTGGCGGTATTTCTGATAGGTATTTGTAATATACCTATGTATCTATAATTTTAAATATTTAATTAAAAATAAAATAAATATTAAATGTACTTCCCAGAAAAAGCCTTAAGGAATCGGATTATTTTATACAGGGTGTTATGTAAGTAAGTAATCAACGCTTAACCCATGGCAGAACTGACCCCAAAGATAGTAAATCTGGCAATAATTTTTGTTTAACATACTTTCTACAAGAACTAGAGGCCTTTAAAACTGACCAATCACGTCATAGTTCAAAACTTTATAGAAAAGTAAAAATCAATGTGTTCTCTGAAAAAAATATTGATTGTCAATCTGACGTTAAATGTTTTTTTGCATAGACGTGCAATTTATATTGTTTTTTTGATATTCTCAAAATACCATTTACCTTCACCAACCAAGAGTATGCAGACATCCATATGATTTATAGCGATTACAAAATAGTCGTGCTGTTGTAAAACGGTACAGAGAGTTATTTCCAAATAGACGTCAATGATTTTACGTCATTTGTGACAGGTATCACATTTTTTCCAGAGAACACATTGAGTTATACTTTTTTATAAAATTTTGAACTATGACGTGATTGGTCAGTTTTAAAGGCCTCTAGTTCTTGTAGGAAGTATGTTAAACAAAAATTATTGCCAGATTTACTATCTTTGGGGTCAATTCTACTATGGGTTAAGCGTCGAACACTTACTTATATAACACCCTGTATATGTATTTCTCTATATCTACTCTATAGGAAATATAATAAAAATGTTAAATATATCGAATAGTAAATTTCATATTCTTTAATTTTTGTAATAACATAAATTTCCAAAAAATAATATTTAGAAAACTACTAATTCCGGTTGTCCATTTGTTACCCAAACTTTTTGAGCTCTTCCCATTAATGTCAGATTAAGGAATACGTAGAAACACACACATACACAGAGATAGAGAGATTATAAAAATATATTAAAATCGGATTCTCAGAAAATGCGATTAGCGGTATTAGCGCGAGGTAAAAAAGAATCTGTACATCTCCGATTCTACAAATTAAAGAAAATCAATATATTTTAAAGATTTTCTGTGCAAGATGTGCTACTAACTTTTGATTATTTAAACTAAATTCACAATTTTTCATCTGTGAATGAACGAAAGGAAATGATTTCCCCAGAAAATGAGACCCCATTAATCCTACAACACGTACAACAAAGAAAGCAATCCGTTTCGAAGACTTCAAGATAATTACTCACTCCTAAGTGCTAAATGTCAAATAAACCTGGGGAAAAATTAACTCAGGATCCATACTCGAGAAAACATTTATTTACATACTGAAAATCTTTACGACTTACACGAAATGTAAACAAACATTACATCAAGTTAAGTTTGGAGAAGATTCGATTTAGAATCTGATGAAGTATTTTTAGTATTGGTATTTAAAGATAAAAATATTCCGTGTTATTGTTTACAGAATTAATAGTTAACCTTTTAAGGTCATCGAGTCACTGCAAATAGTTTATATTTCTATATCATATTTTATTAGAGGAAATTTTATCACAAACAAATCCGAGGCTAAGCTACTGCATTGCACATATTGTTTTGTGTACGATCCTTCTCAAAATAAACAATAAATAATCCTTTTATTCAGGAGATTATCCTGTCAGATATTTTGTTGGCAACAGTGAATCTTTGGGCGGTATGCTGACGAACTTATCTGATGTATATTATACTCTCGGTGGATTCGAACCCACGATTCTTCGTATAAAAAGTAAAGAAGCTATTGTCCTAAGAAGTATTATTGAAAAGCAAATATTGCCATGGTAATCACATTTTCTTTTGCACGTTTCGTAACCGTTGCTTTCTTATAGTGTTAGCCATGGCACAGAAATAAAATCTCAAACTTTATAACATTTTACCTGTCAGAAATTATAAAATATAGTTTTCATCAAAATAATACTACTCAATAAATTGTATCTTCTTTTATTGCAAAAAAATGTAATTAATAAATGTAGGTCAATTCTTTTGATGCAGGCCTCGTATGTATATATATATATATATATATATATATATATATATATATATATATATATACAGGTGTCCCATTTAAGGTACGAATGCATTGGTATCTCGAGAACGGTAAGAGCTACGAGGTTGCTTAAGTTAGACAAAAGTTGCCCCATTAGGAGGCCATTTTAATGGTGTTTTGTTATTTGCGAAAAAATGCATAGGTCACTAGATACAGGTAAAAATGTAAATTTAGCGATTTTCTTTTTTTGCTTATAACTTTGTTATAAAAATAATACGAGATTCTGGTTTGCACTTTCTTAAGGCACTTTTGTATGGTGAATTTGCAGAAATTCTCAAATTTTATTTATATCTAACCATTTACGAGTTACTAATAGCAACTTTTATTTTTCATATGGAGGTCATATTAAGCTATGGCATTTTTAAATAGAGATTTTTTTTAGCTTTACAATGATATAAAACAATAATAATTTATTTTATAATTAACAGAAAAATTAACAAAAATTGTTATTTATCTAAAATTAAATTGAAAAAAGTAAATCGAAAGCTGCTATGGAAACAACGAACAACGAAAAAGTGCAACAATTGAATTTCTGAATTTTACTTGACAATAGTAGATTATTACGAGTAATAAACGAACTTTGACAACTCAACATATCATATTTTTCCCAACGAGAAAAATTCATTTTTTAAATATGCATCTCAATAAGTAATATCCTCGTATCAAGTTTCAAAATTTTAGTGCAACTAATATTAGACTTATTCATGAAAGTATGTAACAAAAAGATTCCGGACATACCTTCATATGACATTTTTTGCTCAAAATTAGCTCAGGAATATGCTATTAGTTTTTTACACTAGTCCTGATACACCCTGTATATATATATATATCTATATGTATGTATGAGTAGTGTGTTCTTTGAAATTTCTAAAAGTACATCCTACGAATCATTAAATACACGATCGCCCCCATTCGAAACCAATCGATTCGTCTCCTCATTATCAGCTTACGACCACGACAGTTAAGCTACGCGAACAAATATCACAATTCGTCTTCTACAGTTCATCCTGACGGCAATCTCGTTGAACTGTAACCTGTAGGAAATGTTTTGCAAGGTTTCTTACTGTCCCAGCTGCTAAAGAACCCCACTTGTAGCAATTAATTACTACGGAACTACAGAAGATTGTACGGAGCACCAGATGTGTTATCCATTAGCTCTAGCGGCCAAGAATAAAATATGAAATATAAAATAGTTGATACAGTCTTTTATTACCTCTCGTTAAAGCTATGTCTAGTGTTGTAATTTTAACACCCTAATATCTAAATCCTAAATTTATATGTCCTATATATAGTGATTATTTGGATTTTACGAATTAGATTTTAGGGTTTTGCAGGAGCACACTATGCCTTGTAGTTGACGCGCACTAATTAAACAAATCTTGTTCCTTGTTATAATTTATACAAAACGTCAAATTTACTGTCAAAGAATAGCTTCTTAGCTTCTATTTTATGAAATATAATATTAACATTTATTGTCAGGTATCAAATTGAATCGAATTGTATAATTCATTTTTGTTGTTCTAAAGTGTTGCCATACAAACCAATGAATGTCATTAGTGTCCCACTCGGAGTTGTATTTATGAGAAGAAGACCTAAATCTTAAAATCTAAATGTCAAAATGCGACATCGGACAGTCTTAGAGAAGTTTTGGATTCATGTTAGAAATCACATATTCTAATTTTAGTGAATAAACACGTTTTAAGAATCCGATTTTAACATTTTTACAATGATGTCTGTGTGCATGTGTATGTATGTATCTGTGTGTGTGTGTGCGTGTGTGTGTGTATGCGTAATTGACAGATAGGTAAATGTTAGTGTCAAACATACAGAAACATTACTGAAGGCTATTTCTGAGAAGTACATTTAACATTTCTTATTTTATTATTAATTAAATATTTAAAATTATGGATACTTATATTACAAATACGCATTATAAATACCGCCAATCTCGTCAATGAATTTGAAGAATCTCGAAGATTTAAAAGAATAATAGGATACTTATTTATAGAATGAATTAAAAAATATAAAAATATATTAATAATAGATGTAATTAGAATTATTGCGTATGCACCAGAAATATGAAAATCAATAGGTATGTACTTATATAACCTAATATGGAAATGGCAAGAGGTCTTGTGCTGGCCACAACAGATTTTATTTATTTATTTATTTATTGATAATGAAAATTCCATTCGCAACGTTATAAAGGATTAACATTTTCCTGTCCTTTTTGTCATTGTAATGTCAAGAACGAAAGAAATTAAACATTTTTTCAAATTTCATTTAAATTTTTAAAATACTTTAGTCAGTAATTAAACTGCATGTTAACATCCTTTGTCATGTGAATGCCTCAGGAGTACTCAGAAAAAGAAACAGATTTTTTGTAGAGTAATAAATTTCTCAACCTCTTAGGAAAATTTATGGTATGCTTTTAGTGACAAAACAAAAAGTTTTGAAAGCTGTAGGTAACTTTCAAATAATATAAATATCATATTTGTTACTTATTTTCAGGGTTCGTAATAAATAGGCATTTTAATTAAAATCAAATTTAAATTTTTTCAACTATTGACGTTTCTATGGTGATGATGCTACACAAAAACGTTAAAATTTAAATAAAATTATAAATAAGACTTTATGGTTGGTGTTCATAAAACATCAGCTCTCATTTAATATATTTATAATTAACAAGCAATAATAACAGCTTCATACCTTTTAAAGCACAGTTCGCAATCATATATGCGAACCTTTGTCATAAGAGAGCTTTGTAAAATTATATTTAAATTGAAATCTTTTTGCCAGATCGTAAATAGACAGCTCAAATGATAGATTTTATGTATGTGCTTATTTTTGTATAAAATACTTAACATTTGCAAATCCTTGTGTTTTTGTCTTATGTTTCATTTTATTTTCGATAGCTGTGAACACTTTCATAAGAATCTATTGTTTATATCGTTATTTTTATTTTTTGTATAATTTTATTTTTATATTCGGAGTTGTGAATGAGACTTAATAACTAAAAAGTTTTAAATTGCAACGAATATTCAAATAGTTTCAGAGATGAAATAAATTCTTTACAATTAAAATTATCAACTTCAAATCTTAATTCCTTCAATGAGCTATTTAATAAATTACAATATCTTTTAAATGGTTTGAAATTAAAATTCGGAATAAAATTTCTATTATATTCCAAATTAATTGCCGTAGCGTAAGATGAAGTTAAAATTAAACGACAACCAAATTATCGTTTAAGTTAATAGCGGAAATTTAGTTGAATAATTATACACTTTTTACTTCCCTTTATCCTTGGTAAGGGAGGTATAAGGATCGTGCTAAAAATTGCATATCGAGATTTAATAAACGACCACGTTTTAAGGACCCTAGAATTGAATTTTTACGATGATGTCTGTATGTGTGTATATATATAGATTTTGTCTACGCTCTCTCTGAAATATTATCTTGTATTTCAACCCTATTCTAATATAGAAAGAAACCATTAGTTTTTGGTGTAAATCGAAGAACAGGATATGGTACTTTACTTGAAGTACATCATGGTTTTTCTTCAAAAAATACCATTAAATGTCATTTCTTAGCATTTTATGTTATTATAAAAATTAAAAATTATTGAATTTTCTACAGGTATACATTAATACTTTTTCTATATATTAATTTAAAAAATAATCTTTTTTATAAGTCTTGGAGCTTATATGATTTAAAGATTCGTTTGTTACACAGTTCATATTTCAAATCTAACTGACAGATAAATGTCACTGTCAAAAAACTAATCATTTTTAATTAGTAATAGTGACATTTTAAAAAGGAAATAGTAAATAAAGCAATAGTTACATGCAAAGAACTTTAATATAGTTTTGCAGCATTAGTAGTTATGTATTTAAATTAATAAAAATTAAATAGCGGGAGGTATTGTGTTGGCCACATCAGATTAACAAAAATTCTCAAACCTTGTATAACAAGTGTTATTCTGAGTTCTCTATTGTTTGTAATACAGACTGAATCGTATATTAAATTACAGAGGACCAACACAGAAACATAATTGAATCTACATATTAAATATTCTATTTATTATTTACGATATTGATTGGTAATATTCCCTTGCTAAATAAATAAAGATTTCAAAATAGGAATATTACTCCCAAAAATAGTAAACATGATATACGAATTCGTGTTTCCTGATAATCTATTTCAATGTAGAAAAGTTTTGCACCACAGGAGTGAGAATTCTATTAAAAGTTGTGCAGAATTAATCTCTAACAATGTTCTACAATATTGATTGACAATAGAAACTTATAATAGGTAACGCAATTTCAAACTAATTATCTATAAATTGCTCGCGAGTACTAAATAAGGAATACACTGTTTATAAAGTTAGCCATAGATTAATGATTGTCAATACATATTAACAAAAAATCGAAAATGCGTTTTTGAAAATAAAATTTTCGATAAAACAATATATCATAATAATCATTTGAAACTAATTATTTATGTATTTTGACGTGCATTTTTTTAAGGATGATTTATAATTAATTTAACGTTACAACAATAGTGCAGATTAATTTCACATCTATTACAGATAACAATATACTCCTAGATTTATCTAGGCGAGAAAAACCAAATATTATATCCATCAGACAAACAGTAAACACATATTTTTTATCTAGGAAATAATCAGTTCACATGTGTTACTCAATTCGACTACATATAAAATCCATTTGTAATACTTGAAAAATTTTGTTTTTTTTTTAATATTGGACCATGTTCCAAAGAGATACGAATATTATGTATGAGTTTATGAAAGATTAATATAATGAATTGAATTGTTTTAAATAATTTGCAAATTGACAAATTGTCATAATGTGGGTATGTTCTATTTTCATTACATCTTTGTAATAATAAACAAGATCGTATCATATAATCATAGTTATAATTAATCCGTACTCGCTTCATATGCTGGGTTGACAGGGTACCATATATCATTGTAATTACAGTGTCCTAGAATATAACCCTTATACTAAATCTTGATTCTATGCTCAATCTTTCATATAAGTAGAGCAAATTCAAATACAACTACTTACATTTAACTTAAAATTAACGATTTGGTCCTAAAATTTTAAAATTTTGCTAATTCTTGTGTTAAGATTATTCAAACATTGACATATCTCAAGAAATATAATGGCTTCATTAAACGAAAAAGTCCCTACTTTTTGCAAAAGTTCAAAATATGTAAAACTACTTAGGGCTGGTTTCATTTACGAATTTAAAATTTATAATTTTGATTTACAAATTTCAAATTCGACCAATCACAAGAGAGAACTATTAAACATGGCGGTATAACTTTGCTTCATCCATCAGCTGTCTTTTCTGTTTGTGAGTTGTTGACATTTTAAAGATGGAGCCAAAGGAACAAATTGATATTTTGGTTTTGTATTCGCGAACATCGTAATTTGGACGACAAAAATTAATTGTACGAAAATTGTACTCATACGAATATATTTGAAGAATTGTTCGTGATCTTGTTGTTTCGCTTTCAGAAACAAACTATAATACTGCCCGTTAACAAATCAATGTATGGACCTTACAAACCATCTATGTTTTTTTAAGTTTGTGTTTATTTTAATTCTTTATTATACAAATCAACAGTAGTAAAAAACATTCCCGATATTATCAATAAGTCATCTAGTTTATTAGCGTGTCAAATTCATGGTTATGATAATAAAATTGTAACCTAAAATCTAAACTGACAACTGGTGAAACTTCAAATGACAAACAATGACAGTCACGTGAGATATATTGGTCAGATCCAGAATTTCAAAATTGAACGTAAACCAGAGAGAAAATAATTGTAAATTTTAAATCAAAATTTGCAAATGTAAATTTATTATAAACCAGCCCTTATGCCGGACGGAAGTACAAAAATTTGAAATGGGATTTAAAAAGGACGTTTTAAAAATGTATAATAATTAAATTTACATCTACTTCTTTTGGGGTATTTTTCGTGTCATCAAACATTCATTAACAAATAACTTGAAAAATAAAAACTAAAAATATCTAATGTCATCACACTTCGTTTATTTATATTTTCGTAGATCTAATTCATTATATTATCTTTGGAGTTGATCCAAATATCACTTTGTTTTCTAGCTCTTAGTCCACAAATTACAGTGGTTTTCGTGACGCTACTTTCGTAAATTTCAATATAATGGAAAAATCTGAATTTTTTGTGTTGATAAAACATTGCTTTTTAATGGGAAAAAATACCGTTCAAATAAAGCAATGGCTTGATAAGTGTTATTCGGACTATGCTCCATCGAGACAAATGGTAGAGAAGTGGTTTGCTGATTTTAAACGCGGCCGTACAAACACCGATGATGCTGAACGCTCTGGTCGCCCAAATTCGGCAGTTGTTCCAGAAAAGATAAAAAAAGTGCACAAAATGGTTCTGGTCGATCGTAAATTGACGTTGCGTGAGATAGCTGACACCATAAAGATATCAGAAGGCAGTGTATTTACCATTTTGCATGAAAATTTCAGTATGAAAAGGTCTGTTCGAAATGGGTACCGTGTTTTCTCAGAGTCGATCAAAAACAACAACGCGTTGACGACTCAGAGCGCTGTTTAGAGCTGTTTCAGCGCAATAAAAAGAATTTTTTCATGCGGTATGTGACAATGAATGAAACATGGATCCATCACTTCACTCCAGAGTCAAATCGGCAGTCAGCAGTAAAGAGATTTAGCTCCAATGAAGAAGTGATTGCCGAAACTGAAGGGTATATTGAGGCCAAAGATAAATCGTTCTTAAAAAAAAAGCATTGAAATGTTAGAGAAGCGTCGGAATGAATGTATCGCTCTTGAAGGAAACTATGTTGATGAATGAAGTCGAATTTTGCCTAAAAGTTGTTGTTTTATTAGTCATCCTACGAACTTATTGAATGATGGTGTATTAGATTCTAAGTATTCTATAATAATAATAAATAATAATACTAAAAAACCATCTTATTACATTGTAATTAAATTCGTGTCCGTAAGATAAAAAGTATCTTTATGTACTTCTTAATTATATTCGGGTTCAACATATTATGAATCATCTACCATTTAATCTCCACAAAGTTCAGTATTAATTTGATAGGAAATGTTCTTAAATAATAATTATATTGTTGATGTGTCTTTATCTTAATGTCCGTGTAACAAATATTTTAATTAATGAACTATTTTCAATTTTTGAAACTGACAACAAACTATGAGATCACCAGAATTTATGCGAACAGGATGAAATATTCGTTGATGGAATACCTGATCCTTTTCATCATTAATTATACCAAAGCATTAATATTAAATTCCTTAACCCTGAGGCTTGTATTTTCTTTCCTATGAGCGACTGTGGGATCCATTATAATAAAACTCCTCTTCATCAAAATTACATATTTATATATTTCATAATATGTTAATTACATGTATTTTCAGTGTTCTAAATATAAATTTTGGTAGTTCAGTGTATAAATACATATTTATGTTCTGTTGAAAACATATTATTATCGATGAAATTGATTGATAAACTTTTCCATGAATGAGAAGAAAACAAAATATAATTGGAAATAAAGGACAATGATATTACGTAAACAAGTATATAAAAGGATAACAATATGTTATATATAATGGGAAAAGAAAATTGGAGTACCTTTCATTCGGATATTAAATAACTGTTTATCAATTTATACACTCACAGGCATAGAAATCGACCATTGCTTAGTTTTTAAAGTAATTATATTTTTTACCTTCCTTCACCTTTAGGTAAGGAAGGTATTGTCTTTGGTCAATAAATTCGGTAGTGAGTTTTTAATGAGTAAGCACGTTTTAGGGTCCCTACAATACGAATTTACTATTTTTAAGATGATGATATGAAGAGTTGATTAGATTTTGGTTATAAATGATCCACCGGAAGTATCCTAATTTGAAGTTTTTAACAGTTTTTCTTAAAAAAACGCAGTTAAATATTATTTTTTGACATTTTGTAATAATACATATTAAAGAAAATACTCTTCTCTATACGGTTTGCTTATACATTTTCCTTCATATTCAATAGCTGTAGATTTAAAGTGTTATAAAGAAAATCATTTTCAAAAATTAGTCAGCTTTGCTATTTATCATGGAAACAGCTGAAAATTTAAAAAAAAAATAATGGACAGATGTCAGTTGCAAGTGCAAAACCAAATCTGGAAAGTATAGGATCTAAAATTGGTATGTCATAGTGTTCCTCGCAAGTGACGTGCAGAGAAAGGCCAAAGAGAAGATGGAAGGACTGTATCGCAGAAGACTTGAGAAAGGAAGGAATGTGTGAAGAAGATGCGTTGGACAGGAATGAGTAGAAGAGAAGAGGAAACAGCGACCCGTAATAAAATAGGGGAAAGCTAAAGAATAAATGAAGGAAGTGTCAAGTGCATTTTACTTAGTGTACGTTTATGTTATAATTTTATTGGATTTATAGAACCTTTTCAAATGAACTTTTGGTATGCAATTTGTAAAAAATAGTATGTGATCGTGTTCGATTTTACATGATATTATATAGAATATGTTCCAAGGACCTTTCGATATGGGATTTGTACAAAATACATCGAATTAACGGTCTTGTGCTGGCCACAACAGAGTTTTTTAGAAACAGCATAAAATTTATTTTAATCTGAAGTCTACATATTTTGTAAAAAACAATTATATTTAAAACTATAAAGTGGTTGATTTCTATACGCGTAAGTGTATATTTCAATTCAAAATTGTTTTCATTAATAAGTTGTTTAACGAAGGTAAGCTAAACCTTTGCTAAAAAAAAAACTTATTTCTCCCGTAAATTACGTGTCAAATATACTGTATTAACTTAGTTTTCAAAAAATTAATATTTAAATTCAAATGATTATCCATGCTTTCAAAATGTGTCAGCTACTTTAAATCTTTTACCTTTAATTCATACCCACTTTCAACACCATATTGAAAATGATATCATTCATCTTTCTGTGTGGTAAATACTATAATAAAATTTGCATTTTACAAAAATATTTTCGTATTATTAAATCTAATTTGATTTATGTATTTTCTCATAATATATTATATTCTCTCTTCGCATTTTTTAAACAATACTTTCATACAGTAAAGCTGACAACATTTTAAGATTTCTTTGACTTTTTAACTTTGTTTAAGCTTTGTAGTAGATTCTGTTTGATGGAGTAAAATAAATTGCGTGAGTCCTTGACGGAATAGCAAAATAAAGAAGACGGTTTTTTAATATATTCACGGCGAACAAGCTTGACAGGATGTTTAATATGCTCTTCAAGGGCAAACGTTAACTTTAAATAACTGATATATATATATATATATATATATATATATATATATATATATATATATATATATATATATATATATATATATATATAGGTGTCCGTCTATAAATTAGCCAGCAATTATCTCGCTTATTATTCCATTTAACGGTTTTAACTATATAAGATAAATTATAGTATTTAAACTCCTGTATCTAATAGCGGAAGTAGGTCAACATTGTTTCCGGTTTTCTATTGATAGCAACTTTTCATTTTCAAATAGAACATCCTATATATTTATTCAAATTTGAAAAGTACATTGTATTTGCTAGCTAACAGTACAAAAACAATTATATGTCATATTATTAAAAAATACGATGCCGAATGATTAAAATAATAAATTTTTATAAATGTGGTAGGTACTTCCTGTTTAAAAAAAGGGAATTTTAATGCCTACCACATTTAATAAAAATGTAATATTTTAATCATCCGCCATTGTATTTTTTAATAATATGACATATCGCACCCCGGGGAGAAGAGTGACATAGGTCCAAAAAATAGTTTTGCGTAAAATTTAAATTAAAGAAGACAGTTTTCGAATGTAAAGTTACTTACATTAGCTCAGAACGAAACAACATTAGCTCCATCTCTCGAAAAATATAATCTTGATTTATGTCACTATTCCTGATTATTAGAAGCATATTTTTGACCAATTTTATCTGATGAACTTAGAATTTCTAAATTTTGACTTGTGTCACTATTCTTGCCGGGGTGCGATATATTTGTTTTTATACTGTTGAATAGCAAATTTCATGGACTTTTTAATTGCGAATAAATATATAGGGTGTTCCTTTTGAAAATTAAATAATAACATTGTTGGCCTACTTCCTCCATTACATAGAGGAATTTAGAATTTATTTTATACAGACAAAACAGTTACGGACACCTATATATATATATATATATATATATATATATATATATATATATATACATATATATATGTATGTATGAGCCCTAATTCATATTAGTTGGCCTAGTTTCTAAAATTTTATTTTACTTAGCGCGTATATAATACAAATAATAAATAACGTAATTATCGGTATTTCTTTTATAATATAGATATTTTGTGGTTCTTGTGCTACATAGCAAAATATATTATCTGAAATATTTAATTGTTTCAATGTCAAACGAAATAATTCATAGATTTACTAACAATACAAGAAATCAAATAAAGTTTGAAAAGAATTAACGCTATTTGTTTGCCAGAGTTTAGAAATAAGACACCATAAAAATTTACGGCAATTTTTAAGAATAATTGACGAATTATCCAATCGTGATAAATAATAGATATTTACTGCTAAATTTGAGTTATTATCATACACTGTTAAATATTTATGTCTAGTTAGAAATATAATTTAAAATTACGTTATAATGTGGAAATATCTTTACTTTAAAGAAATAATAAATACTTCTTCCATTATTATTAGAAATAATACTATTTAAGTTACGGTAACTATATGGATTAGGGCTCGCATACAAGCGTATACCCATATATATAAACGCAAGTCGTGATTTTAACCGGGCCGCCTCCTAAAGTGGTTCCAAATAAATAAAGAAAATTGTGCAAGCAATGATTTTGCTTATTATTAATATTTGCTCACGCCTACGTACATTTGATTTTTGCCATTTAATAATATCGAGTTTTGACACATTTTGGAACTTTATTTTTTTCAGACAATAACAATATTGAAATATCCACTCAATGTTGGAATATATACTAGAATGACCCGAAAATATGTGGACAAAATTTAAAATTCCAATCATTGTTCTTAAGATAATTGTAAATGGTTAAACTACTGCATCAAAGCACAAAAAAAGCTAATAATTATCTTAAGAATAATTATTGGGACTTCAAATTTTGTCCAAATATTCTTCGGCCATTCTAGTATTTATTCCAATAATAAGTGGATTTTTGGAAACAAATAAAATTCCAAAATGTGTCAAAATGTTATTTAACTGGAAAGATTAAGTGTACGGTCAAATATTAATACTAAGCGGAATCATTATTTATTTGGAACCACTTTATTAATGGCGGAGGAGCATACTTAAAAATCCTTTTAAAAATTAATACCAATATTAAACCCCGAAATAAAAAAGGCTAACTGTTTCCGAACTCAATAATAAAGTTTTTGAAGCTAAATCTTTTCAAACTTACCAAAGCACAACTTAAAAGTCTCAAAGCTCACTATCACCATTTCACCCTACACTACAGTCCGATCTTATAGTCCCTATTAATATAGTCCGAAAGTCCGCAACGATATATTCAAAATGATCCGCGATATATTACGCGATGAGAACTCGCGAGCGTTTTTGAACCGCCGAAGTTTCGCCGACAAACAACGGACGCCGAATGCTACTGTGCGTCGAGCCGAGCGTCGTTTGGCGTCGCTCAGATGCAGATGGAGTTTGTCCTGCTGGAAGGGGCAGGATGAACAGAAGGATGGGGTGAAACGCTGGAGAAAATGATAATTGTTTCACAGAATATGTTAAGGGTTAAAATTGGGTTATAATATAATAAGAAAGGATTTTATGAACTTTTTTGTTTATACAATATTTATAATTATTATATGAAAGACTGTTTTTGATGTTATTAAACAGTGAATTTCTGTAACTTTTTAATAATAATTTATTGACTGCTATTTGTCAATGATAAGGGATGTTCTTCCACTCAACCAATACATTTATAATTACAAATAATTTATCAATTTATAATGCAAATACAAAAAGAAAAAAATCTGTTGTGGTCAGCACAAAACCTTCCGTCAATTCGATGTATTGTGTACAAATCCCATACCAAAAGTTCCGTTAAAAAGATTCTATATATCCTGTAAAATTATAATAAGAACACACATTTTTTTACAAATTCCATACCGAAAGTGCCTTTGCAAAGATTCTGTAGATCCAATAAAATTATAACACGACCGTACATTATGTAAATTACACTTGACACTTCTACCTTCTTCAGCTTTTCCCTATTTTATTAGGGGTTGCTATTTCTTACTCTTCTCTTCTATTGAATTACTGATGTTTATTTTTTTTATTTGACAGATCTCATAATTCTACTGTTGTCAATAAATAATTTTATGTAAATATTAAAAGTATAATTAAACAAAAAGAAAAGTTAAATGTCAAATAAAACCAAATAAAATATCAGTAATTCAATGGCACTCGGAAAAATGCTGCAATTTGCTATTTTTTGTAAATTAAAAAGAAATTGTAATTAATTTTAATCCCATATTTTGTAGTTTTTAATTCTGAACACCTTTTTTTATTTAGAACTTTTTTCTAAAGTAGGTCAGAAACTACAGCAAAATGAAAAAAATAACATTGTATTTTCTACATTTCGGATTTCAAGTAGGCACCCGCTATATATATATATATATATATATATATATATATATATATATATATATATATATATACATACATTTCTGAGTGTGCCAATCTGCTCTGTACACAGATTTCGGTAATGATGATGACTTAAATTTGGAGCGTTTACTAGGCGTCACCTCACGGGCACGCATTGCTGGCATGGAGAGTGCATCACAGGGGTCACTTTTGTGCCATTTAAAATTCCAAATATTAGCGCCGGTCGGGATCGAACCCGGTTTCCCAAATTCGCGACCAGACACGAGACACTCAGACACGCGGACACGGAACCCCATATGTATATATATATATATATATATATATATATATATATATATATACCGGGAGTTTATTTTATCAGTAAACATAGGGTATATTATTGCCATAGTTACGATATGAATGTTTGACAGCAATGTATTGAAGCGTTTATTTTATGAGTAAACATAGGCGTTTAACATGGGAAGCAGTTTTTGGTAAATACAAAGGTCTGGCAATAAATCAAGTCATGCTATTGAACATGATAATAGTGCATTATATCTTGTACATTATTTAATATTAATTACTTTAATAATATTGCAAAAATTGCAATAAATTACGGAAATTGTCAAATAAATAATTGTTTGGATTTTTTATTATGCAATATGAAAAGATTTACAAATGTCTCCGGTGGTGCAGTGGTTATAACAGTGGCGTCTGAAATTTTTGGTTGGGGTTCGATTCCCCATTGGAGCACTTATTTTTTTTTTACATAAAAATTGTTGAACTTTTTAAAATCTCTGTTATATTTCGTATTACTGTTATTTAAAAATAATAATAATATTGTAATAAATAAGGAGAAAATAGTTGACAATAATCGATTACAATAATTAAAATATTGATGTAATAACAATGCATTGTATTTTCTTTTGATAAATACAGTAAAAACATAATATCTACACAAATTTATTATATTTCAGTTATTTTTATTAATATCAAAGGAAATACAATGCATTTAAAAGACATTTAAAAAGCTTTTCATAATGCATAATAAAAAAGTGAAACAATTATTTATTTGACAATTTCTATAATTTACTATAATTAATAAAGCAGTTAATATTATAATGTACAAAATATAATGTACTATTATCATGTTCAATAACATGGTTTGATTTATTGCCAGACCTTTGTATTTACAAAAAACTGCTTCCCATGTTAAACGCCTATGTTTACTCATAAAATAAACGCTTCAATACATACATTGCTGTCAAACAGTCATATCGTAACTATGGCAATGATATACCCTATGTTTACTGATAAAATAAACTCCCGGTATATATATATATATATATATATATATATATATATATATATATATAAGTAACTTTTAAAATTTTTAACATTATTTAAACCTGTAAACTGCAGATAACAATTGGTTAATATTGTCATGTTTTTGTATATGAGTACATCTTTTATCGCAACGAAAACAGTCCTGATGAAGCCTTAAATCATTAGGCGAAAGCTTGGCTGATTTAAAAAAAATCAACTAAAATTATTTAGCCCAATAAAAACACTGCACACCCACGAAAAGTTTTTTCCTTATATGTATATATATATATATATATATATATATATATATATATATATATATGCAGATCTCAGGTGTCTGTATTTTTTTGACGTTATTACTGCCTTTACTCCCAAGGGCGTCTAACACAAATCCATTCCCAATTCTCCTAGAAAAAACTATACATATTTGAGCAGTGGGCTATCCATAAATCCAGCAGCGATATGTTTTGTCGTCTTACGAAATCCGTGATTCACTCAGTGGGTGAATGCTGGGCAGAGTACATTGGTCAAGGCTTCGTTTGCATCCGGCGATATACATATTTTAATTAATATGAGATTGCGATTTTTTGCTGAACAATTCGCGGTGATCAATTATGTTTGTCTTCGAAAACGTGATTCTGATGAAAGCGCAATAGTTTTATGGCTTTATTTGTATTGGCGGTTTTTATTGATAAGGGTAATTAATAGATTGATAAATAAGTAATCTATTAAATTTGCAAGTGTTCATCAGGAAATTATGTATAGCCTACAAGAATTTTGTGTATTTTCAATAATACAAAATATCATTTCATTTCATGCTGAATTTAGACTTTTATCCCCCCGTTATTCTATCTTCAACCGTGTATGAGTGGTGCATCAAAATATATATACGAGGTGTGGTAATTAAATAACAAGATTGATCTTAGAACATTGACCCGATGCGAATATTCCATTGTTGGAAGCAATACTTGCAGGCATTTTTTGTTATGTTGTTCATAAGCTCTACCGCTTTTCTATAACTACATCCCGGCTCCGAATTTGGTGCCTTTTAACACAGAATTACAATTTGGGAATGAAAGCAAGTTACATGGCACTAGGTCAAGTGAGTACAGTTGATGTACTAACACGGTGATTTTGTATTTCGTCAAAAATGTCTTGCCGGACAGGGCGTTGTCTTCATGGAGAATCCATTACATTTCAGCCCTTTTTCTTCTCACCCGTGCATGAATGGTTATAAAAACCTTCTTGTAATATGCTTGGTGCCCCTCCGGCACCCAATCCATGTGAACAATCAAAAACAATGTCTCCGATATCTTTTCTTCCTTCTTTAAATCTTCTAAACTGCTCGAAAACTTGAGTATTGGATAGACCCTCATTACCATAAACATTCTTCAACAATTTGTACATTTCTGTAGCAGATTTTTTAAGTTTCACGCAGAATTTCATGTAATTATCTTGTAATTTTAACAGTGGATGAAGGGAAGATGACAAATTAATATGACTTAGCCTGCAATGTTGCCAAATTTACAGGGAAGCCGGAAAAATAAATCTCGTTATTTAATTGCCACACCTCACCGGGTGTCTACTTGAAATCCATTATATAGGGAATACAATGTTAGTTATCTATTAATTTTATATAAAAAATATTCTGATGACTTTTACCCATTTATGGGCATATAAATTTACTAGAAACATTTCTAACTGACAGAACAGTTTTGACGTTATTAAAAATATACAATGCTTTCTATTAAAGCTGAAAATATGGTTTTACTTTTTGCTTTTAGAAAAAAAATCTGCATAATATTTATATCTTCTCTTTTTTATATTAGTTTTTTTTTTTAGAGATAAACGTCGGTGAACTCATTAAATTGCATTTTGGTATTTCAATGGCAAATATTTGTTTTTTTATACGTCTGTAAACTTTGATATAAGATAGGAATTCTTAATTGATATAAATCAAAGTAGTTTAGTGTGAATAAACAAAAATAAATAAAACGATTAGAACAATGATGATTTTGATTTGATGAGCAACTTTTCAAATAAATTGTTTTATTTTAGTTTATTGCAAATTCAGTTTGAAACGTTTATTTAGTTAATGTAACTTTTGATTAAATAATTGTTAATTATCAGTGGAGTTAACAATATTTATTTAGATTTTAATTATATATACGTATAGAAACAAACATTAGCTTGTATGAATTGTGCCCGGTTTTATAAAAGCGAATTCAATTTTTATCCAGTATTATATGGTACAAATAATATAATATATACATAATTTCGAATTTTGAAATCCGAGATTATTGTTGTTTATAAAACCGGGAATTAATGGTTTATCCAAAAATAACCTATTCTATTCTACAATGGAATCATAGAAAGTTTGTTCAATAATGGATGTATATATTTGAGTTGTTCTTTAATCTTTTCGCTGTAGAAAGTCCGTAATAAAACATGGATTATAACTATAAAACTGCATTGAATAACATAGTTTGATAATAGTTCAAGTAGTTCAATATTATGGACATATAAGTTCTCTGATATTAAATACTAATGAACGGTTAAGCCGTGATTTCATCTACATATGTAACGTACTCATTGTAAAAGCATTATTTAGAACAAAATTTTCATTCACAAAAAGATTATAACATGCAATCTTTCCCTTACAATTAAATGGTAAAAACATATTTATAACTTTGGGAGTACACCTTCTACAACTAACACCATCTATGTTTAACATGAACGGTTGGTTAGATCAGATGGCGAATGACCCCTTTGATCTACTGCAACTTTTTTTGAATGATTTTCTTCTATTCCTAATAATTAAGAAAATAATTGCCCATATTCGTGAAACACCCTATATATATGTTACGGATTACTTTATTTTTACCGGTAGGTTTCTTATTTATTTATAAAAATAACTTGATGATTAACACAAATGTATTATATAGAATTTCACACAATATTTACATTTCACAGAGAAATGATATATCTCGACAGCTGTATATATGACAATTGCGCGGAGATAACAAAAACAATAATTTGCGTGACCATCTATTGATATAGACGCACTCTGGGGTTTTTAGAAGTCTTGGAGCTATATATATGAATGTCAAGTCAAGCTTTCAAGCCTAAAACTGTGAATCGATTAAGAATATTATGTAGCCGATTGTGCATTTTAAAACTGGAACTAAATATATTTATACAATGTTATAAAGAATTAAAGTAATATTTACACGATTGGAAAATGAGCCAATTTCTATTTTTAATTAATAAAATTAACAAAAAACTATTAATTGTTTATTAATTACTGACACGTGCATTTTACTTTAAATATAATTTCTAGAATTGTATATTTAGAACTGTTCAAACATACTGTTTATAAAAAAAAAAGTTTATCTCGATAAAAGAAGCACGGTTGGAAGCCAATGTATTTGCGTATTTTTTAACGAATTACCTTTTTCCGATAAAAGTTTATTTAGTAAATTATTCTAAATTTTTTATTGACACATTAATGATGAAAACAAATTTATATTTAGAATAAACTGTAATCATGTTTACACTAAGAAATATTTCAATTTCTGTGTCTGTGATTAAGCGGTTTAACTGAACGCTAGATTAGCTAAAAGAGGAAAAAAGATCAAAAATTTTAAGTTTCAAACAGATATGATAAATAATACTCGAATGAAATCATATCCTATTTGGCTTCGACTTAAAATAGAAGTTGAAACATTTGTCAAACATTTCGTAATTTAAGATTACATGAAAACGATCAAATATTGATTCAATTGCACCAATTTTATCTTCTTAAAGTTTTCATCCAGAGTTTTCAGTTTGAATTTATGATGGATCTTTCAAAAACAATTTAATAATTCCCAAAGTTTAATTCCATATCTGATCAATTTAAATTTTCTTAAAACCAAATTCTATAATAATAAATACCATCAAACGTAATTGAATTTCAAAAGTTTCGTTGAAATAATTATCTTTTCCGACGTAGATTTTTAAATTTATTTAAAATTGGTTAAAAATAAAAAGAGGTGAACTAAGTTTACGTTTGTTTAACCTAGTAATTAACAGCCCAATTAAAAGTTTTAATTCATCGTTTATATTTCGTAGAAAATCACATTAAATTTGTAAAGAAAAACAAGCTCAGATTTCTTGGGAACTTGGAAAACCACGCAAAATTATAGATAGAATGAATGAAATTAAATGTAGGCCTTATACTCGCTGTCAAATGCGGTGTAGTCGCTTCTTCATAACCCAGCATCGTCAAAATGGCCACTAAATTGGCAACAGTGTAGAAATCTCTAGACCATTCTCATTTGACGGCAACTATAAACTATTTTAAAAGAGATATTGAAAAGTTTATGTGCAAATTAGGGCGGAAAAAGAAGGTGTTAGTAAACAACACTGTTTTCTATTAAAAAGTTTTAGAAGAGTTGCACTTTATTTTTCGACATTGATGAACATTTAATTAAATTCAAGGAGATAGTAAAAAAATCTGTTGTGGCCAGCACAAAACCTTCCGTCAATTCGATGTATTTTTTACATATCCATACTGAAAGTTCCTTTGAAAAGATTCTAAAATCTAGTAAAATTTTAATACGAATACGAACGTACATTATGTATTGCACTTAACACTTCCTCCTGCTTCAACTTTTCCCTATTTTATTAGAAGTCGCTGTTTCTTACTCTTCTCTTCTACTCATTCCTGTCCAAAGCACCTTCGTGACACAGTTCTTCCTCTCTCAAATCTTCTGCTATACAGTCCTTCCATCTTCTCTTTTGCCTTTCTCGTACTTCTGGCATTATAAGTTTCTATCTTGAGGAGAGGCCGCAAATGCAAGTCACTGGCGAGGGACACTCTGTCACTTATATCACTTTCAGATCATATACTTTCCACTTTGGCTTTGCACTTGCCACTGACATCTGTCAATTAGATTTTTTTGAATATATCTGTTTTCGAAAGTTAATCTCTCTATAACTCTATAGCTATTGAATATGAAGGAAAATGTATAATCGAACCGTATAGAGAATAAGATATTCTTTCTATTGATAATCACATAAAATGTCGAAAATGATATTAAACTGCGATTTTTCAAGAAAAACTGTTAAGAACTTCAAATAAGGGTACTTCCGGTTAACCAATTATAACCAAAATCTAATCAGCTCTTCATATGGTTGTAAAGAAGAGGAATACGAAAGAATCATAATTTTTATAATTGAAGTTTTGGAGTTATCGTCGGAGGAAACTTTGTCACACACACACACACACACGGACACACACACAGATACACACACATACAGACATCAATATAAAATTAGTAAAATCGTATTCTAGCTTGGCTTGGCTTGAAAATCCAAGCATTTGAAATGTAGGGCTTGGCATGATTGATCAAGCTTTTTAAAAGATAAACAAACTTAAACCGAGAGTCTAATGATTCACCAAGCCAAGTGGCTAGGCTTGAAATAAAAAGCTTGGCTTATAAAATGTTAGACTTAGGCTTGGTCTTGAAGATACCTAAGCTTGGCTTGACGTATAAAAATATTAGGCTTAACGGCTTGAAATTAAGAGATTTGTCAAAAGTCGGTTTTGGCTTGATTTCAATCTGTATGAAGCCATGCCAAACCATGCTTTCAACCCAAGCCCGTGAATCTCTATATTCAACCAACAACAAGACCAGGGCTCGATTCCGAACCAAGCCGTAACATTTTACCGAACCCAAATCCCGAGTTGGAATCGAACCGGATATTAAAATTCCAGTTCAGAGTTCAGTTCTGGTTTAGGTTCATTTACAGTTCGAAACATAAGCGTTATTGTCTTTGTTGATTGCTACGTTAATTCAGTTTCCATTAGGTCGAACCGAACCTAAACCCAGTACCTCAACCCGGAAAACCCCAAATATTATTAATGCTTGAATCAGAACCGCACACGAATCTATCTCTCATAAAACAAATTAACCTGAACCTAAACCGAACCCAGTTTTTGTTCTATGTCCTAAACAAAACGACTCGGATTCGAATCTCATCACCCTTACTTCCGAGCTAGCTGAGAGTATTTTGTTGTTTAAAATTTTAAAAGCGTAAGACATTCTATCGTCTTTAACAGCGTCTGATGGTAAAATGTACCGGATTTAAGACGCAAATAAATAGATTCTGGGATGCTAGATTCTTGTTGACTTACAAAAAGATTTTTCCGGAATATTCTGCACAATAGAGTTTTCCATATTTAAATATTGCACTATAAAAAGTAATAACTAAAATGTGTATCGATACTATTCTCTGCATTTTAATCAGAAAGAATAAATCGTTTATGGTTTATTTTAGAGAAAAAAATATTTTAAATACATGATGTTTGCAATTAAATTTTCTATAAAATAAACCATAAACGATTGACAGAGGTAGAACACTACACATTTACTCCTCCTGGTTAAAAAATAGAGCATAATATATTTTGTAGGGATATCTAACCATTTACAATTTAAATATTGTGAATACATTTGTCACTAGATGTAACGATATTCGGATATATGAATACATTTACATAGGCAGACAATAACAAATAAATTTGTTTTGACATTTACATGGGTAGTTGCCTTAGGTTGTTTCAAATATTGGTCAATACACAATCCGAAAGTTATTATCATCTCTCAAATTTTCTAGTAATTACATATTGAATTATACTTGATTTATGGGTCTAATCTAAACAAACCTGTATGCCTTAAGCTTCAAGTTTATATCTCTACCCATTTTTGAATTATTGCCCCGAAAGTCAATATACCCCATATTTAGATAAAAACTTCAAAATTTTTAAAAATCTAATTTGTATGTACTTAGATACTTCTCAATGCGCTGATTCCAAATTTTGAAACCGCAGGTCGATATCTCGTTTCGTTCTCGAGATATTTAGATTTAAAGTTTTGCTCAAAACTGCCCATTTTTGGGCAATAACCCAAAAATGGGTCGAGATATGAATTTAACGACATCACCATTCGATTCTACGGACAAAAATACATAAGTATAGCAATTTTCACAATTTTTGTCCCACCGGTTCATATTTTATGGATAAAAGTCTGAAAATGGCTAAAATCTGAAAAAATCCTAAGGGGTACCCCTTAGGATTTTTTTGATTTTTCGCCATTTTCAGTTATTTTGCTTTAGAGTTTGTATGCGGTGTTGAACAATTATGAAAATTATTATACTTATGTATTTTTGACTGTAGAATCGAATGGTGTTGTCGCCAAATTCATATCTCGACCCATTTTTGGGTTATTGCCCAAAAATGGGCAGTTTTGAGCAAAACTTTAAGTGTAAATATCTCGAGAACGAAAAGAGATATCGACCTGCGGTTTCAAAATTTGGAATCAGCACAGTGAGAAGTATCTAGATACATATAAATTAGATTTTTGAAAATTTTGAAGTTTTTATCTAAATATGGGGTATATATAAACTTTTTGGTAATATTACGTAAGTGTACCCATTTTTAGAGTATTTGGACAACTGAGTGAATTTTTAGAAATTTTATATTAATCAATAAACGTTTTTGTCAGTTTTTATACGGATTTACAGATCTGTAAGATTTGTTGAAAATTATTGGCCTATTAGAGATCATATTTGGTACATTCATCATAAAGATTTATGTCGTACAATAGCGCGTATGCACCGTGAAAATTTTCGTGAAAATTACTAACTTGTTACATAGTTCACGATATTTTTCATGGTAAATACGCGCTGCTGTACTGTGTGGAATTCCATAATTAGTTACTATACTATAAAGATTTATATGGTACAATTTTTGATTAGCTTAATAGAGAACAATACGTTTAATTATTCGATATTTACGATGCATTCACGCTTTTGTGCCGTTGAAAAGTACATAACTAATCCACTAGCTGCGGTATCAAATGAACTGACAAATACACGCATAATATTCTCATTTCAGCTCCACAAAATCCTTGCTTTAGTGCTTTTCAAAACTAAACATTCACTACATATATTTGAAAACATGAAAGGAATCAATTTTTCCTATTAAGTTGTCATGAGCATTCAATGTTGAAAACATAACACACGCAATGGCATGTGAATATATTATTGGAGATTCAGTGTCATAGTTAAGATTACAATCGACTGCAGATAACGAATAACAACGCGATAAACAACAATGGTGTGAAAAACAACCACGTGTCGTTTCGTATTCCGTGGAGACGTAGTTAAACCAAATGTCAAGATGGCGAAAAGGACTGTTGCGTTGAACGGAGCAAACGAGGCTTAATTAGTTTCCTAAACTCCTTCCAAGAGAATTTCTGGAATTTACAATGAGTTAGTGACAATTTCGATTGCGTTTTACAATAGTTTCGAACTAGTCGAATTAGATTTTCTACGTTAAACCTGGCTCACACGGAATTTAAAGTTTATCAGCGAAGGGAATTTTGAAAAATGTTTAGCTCACTTTGTGTAATTACGCAGAAAACAAAGACCTATAGTTATACAATTATTTAACACATAATAATACATTTCATTGTAAGAAGAGCAGTCATTGGCTTTAATTACAGCTTTTAGTAGCTTATGCATTGATTAAGATGAAATTTTTGCCCACTTTGTAGTGAGATACGTCCGGGGTAAATAGTGAAATAGTATATTCTACAATAAGTAATGGAATGGCCCATGTTTCATACGAAAAAGGTTTGTGGTCCGAGCCGAAGCCGAGGACTACGGTATGCCATTATGCCATTCCGAACGTGTTGTAGACTATACTTTCTCCAACAAGATTTTAGAAATTATACAAAAAATACAAGGCGCCTGGTCAATAATGATCTTCTCAACCGTGGTTTATATACTATTTTTGTCACTACTAGCATATAAATCCTATTTAAATTTTTCTTTATTGATAATAACAATCATTTTGACATGAATAATTACTTTACTTATTTGTTAATATTCACAAAAACAAAATAGGCTGCATTTGTTTTTATTTGACGTTTCGCTCATTTCGCTGGTTTGATAACTTGATTTGTATTTGATTTAATTATTTAATAAAAACACTTTGTGCTGTTACAGTCGGCAGCCTTATTAGTTAAATAAATCTACTGAAATGTATTTACCTACAAATACAAAAAAATAGTGATTTATTTTTTCAATGTAAAATTAAGCGGCAAATTTAAATTATATACTTAACACCTTTCTTGAGTTTAATGAGTTAAATAATATTTGGATTTGGAGGCTTGAGTTTGATTAAAAAGTGACAGTTTGCATTATAGACCAAGGTTAATAATAAATTATTATTGACCTAGGTTACCATAATTACAAGCAAGCGGTAGGGAAAACAATTTCTCATGTCAAATAAACGTAAATAATAGTGGGTTCCCAGGATAGTAGTGAAAAAAATAATTTTTTGATTCTTTTGATTTATTTGATAATAACTGGTCCACTGTATCATTAGCAAGATCTCTTATTTCTAAAGGCGTACATTCCATAGTATCTTCATTACCACTTGAAATTTTTCTATAAAATGTTATTTAGTTAAATTTCTAAGTAATATATTATTATTTATATAAACTTACTGCTCTAGAGATCTCCAAAAGCTTGTAAAAGTTAACAGAAAACTCCAGATCGGTTAAAAACTTCTTAACATCAAACGCTAATTCAGAAGTAAATAATAATAAAACAAATAGACGTAACCATAGCAACCGAACCAAAATATTTGATAAACCGCGCTAATATGCAGCTAAACAGATTCTGATTGGTCGAAAGCCGTGTGGAATTATTCCAAACGGTGTGAGGAATTATTCCACAAGGTTTGTTGGAATGATATTGATTCCAACATAATTTTTAGTTGTGGAATGTGTAGTTTCCAAAATAGTGTTGGAGAATTTTTTGGGGGGTCCCTTGTGTAGTTCCAAGTATAAATTCTCAATAGGGTTGAAACCAGAAGACTGGGGAGGTGTTTTAAGGTGTTTCGGTATGTTGTAGAACATACATTCCTTAACAATAAATGCTATATGTTTGGGATCATTATCTTGCTGAAATATATAATCTTTTGCCAGCACAAGTTTATCCGCAGAAGCAAATTTTGTTTTAAAATTGATAAATAATTATATTTATTAATTAATAAACAGAAATTTCCCAAGCCATCAGTATTCATATAGCCCCAATTATGTGTAAAGGTTTCATGCATCTCCAATGTTGTTTCCTTAAGAAATTAGTTTTGCAAAACATGAAATTTTATGTCAGCGTTAAAAAGTAGAGGTTTTACTAAATGAATCTTAGGTTTTTTGCAAAAAGTTCTCCAGGAAATATATAATAGTAGTTCTTTGTTCAAAACCCACCCCTATCTCGTGAACTTCTTTATGTCTTTAAATTTGTAAGTTGTAAACTCTTTCTTTTCTAAAGAAAATGGCGCGTCATCAGTCTCTGCGACCTTTACACATTAACTTCTTGTTCCTTAAAAAACAGTCATAATGATGGCATGTTCGTATCTTTACATGTTATCAGGAGATGTCAAAATGCCATGGCTCACTCTGATAAAGTCTTGTTTGTTTACAGCACCGTTACTGAGATTTTTTTCTCGTAACTTTCTTAAGAAATCATTATATTTTGCACACGTGTGCTCGAGTTTTTTTCGCAAGCCGGGAAAATTATTTTCGTTTCATTAACTCGTTATCGAAGTTCGAGAGATTTTTTTGGAGGAAAGGACTTAATGAATCATTTGTAGTCTAAATGAAATTTTATAAAATGTTGCGTCAGTTGTTTCAAGAATTTTTGAAATATTTGATAGTATTTTGATAATGTTTACTAGTATAAATAAATATATCATCACGGCATATTACCCATTACTGGGTGTGCCAGTATCTACAACACATGTAGACATTGGTAATGATGACGATATATTTTACCGTGTGGGCGCTTACCAGGCGTCACCTCACGGGCACTCATAGCTGGTGTGGAGTAGATAATTTTTAATACTTAATTGGTGATTTGTTATATTCATTTGTTTTATTTGTTTCAGAATTTGGATCATTAATTCAGCAATACAAACCTTTGATCAAATGTAAGTAAAAATTTTATTGTATTTTTTCACATTATACTTTTCTTCCAAATTTCATGTCTGTTGTTTATGTTCCTTAATTTCTACTTCACGGGGACCCATTGCTAGTGTAGAAAGTGTACCACAAATACTTTTTTCCGGGCCTCAATTCTAAAGCCATACCGCAATATTGAAAAAGGTGAAATCTAAAAAAAAATCCCTTAACCTTAACAATTTTTAAAAAACTAATATGTATTTGGAGAACTATGTTCTCATCATCAATAGGGACTACAAAATATTAAGACATAGAAGTTAAGATTACTCAACATGCACAACATATGTTTATTTACAATCATAAAATTGACAATTCTAATATACAATTAATAAAACGAGAGTTTGATAATACATAAAATAAAAGATAAATTGATGAATCCAGATCTACGTCCCGTCCCAAATTCTAAATTATATGAGTTAATATAAGACAGTCACTTTGTTTAATCGTAGTTACCCAATTAGGTATCCACTCACCTATGACTCCTCTCCCTATACAGGGTGTTCTGAAAATGGGTGAAAAGCTCCAGGTAGAACGATTCTTTGATTAATTTTGAGTCGATAATCCTAATGCAAAAAAAAAATGTACGGCCCTTCGTAAAGCCCCACGAGCTACTTAAAAGAAATGTAAATTTGGTAACACCGAATCAAACTGTTATAGTAGTTATCAGGTAGCTATGCAAATCAGTATGAATTTTATGTCAACATTATTTTGACATAGGCACAATCAGTGGAAATTCAAATTGGGAATTGAATTTATTTACTTAAGATACCAGCTTTGCTTTATTAATTAAAAAAAAAATTAATGTAAACGATATTTTGAGTATTTATGTAGTAATAAAAATAACAAAAATAATAATAATTATAATTATAATAGTCAATAACTTGCAAATAAAGTCTGATATCCATCGGTTTCCAGACATAGCTGATAAACGTCAAAATTTTATTTATAATTTCTGTTTCAAACAAAAAACTGTTTTATACATGGTTGTCGTACGTATTCAAATTTAAAAAATTCTACTTTAGAAAAGTTAAAATTTTAAAGATTTGGTATCGAACGTTTAGCTACGTACATCAAATTTTACACAATTCTTCTAGAATGTAAAAAGAATGATATTACGTAAAAGATTGTTAAAAAAACGCTTAGTTCTAGTTGCACATTTACAAGTTTGATGGATTCGTGCATTAGGATTACCGAATTAATCAAAGAATCGTTCTACCTGAAGCTTTTCACTTATTTTCAGAACACCCTGTATAAACCGAGTACTCTGCTCTCGTCAGAGCTGTTTTGACCTCTGGCATGGTTTACACGCTGAGTAATCTTCTTCTTCTTCTCTGTCTTATTTTTTTGTAGTTTCTACTAATAATGAGAACGTAGTTCTCGAAATACTTATGTAGTTTTTTAATAATTATTGTTAAGTTTAAAGGATTTTTCTTTCAGTTCATAATTTATCCTTTACTCCATTTTATTTTTAATTAGTGAAATAATCTGTTAACACAAATGTGCGTATGCGCTTTTATGTCCCATGAAAAATGCTATTGTAAAAGTATTTGAATTGATTTTATATATTAATATTGTTGCTGTCATTGATAATTTCATGAAACAATTTCACGGTGCGTACGCGCTTTTATGCTTATTAAAGTAAATTTCGAATGATTTTAAAGCTAGACTATGGAATTTAAATTAAAATTGAAAATTGCATTTTATTTTAAAGGTGCCAATCAAAATGGATTTTCGCGTAACAACCTACGTAACTAAATTATTTTTATTGACTATCATTACGAAGCAGAAAAACTTCATTAAAAGCCTGTTAGATTTTTCATTGGCAAAATCAATAAAGTTAGCTTCACTATTCAAAACTAATTAGCTTACAAGTAAACTATTTTGTTTACATTGCTTCAATGAAATACTAATTATAATCAATCTATATATTGATTTAATTATATGACCACGGCGCCTAATTCTTCATCCAAACATTATGCTAAAAAATTAAACACGTCAGTATGCCGTAAACATATTACCATATCAATACAAATAAAAATAACAACAGATATAGTTCACGCGTGGCTCTTTTGTCAAAATTAGACCAAGGTTACTAGGATGCGTAATTAGGAATACCTAATAACCTATAATTTTCTTGAGAATTTAATTGTAATTAATGTTTACTACAGAGAATATTTTGGAAAAAACGTGTAAAATTATCCGTAGAATACGAATTTGAAACGTACTGGCTGTAGCGTTTTTAATATGAGCTCTTAATAAGAGGTGTTTCAAAATTTTTGGTAAACAGATACCAACAAAAGAGTTCCGCTTGAAGAAATTTGATGAAATTTTTTATACATATGTAAAATTATCCCTACAATCCAAAGACAAGGGAGACTATTTCATATCTTTTATATTTTTGAAGGTTCTGTTGAATATATGCGAAAAAACAAAATTGGTCATTATGGTTTTTCTTTTATATATTCTTTACCAGTTAGACATATGTAAAATTTCGATTGAAATCAAAATTTGGATTGTACAGTTTATTATCTTTAATAATTTTTGAGTTATTGTTGATAGAATAAAATTTGGCATGTGTCGTTGTAAAGACAAAATCTCGTATCTACCTTTTTGACATTTATTAGTTACACGATTACTTTTTTCTGGTAACTAGTTCTGCTTCGAATGCAAAACCCTGTCTTAAGTTTCCAAAAGATACACAAGAGTTCCGAATCAATATCAAATACTGGTAGGTGAAAATGATTGAAAATCTAAGGCGAAAATCGCATCTCATGTCTATCGCTTTTTCAACTATACCGTTCATCTGTTAGTCAATTTTATTACCATTTTATAAATACGACCAAAAAAACATATAATACAAACTAATAATTCAGAATTAAAGACGATTTTCTTTGTTTTCTAAAAACCTTTTGTATAGATACAAAGTTTTGACTTTATGACGCTGATGATATATGCATGTTCAATTTCTTAAAGAAAAACTATGTATGGAGCAAAATATTTGAAAATTGATAAATCCAATTTTTTTAGAGTGACCAGATAAGTTAAAATTTGTATCTCGCAAGAACTTTTAGTGTTTAGAGTTATTGATGATTGTATAAAAATAATAATACCGAATGGATTGTAGCATGAACAAGTGATTAGCTAGGAGATGACTAGCAGTGTTTTAGCGCTGTCAATCGTTCATGGATTATTTTAGAGAAAAATACTTCAAATAAAAGTTACGTAAAATTAATTTTTCTATAACTGCTATTTGACAGCGCTAAACACTGCTAGTCTTCTCCTAGCTAATCACCCTTAATCACTAGTTCATGCTACCACCCAATGTATTTATTTTGTATTTGTTGATGAAACTAAATAATTAATTACTCATAAGTGTAAAATTATCCGTAGAAATAAACAGGGTATTGTACGTAGTCGTATCTTTATTATTTTGCGACTTACTGGCAAAATTGCCCAAAAAAACTAAAAACATAATTTTCTTTGACCATTCATAAATATTATGTAATAATAAATAGCGATATAACTCCAACCTTTCTGTGTAGTAATGCAGTTTTTAACACATTATGTAGGTTCACAAACACTAAACACTTCACTTTACCGTTAGTACCGTGCGCGTATTTCTTAGACGAATGGTTTCCTATCATAAGAGATGTGACAAAACTAGACCAGAACCGTGACATTTGACCCTGATCACTACAGAGGCTACTGAGTGTAAGAAACTATACACGCAATAAAATATCCATAAAAATAGAATTGTAAATACCTTATAATTTACCAGTGCCACTGAATCATAAGTATAATGCACTCTCTTACCTATTTCTTTTATATTTCTGTAGTATTAACAGTAAACAGTCACATGAATATACATTAAAAATGCGTACACTTACGTAACATTCTCTTTACAGTCAAATAATATTACTACCAAGTTTATATCTTTACCCATTTTTGAATTATTGCCCCAAAAGTCAATATACCCCATATTTAGATAAAAACTTCAAAATTTTTAAAAATCTAATTTGTATGTATCTAGATACTTCTCAATGCGCTGATTCCAAATTTTGAAACCGCAGGTCGATATCTCTTTTCGTTCTCGAGATATTTAGATTTAAAGTTTTGCTGAAAACTGCCCATTTTTGGGTTCTTACCCAAAAATGGGTCGAGATATGAATTTGGCGACTTCACCATTCGATTCTACGGGCAAAATTACATAAGTATACCAATTTTCAGAATATTTGAACACCGCATACAATCTCTAAAGCAAAATATCTGAAAATGGCAAAAAATCGAAAAAATCCTAAGGGGTACCCCTTAGGATTTTTTCAGATTTTAGCCATTTTCAGACTTTTATTCATAAAATATGAACCGGTGACACAAAAATTGTGAAAATTGCTATACTTATGTAATTTTGTCCGTAGAATCGAATGGCGATGTCGCCAAATTCATATCTCGACCCATTTTTGGGTTATTGCCCAAAAATGGTCAGTTTTGAGCAAAACTTTGAATCTAAATATCTCGAGAACGAAACGAGATATCGACCTGCGGTTTCAAAATTTGGAATCAGCGCATTGAGAAGTATCTAGATACATACAAATTTGATTTTTTAAAATTTTGAAGTTTTTATCTAAATATGGGGTATATTGACTTTTGGGGCAATAATTCAAAAATGGGTAAAGACGTACTAATGTATATATTAGAAACAAATTCTTCTTGTAAACCAAGAGACATCTTTTGAAACATTTTGAACTAATGAAAATCTCAACCAGGTTTCTGTAAGTTAAGGTTCGTATAACCAATAAATAAAATCAATATACATATACATGTACTCTTATTACAAATATTATTGGTTGAGGACGATGATCGAGTGGTTACAGAATGGACGAATGGAAAATGATCGGACACGCAGTCAAGCAAAAACTATTTATTCACTGACCGACTTTTTAACTGTACTACAGACTTCTTCAACGCTATAAATCGTTAGTTATCAAAGGTAACATAGAGAACCCCTATACGACCCATTGGAGTAATGATGACGATATATTTTACCGTGTGGGCGCTTACCAGACATCACCTCACGAGCACTCATAGCTGGTGTGGAGAGTGCACCACAGGGGTCACGTTTGTGCCATTTAAAATTGGAAATATTTGGCGTCTGTCGGGATCGAACCCGGTTCCCCCAGGTTCGCGATCAGACAATCAGGCACGCGGCCACGAAACCCCATATATATATATATATATATATATATATATATATATATATATATATATATATATATATATATATATGAGGTCAATTTAAATTATTTTAACTGAAACGCTGAGGAACACAACAACTTTTCTAATAAACATAAACTTTCAAAATTTGGAAAAAACGACTCTCAACGATCAAAGAAATTATTAATTTATTATTTTTGTTATTTGTCATAAGAATTTTTTTAGATTGTTGAGATACATAAATATATACTTTTATTTTATTTCGGCCACTCAACAGGAGAAACTCAAAATAGAATGCCATTTACATACAAAAAGCAGAACAACAATATACATAAAACAATTAAGTACATGTGGAGATTACATTTTTTGGGCAATCGTCAATACATAACTATATTCCAAATCCAAACAGAAAAGAAATATATGTCTCTAATATATCAGTATATAATTTTATTTGGTATATCATCTTATTATTGTCATATAAAATATATAGCATACAAAAAATACGATTTATAATAACATCATATTCTTAATGAGGTAGCATAATACTGTTTTTTACTGTGTTCTTCAATTCTTCTATAGTGTCGGTCCAATCTTCGGCAGCAATTTTTGGCACAACGCTAGTTATCAACTTGGTAACTTTCGTTACATTTTTCTTGAACGTAGCAAGTACATCAGCGACACAAACTTTGTCTCCTGTAGATCGCCAGCAGTCGTAATCAGTGGCCAGAGCTACTGAGGCATACAGAAGTCCTGCTTCTTTAGCCAAAACTACCTAGAAGAGAAAAAAAGTCATTTCATAATAAATACTTGTCTTGTACAAATGCGCGTACGCGCCATGAAAACAATAATACAAGAGAGTACTCGTAAATAACCGGATTTATTTTCTGAGCGGTCAGTGAGTTTTTTTTGTCAGTGCTGTTTGACGTGTTCGGCGATTTTTGCATTAAAGTTTTGTTTCCTGTTAGGAAAATCAGCAGTAGAAACTGTCGAAATGCTTCGGAGGGCATATAAGGAGGCAGCTGTAAAGCAGGCAAGGGTTTACAAATAGTTTTCTCGTCTTAAAAGTGGTCGAAAGTTAATTAGAGATTAACCTGAATCGGGACGTCTCTCGAGTTCCAAAACGGACGAAGGCATTAAAAATTCGTGATACGGTCATGTTTGATAATCGAGGGGGTATTTAATGAATTACCCTGGAGTTTATGTTAACGATTTTTTTCTACAAATTTGAAGGTGAAACCAGAAAGCAATGTACCTAAAATAGAATAGTTAAAAATAGATCCAGATTTGTTTTAAGTTCTCCCAAACGTTGCTACTAATTTCCCTAACAAGAAGCAGAACTTTATGTTAATACATTGCTCTTTAATATCCACTGTTACAAAATCGCCGAACACGCCAAACAAATGAAAATAAATCACATAGACCGCTCAGATGTATCCCCAAAGATGACCCTTGGTAACCAGACCCAAAAGGTTGTATGTGCTTCAAACACGATTGCAGTAATTTCTAATGTAGCATGCACATAATTACGGTAGACTTACTTCTGGCACAGTTGTCATATTGATAACATCCCCGCCTAACTGTCGAAACATTAAACTTTCGGCTTTACTTGAAAACCTTGGACCTTCTACAGTAACACAGGTACCCTTATCGTGCGCTTTGATTCCTAATTCGTTTACAGTATCAAGAATAATCTTCCTAGTCCTGTTACAAAAGGCTGGTTCCATTGGAAGATGACAAATCCCTTCCAAAGATCCTTCCTGCCCATCGTAGAAAGTTTGCTCTCTGGATTTCGTCCTGAAAATGGAACATTAAATATTTTTGCTCAAATCAAGGTTATGAATATAGATTAATACCTATCTATGAAGGAATCAATGACAACAAGATCCCCCGGTTTGATTTCTTCCCTTAATGACCCAGTAGCTGTTGAAGCAATTATATGAGTACAACCTATTTCTTTCAAAGCCCATATATTAGCCCTGTAGTTAATACTGCTAGGAGTTACTGAATGTTTTCGGCCGTGTCTGGCCAGAAGAACGCAATCAACCCCTTCAATTCTACCTTCTATAAGTACATCAGATGGCATGCCATAAGGGGTTGAAATTGATCGTTCCTGACGGTTGTCTAGAATGTCTGGGTCGTCTAAACCTGAACCACCGATAATACCAATCTAGAAAGAAAAAATATGTATTTTGATTTAGATTTTAGGTAGTAGGTACATTGGAAATAATTTTTTTTTGAGCCATAAATTTTGAATGAAAGAAAATTTCTTGGCGATATCGTTCAGGGTTTTAAATAATTTCAAAATTTCTTTATAATCGAAGTAACAAATATCACAATCAACAGTACAACACTACTTTCTAGAATTCTTATTAATTTAGGCCCATAGTTCAGTCGTACAGTCTAACTACGCGCTATCGTCACTTCGTTACGCGTCTCTACTTCAGATATACAGTAGGGGACGTATTAATACTATGTCTTATGGGCTGGTTAAATCATCTGTATATTTTTGAGCGCAGTAATTGCCTCGTCGCTATAAAATAGTCCTAACTATTTATTTTGTTATCTTTCATGTAAATATGTAAACTGATATTATAATGTAGATTGTGAAACTTGTTTTTTACAGAATCATGATTAAGGGTCAAATATAACCGGAACCGCGTTGATAAAGAAAATTTAATATTATTTAATTATTTGGACCAATGTCCGTAAGAAAAAATCTTTTAATTAGGTATATACAGGGTGTTTCAAAGAAAGTGTAAAAAAGTTTAAGAGCATGTAGTGCTGACTAAATTGAGTAGAAAGCAAAAAAGCTTAATAAACATGGGTCCGATATTTAATAGTTTCCGAGATGAGGCAGTGAAAAATTAGTTTTTTCGGGGTTTACCTCTGCTATCTTGAAAACTATAAAAGTTACGACTTTAATTAAACAAGACTTTTTGTTTATCTTTTAGAAGTCATCTTATATGTGCTTTTGTTTTTTAAAAAATCAAATAATTGTACTAAGTTGGCCAATATTTAATTTTCATAAAACTTCGTAACTATTACAAATTGAGAATAATGTTTCATATAAAATTTTATTGTCTTTTTTATAGTCTATTTACTGACAGACAAAATTTTGTTCGATCACTATCATTGTTGTTATTCATTTATATCGGAAACAGTTGAAGATCAGACCTACGTTGATTAAGCTTTCTTACTAATTTTTATCAGTACTATAAGCCCTTAATTATTTTTACGTTTTCTTTGAAATAGCCTGCATAACAACAAATTTATTGAATTTTGGAAATCGTTTTTAAAAAATTGTTCAACGCCAAAGTAAAAATGTATTGTTTATTGTTGAATGCACAGAATGACAACGTCTACATCAACTACGGGTGCCCGTGGTAATGCAAATACCGTGAAGGACAAAAAATATTATTAATTAACCAAATAAATGCGACGCAACCGAAAATACAATAAAGAATCATTTATAAAAATAATACTTGAACAACCTAACATATAAATACATATTTGACTTACTTTTACTTTCGACATGACGAACTAACAACAAAAATTTATATTTCAATTTATAAACGACTACAACAGCTTATTCCTTTGTAAGTAGTCCGCCGGGTTTGTCGATTACTACCAGCAGCTGTGTATAATCATTATCTGCTATCGACTGGTGTACGTTTGGTTCATATTTCCGTGTCTGCTACTTCGCTAGACCTTGAGGTTTTATTTCATTATACACCAGCAGAGATGTATTCAAAAAATTTCGAAATTCGGGACTTGGCAGAAAAATTGGGAGCACCAGATTTTTGGAAATTATAGAAACTTTAAAATTGGAAAGTATTTCACGGCGCAAAACCTCCATAACAGCTAAAAAGAAGCTTCCAAACTTAAAAAAAGATTGGCATATCCAGAAATGGACAATAGAACGAGTCCTAAAAAATTTTTAAAAATAATTATAAAGAATGATAAAATACTCGCCATGTTTCACAAGATTTTCGCATCTGAATCAAACTTTTGGTCAACACAGATTTTGTATATTTTTAATAATACAAAATCTCGATGAAGAATCATTTATCATTTAATACATTTCTTATATTTTCATGCACCACTCTTACACGGTTGAATATAGAATAACGTACAATGAATGTCTAAATTCAGAATGAAATTCTCTTTCTTTTCATGTCACGCATGATTTTTTTACATGATTTTTCATCGATATTTTGTATTATTGAAAATACACAAACTTTGTGTTGACCGAAAGTCTAATTCAGATGCTGGAATCTTGTGTAACACGGCGAGTGTTTTCTAAATCTTTATTAGACATTATTTCACCGAGAGTTTGCAACAGTACCTTTGCTTTTAAAAACAACTATGTCTATGTTTTTAACAATCATTTTGATTTTAACTTAATACTCTCCTGCTGCCTGGGTTGTCTGTGCCTATACTGGATGGCAGCACAGTTCAAATTCCTGCTGGATTCCTGACGCATGCTTTGTACAGTTTTCAGCAGGTAGCAGAAGTTTCAGCGTGGGAAAAAACAAGGGAAAATCAATAGCACGAAAACTGAAAATGTTACATTAGAACCAGCCTAAAAAAGTAGAAGCAACATATTTTATTTATTTATTATTTTTGTTATAATACTCATTTATTACCAAAATACAAATAAAAATAATATATTTTATTTTGTGAGCAATACTGCAAAACATACAAAATTGTCATTTTTATTGTTTAAAGTTATTCAACAAAAAAAGCTTTTCATGAATTTACTTTATTTAAAGTTCGTACGCTATTCAAGTAATGTAAATCACAATTTGACTATTTTTCCAAAGTCTCTACTTTCAGCTTAACGCTATATTTTCTTCCTTGCGTGACAATTTTGCGTGAGAAATATTTATATGTCCGCAGTGCAAGCATGACGCCGTGACGTTTACACCGACGCTAGTGACGTCATAATAAACTTTGATAATGTCACACAATAAGAATTCATCAATAGAAATATCATTATGTCTGCCAGAAATATATCATCCTCGGAGTCACATTTTTGTGACATTTCTTTCAAAGAAGAGTTTTATAAATGATTCGCAGTTATTTTCATGAAATTTTCACGGCGCGTACGCGCTACTTTTCCATACAGAATTTTATAATTAAGTCCTAAAATTAATTTTGTTCAATGATACAACTTGTGTATTACATATAATCAATTTCATGAAATTTTTCATGGCGCATACGCGCTTTAATATTCTACCACTTTTAAATGTCTGTCAACGCCACATTTTTCTGCAAATACATCTTTCTTAATTGATCTAGTTAATATAGTAGTTGGAGATAAAATTTAGATACCCCACCAGATATAACGAAGCAAACACGTGTTACATTATCGGAAGTAAAGTAAACTTAACCAATTTCATCGTTCCGGTACCAAGAGATACCCGTAGAGCTAATTAGCTCATAGCAACAAGTAGAGAACCAGAGTATTGAAACATTGAAAGTAAATTAAGTTCTGCATGGGCTATCTCATCAGTTTTAGCTGATAATGGAAATGAAGTGGTTTGGTTAACATCTTTATTCAGATTCAATTAGTTTAAGTAACACCACGCGTTTGAGATAAATATGTTTCTCAGATTATTACCGTAAGCA